>JAKOGI010000407.1:105000-352500 GCA_029747015.1 Carnegiea gigantea | reverse complement strand
CCGGTGTCGCGCTTCGCATAAAGATACATCAAATGACGTTCCAACGATCCTTGTCCGCGAATGCCCTCTTATTTTTTTGACTTTCTGTCCCCTCATAACAAGACCCCCAACTTCATAGTCCTCATCTGCCAAACTCCTATCTCATTCTGTCTCCAATATCACACAACTTCATTCTTTCTCTCTCCTCCTTGGCCCTCTTTCCTGTCAATCTCTCTCTTCCCTTTTCTTAATGATCTACTTCTCCATCTTCCTTTTCTCCTTCCACCCCCTTTCAAGAAAATGAGATGGAAATAAGTATTTGAAACTTCAATAATGGTGGCTTGCAAGAGGTAGCATTCACTTCAATGAAAAAAAACAAAGCAACTTTTAACAACAACAATTTAAGGGAGTTCAAATTAGAGATAGCTTAGCATAAAAATTTTCAGATTTAGATTTAGTTCTAGTTTCTGAATTTCTTTCCCTTATTTCCAGCTTTTGGATATGATTTCGTAGCATGCAAAATTCATAAAATTGTACTTCAACTTGGTACTTCTGAGATTAAGGTTGGAGACGGCTCAATTGAAGTTTGAATTTTGCGTTTAATTTTGGATGTTTTTTTATCTTCCCTGTTTTCGTACTCCTCTATTATAATTTCATTACCCCAGTTTTCTTCAAATTGTGTTCTAACAGTGCAAAGTAAAGCTCAGTTGGGCTTTCAATGGAGGAATAGAGTGGTTGTAGGTGAAGCAAACTTGCAAAGACACCTATTGCTTTTTCTAATTATGCCATGTAGTCATGTATTTGATTCTTTGTCAAGTGTAAATGATACAACTAAAATACAGAATTTTGGAATAGCTAAAATTGTGAAGAAATTAGTCTAATATTATACCAAATATTTTTAATAATTTATTTTTACATATCAATCTGTCAAAGTAAACCCAGATAATAACACTTACACTTTCAGGTTAACAACACATATTTTCTTATGTGGTGATAATATATATGCAGACACTCAAATGATTTGTTGTTGTAAACCAGAACATTTGCCTAAGCCAACCTGGATAATTATATTTACATTTATAGGCTAACAAATGCATTTTCTTTTCTTTATTACAAGTGCAAGATAAAATGAAACCTCATTAACATTGTTTGGGGTTCAACTTTATGATTTAACTAAATCTTGTTAATCTTGTCTTTATTGCTGGTATATACGAGGAAACATGTCTAGCTTAGTACGTTGAAAAATGAATAACTTTTCTTTTTAATATGAAATGATATCCGTGGGTGCCCAAATTTAAAAATTTTAAGAAATCATTGAACTTATTTGAATGGTCAATGTTGCTTATGACACATGTAGTAGATTATATACATTAGCCTTGATATATATTTAGAACTAACTAGGTTACCTAGATAGATTTTTTAGAATACGACAACTTATTGTCATACACATCGTAATGAAAAAATAACTAGCAATAAGCGCCACACACATAGTTACTTATATCCAAAGTTCAAATTTAACGTTGAACCCTAAGTGACAATCAAGGTTTATGGTTGAACCCTAAGGTTCAATTATTAAGGCCTAGGATTTAGAGTCAAGTTTTTGTGGTTTAGGCTTTTAAGTTTGCGTTTAAAATTTAGGGTTTGGGATTTATCAATATTCATTGTATATAACCATAAAGTATAGCATTAATTAAGGTCATCGTAAACACGAAAACATACCTTAAACACCGAGCCTCAAACCCTAAATCATAAAAACTCCTTAAATACTAAACTGTGATACTTGAATCTTGAAGTTGAATCCTACATCATAATTGTTAAATGTACAACCTTAGACCTTAGGGTCAGATCCTAAAGTGAAAATACTTTCTTATTAAATTTACAGAAAGATATCGGGCAAAATGGTCCAGAAAAAAAAGGTACAAAAAAATTCAAGGTAAAATCCTAAGTCTAATGGTTGAACATATGAACCTAAGTTCAGATAGAATGTGAGAAAACTCTAAGGCCAAGGATTGAACATTTAGTTGCACTTTAGGGTTGATCCCTAAGGTTCAAGTATCAAAGTTAACATTAAACCCTAAATTTTTAAGCTAGCCATAAACCCTAAACCCTTTTCCACTATATATCATATAAATGTCGTTAGCAATAAACTCAAAACTGAGGACACTATGTCATTATACTATCTTGAACTCTAAACCTTAAAAAGCTTAACCTGAACCCAAAATATTAAATTTCAACCATGGATCACACCATAAGCCTTAAAAGGCAAACCCCAACACTTTAGGCCCTAACTATAAATGCAAAACTCTAGACCTTAAATGTTAGAATGCTAAACTATAAAAGCTGAATCCTAAACTATAAAACCTAACGCTTAAACACTCGTATGGAACGCCTTAAACCATAAATGATTTCGTATTATATTTAGGTAGAGATCCTTAGCCATAAATTGTATATGAATTTTCCTCAACTTTTTTACTATCATAATTGTAAAATTAATTTCCACAAACCATGAAATAACTTGCAATAAACATAACCATTTATTTAGTTTACAAAACTTGACACCAAGTTACACACACATATATGTTCGCATCACATAAAAAATGTATTTGTTAACCTAAAACTGTAAGTCTAATTACCTAGATTAACTTAGATAGATTTTGAGTCATGCAATAGCAAATTAGTTGAGGGTCTTGAGCTCTCTCTCTCTCTCTCTCTCTCTCTCTCTCTCTCTCTACACACACACACATATGTGAACGCAGATACATTTTCTCATCACATGGGCAAAAAGTATTTGTTAACCTGAAAACGTAATAATGAATACTTGGGTTAATTTAGTTAGATTTTGAGGCATATTATAACAAATCACTTGAGGGTTCTAAGTTACACACACACATATATTGCATATATGTATATGTATGTATATGGTATCTGCATGTAGGTGATATTATATAGTATATGTGTGTCATGTGTGTGGTGTGGGTGGATAATATATATATAGATATATATAGCTAGATATTATATATATATAACCCTATACGAGATAGATTAGAGAATATAGATATATATATTATAGAGAGATATATATATATATATATATATATATATATCTATATATATATATATATATATATATATATATGTAGATTATATATATATATATTATATATATATATACACACACACACATATATGTTTACATATATATACATAAGAAATTTATTTGTTAACTAAAAATATAGGTCTATACCTAGTCTTAGACAGATTTTAAGGTAAAATAATAAATATTAAGCACTATATATTTACATATGCGAAACGTCGATATATATTCTCGCCACATAGGCAAAAAAGCATTGTTAACCTGAAAACGTAAGGATAATTACCAGGTAATTGGTTTGATTTTGAGATTACAACAAAGATTTGAGATACAGTCTCATATATAGGATGCGACATATACATATATATATATATATATATATATATAATATATTATATATATATATATATATAGTATATATATATATATATATATATATGTATGTATATACATACATATATATATAATACACACACACACACATACATACATGCATATATATATATCGAGGATATATATATAATATATATATATATATATATATATATATATTATATATATATATATATATATAATGATATAATATATATATATATATATATATATATATATATATATAATATATATATATATATGTATGTATGTATGCATGCATGTGTATATATATAGATATATATATATATATAGACACACACACACATATACATATATATGTATACACACACACACACATATATAATATATATATACTTGCAAATATATATATATACTATATATATCATACACACACACACACACACACACACACACACACACACACACATCACACACACACACACGCACACACACACATATACATATAACGTATATATATATAGAGATAATAATATATATATATAGTATATACATACACATACATATAGGATGCGTATATATTATATATATATAAGATAATTATATATATATATCTAACTATATATATAGATATATATATATATATATATATATATATAATATCTGAGTTATATATTACATATTATATACATATACACACATATATACATATATATATATATATATATATATATATATATATAATATATATATATATATATATATATATATATATATATATATAATAATATATATAGTATATATATATATATATATAAATATATATATATATATATCTATACATACACATACATATATATATATATATTATATATATATATATATATATACTATAATATAATATATACATATATATAATATATATATATATATATTATACATATATATATAAATAGTATATATATAAAATATATATATATATATATATATATATATATAGACACACACCCATACATGCATACATGCTTTGTGTGTGTACACATATGTACATTTACATATATAAACACACACACACACACACACACACACGTATATGTGTGTTTGCGTACATCTATATTGTATATGTTCTCACTGCAAGAGAAAAGGTATTTGTTAACTTGTAAATGTAAATATAATTACGCAGGTTAACTTAGGCAAATGTTCTGGTATACAACAACAAATCATTTGAGTGTCTGCATATATATTTTCACCACATAAGAAAATATGTTTGTTAACTTGAAAGTGCAAGCGTTATTACATGGGTTTACTTAGACATATTGATATGTAAAAACAAATTATTAAAAATATTTGGTTTAATATTGGACTAATTTCTTCATAATTTTAACTATTTCAAAATCATTCATTTTAGTTGTATTATTTACACTTGACAAAGAATCAAATACATGACTACATGGCATAAATAGAAGAATTGATTGTGAAAAAAAAAGATAGGGAAGGGAGTGCAAAGAGGAATTGATTATGAAAAGAAAAAGATATAGGGAAGGGAGTGCAAAGAGGAAGCAGCAGGTGTCTTTGCAAGTTTGCCTCACCTACGACCACCCTATTCCTCCATTGAAGGCCCAATCGAGTTTTCTTTTTCCCTTTAGAACACAATTTGAAGAAAATAGGAGTAATGATCCTATAATAGAGGAGTACGAAGAACAACGAGCAAGAAAACAGGGAAGAGGAAAAACATCTAAAATTGAACACAAAATTCAAACTTCAATTGAGCCATATCCAACCTTAATCTCAAAAGTACCAAATTGAAGTATAATTTTATGAATTTTGCATGCTACAAAATCATATCTAACAGGTGGAAATAGGGGAAAAGAAATTCAGAAACTAAAACTAAATTTAAATCCAAAAATTTTTATGCTAAGATATCTCTAATTTGAACTCCTTTAAATTGTTGTTGTTATTAAAAGTTGCTCTGTTTTTTTAATTGAAGTGAAAGCTACTTCTTGCTAGCCACCATTATTGAAGCTTCAAATACTTGTGTCCATCTCATTTTTTTGTAGAGGGGGTGGAAAGAAAAAAGGAAGATGAAAAAGTAGAACATTAAAAGGGGGAAGAGAGAGATTGAGAGGAAAGCTAGAGGGCCAAGGAGAAGAGAGAAAGAATGAAGGGTGTGATATTGGAGAGAGAATGAGGTAAGAGTCTGACAGAGGAGGACTGTGCAGTTGGGGGTCTTGTTATGAGGGGAGAGAGCCCAAAAAGTAAGAGGACATTTTTGGACAAGCACCATTCCAACGTCAGTTGAGAGGAAGCCTCACCTTCAACACCAAACTAAAGGGATTCTCGCAAAAAGAATGCTAATTTAGTGGAACACCTATAGGTAAATTTCCCGTGTCACTTATCATTTTTGCAGCATCTGAGGCTCGTTTGGTCAGCATTTGTCTACCCCTCCACCCCACAAAGGCAATCTCCTTTCCACCCCTCCTATTCTGTTGTATTCGTCGTGCTGATTCCTAGTCCTCTAAACTGGGCACATTTCACCAGGAAAAATATCAATCGCTGGAAGGAGAGCTCAAACAAGCTTTCTTCAATGGCTACCCTCTCTCTCCCAAAGCACTCTCCTCCCATTGCCCTTCCCACGCAATCCCCAAAAACCCACTTCTCTAAAAGCCTCTCAATCATCTCGAGATCATCAGCTTCCCAATTCTATGGCCTCAAACTCTCACGCCCTTTTTCTATATCCCGCCCATTGTCTTCTCGTTCCTCTAGGACAGCCATTGTTGCCAAGGTTCGTGTTCTTGCAAAAACAAACGAATTCAATTGTGCCCGTTTCCAATTATGACATATTTCCATCAGGTTTTTTGGAATTTTAGTGAAATTTGTTGAAATTGCAGGTTACTGAAGGAAGCATTCCACCGGCATTTACTTTGAAGGATCAAGATGGGAGGAATGTGAGTCTTTCCAAATTTAAGGGGAAGCCTGTTGTTATCTACTTCTATCCTGCTGATGAGACTCCTGGTTGCACCAAACAGGTCCTTAGTAACTTCAATTTCTCATCTCTTTACCTGCATTCTGTTTTCAGTTGCTCCCCCCCCCCCCCCCCCCAAATTTTGAAGTTTTATTTTTGTAATTATTACATAGATGGAGAATAATTGAGTTATATGGCTTGCTTTTGCTGAGTGGAACTTATCTGCAGGCTTGTGCATTTAGAGATTCTTATGAGAAGTTTAAGAAAGCAGGAGCTGAAGTTATTGGTGTTAGTGGTGATGATGTAGCTTCTCACAAGGTAATTACTTCTGAACACTATAAACGTCTTTTATTGAGCGAAAATTCCCTGTTACTTGATGAATTTCATCCTCAGATCTTTTAATTACAGCAAGGTAGAAGTCCTCATTTATGTTTGTATAATGTGTTGGGTTGGACTTGAACTTTTGTTAAATGGTACTCAACTGTAGCTCCCTGTCAAGAGAAATGGATGGTGGTACTTAGACCTGAAAAACTTGATCATACTTGACAACCCAGTCCCATGCCAGGCTCAATGCAACTAAGGCAGCTTAATGCTGTCTTCAATCCAAATTCCAAAATGACTAGTTTCAAAATGAACAGGCTCATAATTTGCTTGACATCATGTTACCTATTTAATCTTTTCGTAAAAGACAGCAGATCTGAGCATATTCTTAACTAGTAATGATCCGGGCAAAGGTGGTGGAGTCTGAATATCTGACTGCTTGTTTTAACCTGATGAAAAGTTTGTGTACCAAAATGTACCTGAACGACAAGTTTCGTAGGTCTATAACAGATAATTGCCTACCTATCATCTAAAAGTCTCAACTAGACTAACTTGGTGTGTACCATGACCAGCTAACCCAGTGATCCGAGCACCAGAAGAACCAATCCAGTGATCTGTGATGGCGTGATCCCTGTATCTCTGTGTGCACGTGTGTGTGTGTGTGTGTGTGTGTGTCTGTTGTGTGTTGGGGGGGGGGGGCTCATATGAAGGTGAGATGATTCCAAGTGCATTTGCTTGTTTGTAATCAGCCAAGAAAAGATATGCTGCTAGTTTTCCACTCAGCTTGTCCTCAATATTGTTCATTCATCTTCATGGTCCCTAAGGTGACATTAGATGTATGCAATTGCCAATCACTTCTGTCATGCATCCTACAAGTATTTCCTCTTATGCTTCATTCATGTTAACTGATGATGTTGGCATTGAATGAGTTACCTAGTCATGCTCAGCCATGAACCTGTGAAACAAAATTGAACCTACTAGATCACAAGTGAAAAACGACACTTTTTATCTTGCAAGTTCCTTGCATAGATTCTCTATTCTTAACAGTTGCTGAGCCCTTCTCATTATTTAATCTGATTAGTGTTTTTTCTTGTGCAATTCAGTCATTCAAAGAAAAATACCGACTTCCTTTCACTCTGTTAGCCGATGAGGGGAACAAGGTGAGAAAAGAGTGGGGAGTGCCAGCAGACCTCTTCGGGGCTCTGCCAGGGAGACAGACCTATGTCCTTGACAGGAATGGAGTGGTCCGCCTTGTTTACAACAACCAGTTTCAGCCCGAGAAACATATTGACGAGACCCTCAAGTTCCTCCAAGGTCTTTGAGCTGTTTGTCTGATACGAAATCATGTTGCAGTTTTCGGTTCCTCCCCTCATTCTTCTATGCAAGCCATAGCTCCTCTCAGCAGTTTTACTGTGTTCTGTTCGGTGCAAATTTTCAAGACTGAGGTCTGAGGGTCACAATGCATCATTGAAGGAGATGACATTGTGATCAGTCATTGTAATATTTCCTATTACTGTACAGATTGCTAATCTACGGGCAACAATTTCTTAACCGTTGCATGTCCTGATATCTTTTTTTTCTTTTTCCTTTTTTCCGTTTTTGTGCAATTGTCAACTCTCTTTGTTTTCTACAGCAAATATTTCGAGTCTTCATGTCCTGGTAGTCTCGATCATGGAATTGGGCATCTAAGCCCAAAGTTGAGTTGATCACTCGGTAAGAGAGTTCAAAATGAGTGAAAGGGGTGTGGTCATAACTCGTAACTAATATGTACGTAACAAACAAGTTATTTGGGCAGGATTAATTTAAAATGTAGTTGTATGTGACTAATGGAAGCCAATTGTTTGAGGATTAGATTAATTTGAAATTTAGCCATATATGAATAATGGAATTTTGGGCTTGATTGCTGTTTGAATTGGATTATTTTAGATTTAAGCATATAATCTATATTCATGTTTATTATTGGTTATTAGTCGAATAAGTTTGTGGTAATGCGATGTGTAAAAGTGAACTAAGCAGTCTTAATTTGGGTTGCAAAGTGAATGTTATTCATGTTTATTGTTGGTTAATAGTTGATTTAAGCATATATTCATGTTGATTGTTGGTTATTTCTGGATCTCTAAGATCCATGGTCCTCCAAACATCAAGGCTAATCATCGACAATTCGACACCTCAAAGCTAATATCCATGAAGTTGAAGGTCCATGGTAACGAATGAAGATCAATATGTTGGTAACGAATGAAAATCAATGAGTCTAACGGTTGAATTAACTTTAATGACACTTAATGTTGAAAATTAAGTCGAAAAGAATTAGCAATTACGACTAAGACACATCTAAAATAGTGGAATTGGATTTTGACTAAACTCAAATTTACCTATAACCTATTTGTACTGACCTATTTCACATTCTATCCCAACTCATTCAAATCATTTGACATGATATGAGTAATTGTTTGTGGTTTTCTACATTCGAACGGAAAAGTAACCTACATATTACTTGAAAACTTATAGACATAAAAACACAGCCTTAATTTATGAAATAATTTAATTGAGTATTCAATTTAGAAAAAGATTTAACTGTCCCATGACTTATATAGCTTTACAAATAATTTCATACCTAAATGAAAAATCGGCTGTCAATATCTTTTATTTCAAGAAACTGGTGCATGAGCCAAGCAGTATTTTAGATTAGGTAGTTAACCTCATACGTACGGAATAATCAGAATATTGAAATTGGAAGTGAAAGACTTATATTCACATGAAGTTGTTACTGAGGGTTAGAGGAGATTGCAATTGAGCTTTTTGCGGGTAGGGGGGATCAAAAATGACAAAAAAAGGATTAAAGCATCCCTAAAGTTTAAGGCTATATAATTAACCAAAAAATAAAAATTTAAAGCTACACACTTTATATCAAGAAATATTTATGAATTTGCTAATTATTTGTAACGCCCCTCTACCCCCGAGAGGCATCACAACACTATATAATTAACCAAAAAATAAAAATTTAAAGCTACACATTTTATATCAAGAAATATTTATGAATTTGCGGGAGACCCCTAAGGCTGACGTAACTTGAAACCTCTTAGAGATTCAACCTAACTTTAAGTTAGTTAGGGAATTCTGGAACGAAACTGCTATATTTGAAACATTTGTAAAGTTCATATTTGAACTTAAGGGGTACTTGGTGATATTACAACAAAATTCAAAGAAAATTAGGAGTTTCCCCACGAATCACATACCCAGGGCTGTCGCTTATGCCATTACGTAACATATGTTCAAATCATTTATAAGTTCGAGACACGGCTCAGAGCCAACTATATACTTGCATGACATGTTCTTACAACCAAAAGAAGAAGACAGACAGCATGACCAAAATGCGGCTTCTCAAAAAACTGTACAGGTAACTACTAGCGAGTCTGCACCAGGTAGCAAACACACTTATTTATTCATCACCTGGGGAAAAGGGGGAAAAGAATTGGAGTGAGCCACCACATGCTCAGTGAGTGTTCGTCAACTCCTTAAAACCAAAACAGTTGTAGGCAATAATAACAATAATAGCCACATTCCACGCATTTACATAATACGATTATCGTATTAAGCAGCAGAAAATTTCACTGATTCACAGGATGTACGCTTTTAAAATTTACATGCTCGATGCATTGCAAGAACATAGCCACACTTTATTTCGACGTTTCATTCAAATTACACTTGGAATCTCATTCATAAAACATGCACAGACTTTCTTTTCTTTTTGTTGAAAATACTTGATTTAGCCTCTTGGGGCTCATATTCTTTCAAAAGAAATCGCTTTCGTGTTGGTCCTCTAATGATCCTTATAAGCTTTTCGAATCTTATTCGAACTGGCCTCTTAATGGCCCTTAAAATCTTTCTTTTTCCTGAAATACTTAAAATGGTGATATGCCAACTGCTTTTCTTACTTATTAGAAAAATACTCTTGGCATAAGATCATCATAATGTGCTGATTGGGTGAGATCTATTCTCAACCCTAGTGAGATTATCCTCACTCATAAGCTCTTACTCCTGGGATGGCAACATAATTGGACCTACAATCCTCGTTAGGATCTCTAGGGTCTCCCACTACTGGGACTTACTCCCTAGGTTAGGGATTCCCTTATTCTAACAGGTTCACTCCCATCTTACATATGTCCCTAAGTACATTATCTTAGCCAATTTAAAGCGTACGGCCATAGCGGCTAATAAGTTTGCTATCTCTCACAGCGAAATCAATGATCATACAACACACTCCTTTTTAAAATTCTTCAAGCCTTAAAACCGTATTCGTATAATCAAGAATAGGCCATAATTCGCTAATAGTAATGGCTGCTTTTATTTTCAACCACGTAAAACTTTCTTTTCAAAATTTCATACTCATATACATAACAAAGCTAAATGTCATAGAAAGGTAGGGGTTCACACTTAACACATTTAAGCACTTCATAATTTAACTTAGCAGAACAAGCCACACATGGCCTCGCAATCCATCCGATTGCGGTCAATAACAACCCAAACTCCTTCCTCACACAACAACGACCACAAGAACCTCAAAATTTTCATTAGTTCGACCTCAAGCCATCCAACTACCAACTCGGTTTTCAATTCCATAACCATAGCATATTATCATAAAAGTCATAAAGAAATGTGTAATAGTGGCATATGTACTTACCGAGCAAGCAGCACCCATCCAGAAACACATTACGACACATATAAACAGATATAGCTTATTAACTTAAATAAGGCCCCAAACGGCCTGAAATGAACAACAAGGGATGAACTAACTTACATTCATAAATCACAATTAAGGAGTAAGCATGCTCATTCTATGTCATTTTTAAAAGCAAATCCGAGCACTTGCTAGGCTTTTGAGTCCATTTAATTTAATTAAGGTCAATGGGTCGTTTCGAGGTCATTTCAGCATGAATCAACCAGATCAGCACGCATCGATTTAAGGCATTCCTAGGTTATTTCAAAGGCCATTCGCAAACATGAATCATTGACCTAACATGCATCGATTCAAAGCATCCTTAGTTTGTTTCGAAGTCATTTTCAAGCATGAATTAGTTAACTTAATGGGTATCGATTTGAAACATTCTTAGGTTATTTCAAAGCCACTTTCAAGCACGAACTGACTAAATTAACTGACATCGATTCGAAGCATTCTTAGATTATTTCGAAGCTACTTTCAAGCAAGAATTAACTAAATTAACATGAATCGAATTAAAGCGTTGTTTACTCCCGTAATGTCCAATTTGCTAAACCTAGAAATCATACATTCTTGTCAATTTTAAGGACATACTTTCTGCCTAACTAAAGAGATTGTTCTAGCCTAATTTAAGCAGCATTTCAAGCATAACAAACAGTCCAATTAATATGCATAGATTTAGGACAATCTTAGGCATAAAAATTAGTTCAACTAGTCTGACTAATTCTAAACGAACATGCATCGATTTAAACTGAATTCAGCTGAAATAGAGCATGCATAATCAGTCATCACAATCCTAATTAATCTGGCTAACTTAGACTAACATACATCTCAATGGGCTAAAACCATTTTGAAATTACTATTGCTTAGGAGAAGAGAAACACTTACTTGGATTCAGTTAAAACCCAACTTAATTCGTAGCAATGCATGTTCGGACTGTTGAGACCGAACCCTAGCCCAAACACCTTGCCAGGACCGAAGCCCTAGCTCGCGATTTAAGGCGTTTGTGTGTGGTGTGGGTCGAATTCGACCCTAAATCTATAGGGGAGGTTGATTTTGGGGTTCTTGGCTGGATTTTGGCACCTGGGCGCTGTCCAGAGCCGACCACACGCATGTTCGGTCTGCTTTGGTTCGCGGCGAAATCGTGGGGGAAGGAGGTTGGTGGAGGCTGGCGGTGTGTTGGGCTACGCACAGGGACGACCGTGGTCCCTCCCTGGCTCGCCGGCGACACGTGAGTGGAGGAGGAAGAAGAAGACAGGCGGCGTCTCTCTGGTTTGTGTGGAGGAAGAGGGGGGAGAGAGAGAGGGGCAGCCGTGGGGGGTCGGATAAGGGACCCCGATGGGCCCCCTTTCTACTCTCTTTTCCTTTTTCCTTTTTTTTGTTCGTTTACTATAGTAGCTACGTTCCTGATCTGTATTCGTTAACGTTTAGTCTGATCTTGGGTTGAAACATCCTAAAATCGGCGTCCTAATTAAATTCGGGAGCCGACTAAATAAATCGAATAATGATTTTGAAGGTATGAGTTAGTATTAATTCAAAAAAATTTCTAAACGATTAAAGATTATAATAGTAATAATAATAACGATGTCATTTCTAGTAAAGTTAGTTTGTTAAACACGCATGCAGATGACTTAGTAACCTTGGTGAGAAATAATTAAAATGCAGCTTGGTAAACTTAGCAACTGAAATAGTTAGTCAACAACAGAAAAAAAGTCCGGCCCTTACATTATTCCCTAAAGGATCTCCCATATTCCAAATGAACGAGTGATTACTTGTAAATTCAAATTTCTAAATGGATTTTTAGACGTGAATAATTCATACTTTAGGTGCATTGGATATTAATGACCCATACTTAAGAAGTAGCATCCAATGCTCTATATTTGGAGGGGATTTATTTTATATGTACCATCAGAACGTTAAATATACTTTAGCTAATGATTTGATGACCTTGCAATTTATATGTCACCTGTGATTAATAGTGCTGAGAAATGTGAAGGAAATATATCATTCACATATAATAAGTAAACTAGCATGTGATGAAGATGGTTCTTCAAACTCCCAAGATCAAAGATAACAAGGAAAATAATCACACGAATTGATGCTTCTTTTGGATTCAACCTCAATTAATCAACAAAAATGTGAGGTTTAAGCCCAATGTAATGCACTAATGATAGTTTAGCTGCTTTTTATCAAATTCTTCTTCTAAAGGCTCATAGTCATCAAAGAATAATTCTAAAGAAAAGATTCTACTCACCACTCTTAGTTAAAGAGACAATGATGTAGAGATTTTAGTGAGAAAATGATCATTTGCCTTTCCATACATAATTCAGCTAAAGTTGAGTTCACATAGAGGTATTGGGGTCTATACATACCCCAAATGGGCAGATTAGCTATTATAATAATGGGGCAAGTGTACCAGTAGAGGAATTACAAATTATCTTAAGAAAATAAATCAAATTATTAAGACAATTACAACTAAGATGAGCTGTACTTTTTCAAGATTCTTCCCCCTCTTTTTAGAAGGCTTCTAAAAGGCTATACATCGCCAATGGGGGCCCTACACTTGACAAATCTTCCTTGGTATGTGTAGAATCACCCTATGCTAATTAATCTGAAAGATAATAGTTGTATCATCCTCAATTAAGGCCAAATTTCAACTTGCTTCAAAACTGAGATTTTGCACATACTCCATATATTTGGGTCATTTCTTCTAATATTGGAAATCAATGCCAAATTTTAGCACATGGACCTAAAATAGATATCTTATGAAATCAACAAAACTTGGGCTTACCTCGTTTGGTAGGATTTAAACTTGACTCAAATTCAGTAAGTTTTTTTGACAAAAACTAGCACTGCATGAGTTGATGTTTCTGTCACTTTGGGGAATCAAAATGCAACCTAACTCAGGAATTTATTACATTATCCTAAAGCTAATTCTCTAAACTTCCCAACAAAGTAGGGATCGCCCCAATTAGACATCAGTTGGTTGATTAGAAGCCCAGTTAAACCTGAGCGAAATGCTGGAATGGTGGCCATCTTGTTCAAGAAAAGTTAGCTTGGACCTTAGTGTGGATGAGGGTATAGCCAAGAGTTGGATTGGTGTTGGTGTGCATCAACGTGTCATCAAATCCATGAGTTAAAGTGCCTATAACTTGATGTCATATAAAGAAAATAAAAATCAATAAAGTTCGAAGATGCAATACATGATAATGTATTTATCACATGTAAATGGTGATGTCAAGGAAAATAAACCATTTACATGGGATAAATAAGCGAATACATCATTAATTCACTAAGTCAAATCATGCTTAATTCACCAATGACATATACGAAATAAATATCTTCAAAGTAGGGAGTGCTTTGCACTATTTCTAAAATATGAATTATTAATATTTAATGCTCTCAAATTATATATTATTGACATCTAAAATATTTCGTAAAATAAAATTTTCAATTTCAATTTTCAAGTCCCATGTGCCAAGTAAGAGGCTGCTAATTTCTAAATAAATTTCACTTTTTAAGGACATTTCATGCCCTTCACTTTAACGACATACAACTCATATATACGCTGAGTAGGGTCTTGTTTGGTAAAGAATTTTTAAGCCCCGAAATAAGCTTTTGAGGCTATCAACTATTTGACTTTGGTCAAAAAATTATTTGGGGTATTTGGTGGAAGAAATTTTTATGTTAGCTTTTTATGCCCAAAAAGCTAGTTTTTAAAAAGCTAAATGGAGTAGTTTTTTCGAAGAACTTTTTTGATATTTACCACTAACATGACCATATTGACCATGACTACAATGGTCCGAACCTAAGATTCGTGTTAATACTTCAAATTATCATAATCACAAATTAATCAAGTTGGACGTCACATTTCAATTTAGCATTTTATGTATATGTATATATATTAGTGCATCGCAGGTTGAAACGACGACATGACCTCAAAATGGACTTTGTTAAGCTCCTAAATAGTTCATTCAAGTGCTAATAAATATCTGAATGCCCACTGAATAAAAGTTATGCTAATTATCAAAGGGCTAATGGGAAAAACGATAATAATAATAATAAACGAACAAGTATAGTAATAATGTATACTAACAATAATAATAAGGTAAGTTAGGTATATAAAAAGTGTGAGTTAGTAATAAAAATATGAAAATATTTTCTCCCAAATTTTACATCCAAAAGATGCAAAATTTAAATTTATTGATTTTAGCCAAAACTATTATTTCAATTATAGGTGTATATATATACATATACATATATATATATATATATATATATATATATATATATATATATATATATAATGAATAATAATAATGATGATGATGATGATGATGATGATGATGATGATAGAATGGGGTTGGATAAAGATGAGATAATTCTAGAAAATGATTTAGGTGGCAACAAATGAAATGTAGAAAAAAAGGGAAAGAGTTAATTAAAATTCATAATAATTACCTAAGCAAAATAACCCAAAATAGGAAACAAAACCCAAAACCTGCAACCCCCTTTCTCTGTTTTCCTCTGCCCAAAACGGCCCCCCCCACCTCTGCCCTGCTCTGTTCTTCTTCGCTCCTCTTGCCGCCGTTCACCGGCTGTTTTCCACTCACGACCGCCGCCGCCGGCCCCCCGCCACCCGTGCCACCCTCTTTCTCCATTCCCTTGGGTGCCTTTGAGTTGTTTGAAAGGTGAAACCCTAACTCTTAATTATTTCAATTTTAATGTTTTGAATCTGAATTTTTATAGTAAATGATGTAATTAGCCTTGGTGAATGCCAATTTCTTGTTTTCTTGAATGTAAGTTGTGAAATTGAATGGATGAAGTGAGATTAGGAATGCACATGGTGGCGAGGAAGGGTGACGTTGCTGTTAAAATTTGGGTTTGATGATGTTGAGATTGATTTTAATGTCTATTAGGAAGAGATTAAAGTGAAGTACATGTTGCGTGGATGAGTTGTGGCCATGAACTTGAGAGTTTAGGGTTTATGGTTTGAATGGCATTCAAGTTGATTATGTGAATTATTAGTGTTTAAATGAGTTAAGTGATGATTAAGTAGGAAAATATATGTATATATGTATAAGGGTAATGTGTGTATACTTTAACTGTGACTAAGTGATTAGGGGTTGTAATTTGAATAAAAATACAGGCTTGATTGTGGTTTGTATGGTGTTTAAGTGAGTTATAATGAGTATTTGAATAGAATTAGTGAGAATTTGGTGCTAAAAGTTTGGGTATGGTGTATAAGTATATGACAAGATTTAGTTTACCAATTGAGGATGGCGAGGAGAGGAGAACGGATGGGGAAGTAGTGACTTTGAATGTTTAAGAACCACGAGCTAAGTATGGGGGTTAGTAAGATTCTAGGAATTGGTTATTAAAGGAGAAGGAAAGGAATAAGTAGCTTTGTAAAGTGGAGTTACTAACATAACATGCATATGTTGTTTTATTTTACTAATGAATAATGTTATGATTGGAACTCGACTTGAACATGAGACTAAGTTCATAAAATCGCCTTAAAACGTATCGTAAACCAAAGTTTAATGACTAACGATGATTCGTTAAAGAGAAAAGCAATAATCGTAACAATATCATTAATAACAATTATTACAAAAAATAATAACAATTCTAATAATAATAATAATATCAATAATAATAATAATTATTGATAATGTCGCTAATTTTAATAAGTGCGAAGAACTAACCCGGTTAGGAAGCTTTCTTTAATAAATCAAATGGTACTGGTGATAACACCATTAATAACAAACTTAAGATGAGTTACACTGTTACATTGCTTGAACATTTACTAAGTGATTGTTAGCGCTAAGAGGGAGGTGAACAAGAATGAAAATAAAATAGAACCAAACTAATGCTAATAATAAAAAGGAGAAGTCGAGTGAAGTTAAATTATTCACTAAGTTAATTAAAGTGAAAAAATATTTTTAATCTTGCACTAATCAAGAAAAATTACATATTTGAAACAGAAGTGAGGCCACATCTGTCGCTTCAAGCTGCCAGTAAACGATTTTGAATTAAACGGAGAAATATTCTCGAAGACCAGGTATGTACATTGTCTGTGCTTTTTGAAAATTCACATATTTATCAAACTACGCAAAATCAATATAATATTCATATAATGAATTATTTTATGCAATGTTTCATCATCTAAGCAAGTGGCCCCATCAATTATCAATCATCAGAGCTTATACCTTCAATTTACCCGAGCAGCTGCAACTCAGGCTTTCCAATCGGCTTGGGAGGTGTGCACCTATCTCAAGATCACTGCCCACGCAAATAAGGGTTCACTTTCAGATAATAACCAGCAAATCATCTTTAATTACACATTCCCTCTCTCCTGTTTGTAAAACAAAATGTTTTGAAATGTGGGCACCTAACTAGTCAAACTCAAAGCTTATTTTACTGCATAGGGATGTACGTGCTGAACTTCGGCTCATATTTCGAATGTTTTTGTGTTTTTTGTTTTAGGCAAGGGATTGGTGAACAGTCCTCCCACTGACAAACCAGAAGGTAGCAAGAAATGAAAGGGCGTTATAATTCTTTTTGTTGAGGATTCACTAGTCAAGTGCTCACAGTGATTTATAGGCTAGCACTTCTAATAACCTAATGGTTGTATATTCCTTTGGATGTTGGGTTTGTTAATATTTGGTAATCATACGTTGAGTTATTATGCATACCATAAATTCTATAAATGGTTGAGTGTGTGTTATTTCACTTATTTGGTGAGACGGCTGATTAAATGGGCAATGCAATGATACAGGTAATTTTCGTTAGCCTTATTCCATTACGAAACGGTGGTAATGCCTCCAATCAAAAGACTTCCGCTGCTAATCAATAGTTTATGAGTAATTAAGTTAGACTAATCAGGCATTAGGAATTGGGGGCGTTATAGTTGTGGTATCAGAGCTAGATTAGCAAATCACTATGAGTATTGGACGCTCGAGAGCTAGGATGTAAGGTTTTGGGATAATAATATAAGTAAATTGAGTTTTCCTTAGGGGAAACCTATGTGTAAATGTGACTATTTCCCTCTTCCTATTATTTTCTTGTTTAGATGGCTCATTCAGGAGTACTTGTGAACCCATATACCATTCACACGGCACCACAAACCTCAATAGTAGCTCATATTTCTACCCTGCACGCAGCCATGGTGGCCCACATGCAGAAGGACCCCCTTTCTGAGTTTCACATAGACTGTTGTGGTCTTTACCCTTCGTTGTCCTATGGTATGAGTTTAGACTACGATACTATGACTTCAGGGTTACATGAGACCCAGGGCCTGATGCGGAGCGATTCCAGATTTTAGGGGCTTGGTTTGTGATCATTAGGGAGTTATCACTTTGAGAGGAGCTGGAGTTGAGAGGCATCTCTTATGATCTTCTTCCATTCATTTTCCCTGCCCTTGATATGCACCCACTTATTGTCCCATCCCTACCTCTATCGGCTCAGAGACCACAATCCTTGTAGCTACCACCTGCCTCTCTACGGGCTGGCTCAGGAGATGAGGCCTCTGACGAGGCTCATGTGGTGGAGGAGGTGCCGAGCTCCCCATAGCTCATAGATGTGAGTTTTGATGAGGGAGAGATCAAGCCTGACGAGCATGATGATGAGCCAGAAGAGGAACCAGAGGGGGACGTGGGAGAGCATAAGCCCCTAGAAGAGGATCTGGAGGGTCACGAGAGTGACCCTGATGATGAGGATTTAGAGATGGAGGATGCTGAAAGTGACTCAGGAGAGGAGGATGATGATTCCTCCGACCCTGATTACAATCCCTCTTGGGATCGTTAGGCGTGATCCTACTCTTGTTCATGGGTTAGACCTATTTTAGTTATTTTGCTCCATTCAGCTGGTATACTGTGATATTCTTTTGCTCATTGCATGTATATACGATGTATATAGGTACGCGAACTTAACCAGCTGTGACGAGGTGATCTGCCTTTTCTTTATGGCGGGGTAGATTTGGCTTGGTAGATGACTTTCGTTAGTGGGTAGGGTGAAGGATCAGGGTAGGAGCTTCAGTCAGAATATAGGGATGGTTACCGTGAAATATTGTAATATTCTTTTGTATGAACTTTCTATATATATATATATATATAATATATATATATAATATATATATATATATATATATATATATATATATATATATATATATATATATATGCAATAAAGGTAATGTTTGAGTTAAATTGAGCCTTGATTCTAAATGATTACTACTTTATGATAATGTTATGCAAATTGAGATAATAAGCTTTACTTATGTGATTTAGCATTATAGTATGTTAGAGTCTGTGAACAACAATCCGAATGGCAAGAAAGATGAATCTCAGGGTTCACGTAATCGAGTGAATGAGGACCCCTAACAAGACCCTAGTAGAGACCTAACGGTGGCCTTAGAAGTGTCTAGTAGTGAGGAAGACCCGAATTATTGGAAAAATTTGGTAATTGAGCTGATGAAGAGAATTTCTCCTGTATCATCTACACCCCCTGTACCTCTAAAAAACCCTCCAAAGTCTAATAACTAGCTGATAGGGTAGCCCGACGCAACCTTAAAATTTATGATGGAAACCTGGATCCTATAGAACTGGAGGACTGGATTAGGGGAATGGAAAAGATATTTACAGTAGTTGAAGTACTTGAAGAGAAAAAGGTAAACATAGGGACTTTTTATTTAGCTGGTGAAGCAGATATCTGGTGGAGTACAGCAAAAGATAAGTCTTACCTAGGCTAAGTTTCTTTAGGAGCTTACGGCTAAATTCTATCCAATCATAATCCGATGACAGAAGAAGAAAGAGTTCATGGAGTTAAGGATGAGTGAAAACATGACGGTGATGCAGTATGCCCGCAAGTTGACGGAGTTATCAAGGTTCGCTCTAGATTTTGTGGCGACCGAAAAGCTGAAAATGAGAAGGTTTGAAGAAGGTTTAGCCTTTTATATTCGGAATCAATTGGCGGGACAACCAATTTGAACCTACCAAGAGCAATATGAAAGAGCTGTTGAGGTAGAGCGAATGAAGGGTGAATTAAGGGCTGTGAATCTAGGAAATCAGAAGAGGAAGTGGAATGATCACGGTACATCAAGCGACCGTGTTGCACAGAAGAAACCTATTGCTGGCCCTGATAAGAGTCGTTCAGCGGCATCAAAGGAGTCTTATGCCAAGTGTCGGTGGACAAACCATACCACAATTGAGTGCTGTGTAGGCACCAACAAGTGCATGTGGTGTAGAAGCCCCGACCATTCAATTACTACCTGCCCTAGAAGATAGAAGGCTATGGAAAAGGGAGTTGCAAGGCTTATACCAACCCCACATCAAGGAAACCTACCCTCAAAACTCCCAACGGTAGGACGAGCTTATATAATGTGCAAAAAGGAAGCTACAGTCTCTGGTACGGTTGTCACTGGAACTCTCTTTTTAAATTCAAAACTATTTTGTATTTTATTTGATTCGAGTGCAACTCATTCATTTATATCCACTCGAGCTGCATTACAACTGAATTTGACACAAAATAAAGTGTGGGAAAACTATAGAATTAGCTTGCCAAATGGGTAAGTGATAGAATGTTCTGTCCTTTGTAAGCATGTTCCTATTGTAATTGTTGAGCATGAGTTCCCTGGGGACCTAATCTAGTTTGATATGTCAAAATTTGATATAATTTTGGGAATGGATTGGCTGACTGTTTATGGGGCAAAAATAAACTATAAGGACCTTAAAGTTACTTTAAGGAACCCAGAAGGTCGAGAAGTGTGTTTTCTTAGGGAAAGGCTTAGGGAGGAGTGTTCTATAATTTCAATCATGAAGGCAACTAAGTTGCTAAGGCATGGATACATAGGATATTTGTGTTATGCCACTAAAATTAAAAAGGAGGGGACGAAAGTAGAAAATATCCTGTAGTTTGTGAATTTTTTGATGTTTTTCCTGATGAGTTACCAGGTCTACCTCCTCAAAGGGAGACTGATTTTGAGATTGAGTTAATTCTTGATGCACATCCTATTTCAAAAGCCCCATATAAGATGGCCCAAATCGAACTCAAGGAGTTGAAAACCCAGTTGGACGAGTTATTGCAAAAAGGGTTTATTAGGCCGAGTCACCCTGGGGAGCCGTAGTGTTCTTTGTGAAGAAAAAGGATGTAACCTTAAGGTTGTGCATAGATTATCGAGAGTTAAATAAAATAACCATTAAGAATAAGCACCCGTTGCCTTGAATAGATGATCTCTTTGATCAGTTGCAAGGAGCTGGGTTATTTTCAAAGATTGATTTGAGGTCTGGCTATCA
The DNA here is from genome assembly GCA_029747015.1 of Carnegiea gigantea. Taxonomy (NCBI): domain Eukaryota; kingdom Viridiplantae; phylum Streptophyta; class Magnoliopsida; order Caryophyllales; family Cactaceae; genus Carnegiea; species Carnegiea gigantea. The sequence goes on along the minus strand of JAKOGI010000407.1, from coordinate 330,784 downwards.
CCAGCTTAGAATTAAACCGGAATATATTCCCAACACAGCCTATAGGAATAGATATGGCCATTATCAGTTTACTATGATGCCTTTTGGGCTAACGAATGCCCTTACTGCATTCATGGATCTCATGAATAGAGTTTTCAGACCTTATTTGGATAAATTTGTGGTGGTTTTCATAGATGACATTCTGATATATTCCAAGGACAAGGAGGAACATGCGAATGATTTGAGGACTGTGTTACAAACATTGAGGGTACATCAGTTATATGCTAAATTAAAAAAGTGTGAATTTTGGTTAACTGAAGTGACATTTTTAGGGCATGTAGTTACTAAGGAGGGAATCAAAGTTGATCCTCAGAAGATAAAGGTGGTTATTGAATGGCCTAGACCCACCAATGTGACAGAAGTAAGGAGTTTTCTAGGTTTAGCAGGATATTATAGAAGATTCGTAAAAGATTTCTTAAAGATTGCATCTCCACTGACTAACCTATTGAAGAAAACCACTAAATTTGAGTGGTCAGACAAATATGAAGAGGCATTTAGAGAACTAAAGAGACACTTAGCAACAGTGCCTGTCCTCACTTTGCCTAAGAAGAAAAAAAGTGCACTATTTATAGTGAGACTTCTAAGAACGGGTTAGGCTATGTCTTAATGCAGGATGGCAAGGTAATAGCCTACGCCTCTAGGCAGCTCAAGCCTTATGAGAAGAACTACCCCACTTATGATCTAGAGTTAGCTGCGATAGTTTTTGCCTTAAAAATCTCGCGACACTACCTGTATGGAGTGTCGTGCAGGATTTACATTGATCACCAAAGCCTAAAGTATATCTTTACTTAGAAAAAGATCAACTCAAGACAATGAAAATGGTTAGAGTTGCTAAAGGATTATGACTTGCAAATTTAATATCATTCTAGAAAGGCGAACGTAGTACCAGATGTGCTCAGTAGGAAGACCCAACATGGTTTAAATGTAATGACAAATACCTAACCTGAAATTTTAAGGGACCTCAAAACTATGGGTCTCCAGCTTGTGCTACCGGTATATACAAATGGGTTATTAATAGCACTTGAGGTGCAACCTTCCATAATAGAAGAAATTAAGGCAAGTCAAAAGGATGATACAAAGCTTGAGAAGCTTAAGTGCAATGTTGCACAGGAAAAATCACCTGGTTTGTAATACATGAAGATGGAACCTTGAGGTTTCAAAACAGACTGTGCGTACCAAATAAAAAGGAGTTGAAGAGGAGGATTTTAGAAGAAGCTCATAATACTCGGTACTCAGTGCACCCATGAGGGAAAAAAAATGTATAGGGATATGAGGCAATTCTTCTAGTGGGAAAACATGAAGAGAGAGATCGCAGAGTATGTAGATAAGTGTTTGACATGTCAGAAAATGAAAGTTGAACACCAGCGCTCTGTGGGCGAATTGAGGCCTTTAGAAATTCCTACTTGGAAATGGGATTCAATTTCAATAGATTTTATTATGGGAATCCCCTTCTCTGCATCAAAGAAGAATGCTATTTAGGTTATTATAGACAGACTCACTAAATCTACACATTTTGTACCAATTTATGACACTTAGGGTGTAGAGAGACTAGCACAGTTGTATGTCAAGGAAATCATTCGACTGTACGGCATAACAAAGGATATAATGCCTGACTGAGACCAAAGGTTTCAGGCTCGATTTTGGCAAGCTCTGCAAAAAGCTTGTGGCACCAAATAAAATTTTAGCAGTTTATACTAACCTGAGACTGACGGACAAACTGAGAGGGTAAATCAAATCCTGGAGGATATGCTTAGGGTATGTGTGCTTGACTTATAAAGAAAATGGGAAGATTATTTACTATTGGGAGAGTTCTCCTATAACAACAGCTATTGATAAACCTCTATTTCGACCCTATGTTAGCCCCTATTTGACTTCTTTTTTCCCGCGTTTTCACATTTAATCGTGTCAAGAAAAGGTCAAATCGGCTTGCTTTAGCATACATTTTACTCATATAGCATCTTTTCGTATTTTCAAGGACTTTGTCGAAGAAACGAAAAGATGGACGACATTTAGCAGAAAGGATCGCTAAGGAGGCGAGTTTAAGGTCGTGAAAAGGATCACTCAACATCACATGGAAGTGCTAGGGATCAAGCACGGGGACCCCACACGGGGTAGCACACTCGTGCCACACGAAGCTAGCACGGCAAGCCAGCCAGCAATGCTGGCCGTGCCATGTGACACGATCATGCCACGTGTCACTGTGTAGCATGGTCTGGCCGTGCCGTGTGGCACGACCGTGCTTCCCCTATCCCGCGTCGTGACTTAAATTTTCCTTGGGGCTGCTTTAGGGGGCATTCAGCTTTCTTTTCCCAGACTTCGTTTTAGGTGAGTTTTAGGTTTTGCTTGAGAGTTCATTTTATGCTTTTGGATTATGCTATTGGATTGAAGTTTATTCTACCTTTAATTCATTCGATAAATTCCAGGTTCTCTCTCTCAAATCTTCCCTTCCCTTGTTCTTGATTATTTTAAGGTTTGGTTGTCATGATTGTTGAATTAAATGTTGTGATTGTTGTTATGAAGATAATTTTAGGCTAAATCTCCCAACTTGAGTTGGTATTAATGCCGACTATGTGTCGTTGAATTATGGATTAGCCTCAACCCCTATTTTCCCCTTGTTTGTTTGCGATTTCTACTATGCACGCCATATGCTCGATGAATTGCTTGAAAGAGCATTCATCCATTTTTACTAGGGTTTAGGGGAATGTTGAGAGATGAAACCTTTACTTAGTGTGACTTAGTAGACAATTAGGGTTTTAATATGAAAATAATTAAGATTTTAATTGGGATTCGAGATTGTAAATCTTGTATTCGTTCGACTTTTAGTCCCATAAGAATAGGTGACTATAGTTGCAGGATTAGTCTTCGACCCTTGAGAGAGGGAGGAGATGGACCTAACTGATGATCTATCCACTCGTATTGCATGCTTAGGTTTGTTTGGCAGGGTTAATAATTGATTCACTAGCATAGTCGTGCTGTTAATTCCAAACTAGGTGCTTGTCATTCCGCTGTTTATTTCACTACTTAGTCGTTAGAATTTTCCCTGGTTTAATTCTTAATCAACAATTGTGATTGCCTAGACTGAGTAATCTAATTAGTTCTAGTAACTGGAACCAAGCTCCCTTTGGAATACGACTCGTACTTACCGTGTGCTAGCTGCAGCTACACCGTGCACTTGCAGTATTAATTTAAGACGAACAAGTTTTTGGCGCCGTTGTCGGGGAACTTGTGCCTGCCAATATTAGAATCGATTCGAATACTTTAGACTGGGCTTTTCTTTTTTTCTTTTGTTTTAGTTTATAGTTCTTCCTATTCTTGCTAGAAACTGTTTACGCCATGGTAGTGTTTGCTTTTATATGCGCAGGAGGAGTCAAAGGGATCAAGACCTTATCCCATTGGACCCTAAGATAGAAGCAGTAGCACGCCGGCATAGTGGAGAAGTGAGAAGGAGGAAGAAAGCAGAAGCAGCGATGGCAGGGCAAGACCAGAGGGTGTTGCGCAATTACGCCTTACCACAAGCGTTAGATATCACATCGTCTATTGGGAACCCGACGGTCGAAGCCAACAACTTCGAACTCAGTCCCGCGTACATCAGTTCATGGAGCGGGATCAGTTCGGCGGCCACCCCTTGGACAACCCCAACGTGCACCTTTGCAAATTCCTTGCGAAATGTGATACCATCAAACTTAACAGGGTGACCACCGACGTCATTCGACTAAGGCTCTTTCCATTCTCACTGAGGTATAGAGCCAGTAACTGGCTGCAGAATAAGGAGCCCAACTCGTTCACCACTTGGGAGGCTCTCTCAAAGGCTTTCCTCAGCAAATACTTCCTATCTGATAAGACTGTCAAGTTGAGGACGGACATCACATCTTTCATCCAGCAGGATGGGGAGTCCCTGTACGAGGCCTGGGAGAGGTTCAAAGATCTCCAGTGGCAATGTCCCCACCACGGAGTTTCTGATTGACTCCTAATCCAAACCTTCTACAATGGGTTGGAGTGGTCAGTGAAAATTTTTATCGATGCCGCAGCGGGGGTTGCTATCATGGGCAAGTCTATTGAAGCGGCGAAGTTATTGCTGGAAGAGATGGCTTCCAACAATTATCACTGATCGAGTGAGAGAGCCATCCCCAAGAGGGGCGGTGGCAGAGACGATGTGCACGCTGTGACACTCCTGGCCAGCAGGGTGGATGCTCTAGCACAGCGATTGAATAGAGTGGCTGCCCCATCAGTTACTTCTGCGGGGTCATCAATGGGGGCCTATGTATATTGTGAGGCCTATGGTGTACAGGGTCATACCTCCGTTGAGTGTTACAATGCTCCTCCTAGCATTGAACATGTCAACGCTTTCCATAGCCACAACCCTCCACCACAAAATAACCCCTACCCCGCCACTTATAGTCAGGGTTGGAAGAGTCACCTAAATCCTCTTTATAAGAACCCTAACCCTCACCCTTAGAGTTCTATCCAGCCACCTGGTTTCCACAACAGAGCTCCCTACAATCCACCCCCTCCTCCTCGTCCTGAACCCACGTCCCACTTGGAGAGTCTCATGGAGTGCTTCATAGCGACCGAAACCAAGACCAACGAGACCCTTAGTGAGTCAATCAACCTACTGACCTCTAGGGTCGATGCTATGGCCGCTCATCAGAAGACGGTAGACACACAGATCGCCCAACAAGTGAGCCACCTGTCCTAGTCTCAGGGGCATCTATCAGGGCAACCCGAGACTAAACCCCGAGGTCACACCAATGTCATCTCCATAATGAGAGAGGGGTTAGAGAAAAGGCCAGTAATGGTTCTCCAGGAGGTAGTTCCATTTCCTGATTCTGCAGGAACAAAGGGGAAGAAGAAAGAAGAGAATCTGAGTTCTGCTGGGGACCCTAGTCCTCCACCTCCCGCTCGTACTTATCAACCCCAGTGCCTTTCCCTTAGAGATTGGTATGGCCCAAGCTATCTCAGCTTCAACCTAGATTCGCGCGATTTCTGGATACCCTACGCTGAATCTATATCAGTAACCCCTTCCTAGAAGCTCTCAAGGATGCATTTGCCCATCTGAAGTTTTTGCAAGAGCTCCAATCCAAGAAGGGAGAACCTGGGGAAGCTTCAGTCGCCATCAAAACTGCAAGATCCTGTCAGTTTCTCTATCCCATACTGCATAGGGGATATGCAGATTGAGAGAGTCCTTTGCGATCTGGCGCTAACGTGAGCCTCATACCGCTCTCTCTCTCTGCAAGAAGTTGCAACTACGGGACCTCACGCCCACCAGTATGACTATTCAGCTAGCAGACTGCTTCATCAGGTAACTAGTTGGCATTCTGGAGGATGTCCCAGTGCAGGCAGGCAAGTTCCTCATCCCCTGTGATTTCATTGTTCTTGACATAGATGAGGACTTTCCGGCCCCATTCATCTTAGGTCACCCATTCCTTGCAATTGTCGGGGCAGTGATCGATGTTCAGGTAGGCACTCTATCCTTCTAACTGTGTAGGAAGAGGGTGGATTTCAGTTTTCCTCCTTCCGCACCACCTTCAATGTCTGTCCTTCCTTCACCTTCTGAGGAGTCTACCCCTATTTCCCCCTTCGATGCTGTTTCTGGGTTGATATATTTGATGAAAATGAAGGACCTCACATATTGTTTTGGGGTTCTTCTACTTTTTTTGCTGCTGTCTTGATTTGTTTCGCAACAGCTTCTGCTTGTACTGGGGAGGTAGAGGATCCTACTCACATTTCTACACCTCTCTCAGGCCACCTCCTGCATCGTTACTGTCTACTATTTGGAGGTAAGGGTCAAGCTAAGGACCTTAAATAAGCGCTTCTTAGGAGGCAACCCAAGGTATTTATTGTTTAAAAAAAAATAAAACAAAACAAAAACAAACCCGTGTGTCACTCCCACCCTTGTCCCTCTAATTACCCATTCGACCCATACTTTTCCCCCTTCCCTTGCTCTTTTTATGCGTCTTTTTCATTGAGGATAATGAAAATCTCAAGTATGGGGGGGTAAGGTTATCGCTCTTTAGGTGAAATTGGGGATTCTAGGGTTGGGTTAGTTAACCTCACTTGAATTCGCATGATATAGATAGGACTTCATATGGTTTCACTAGGTTGGTTTTACATTCTTCCTTTAATAGAACATATAGTTTAGAGCATATAGGTTAGATTTTGTATCACAAAGGAGAAGTGATCGAGTTGGGCGTCCTTAAGATTTTCAGGTACTACTTCTTACCCTTCTCTTAGTTTCCCCTTATATCCTTTACCGCTTTATTAGTTAGATTTATTGCTTTTTAATAAATATGTGCGAAAACCCCTCTTATGAAGAGAACACAAGGGGTGATGATTGATTAATCTGGTTGAGTTGTGTGTTGAAGTGTGGCCTATTATGGTGTGGTCTTTTATGAATTGCGCTCTAAAATTGCCATCTGTATTTGCCCTGCTCTATGTTTTATGTCATATTGCCCTTGAGATTCATGTGACTTGGCTTGATTGACCATGATAAGTGGGACATACTTTGGAGTAAGTTGTTGGACTGTGATAAACTTACCCGTGAGACTTTGAGCCTAATGACTATTCATTGCATAGAGTCTCGTATTTTCCTTCATGTATGACTCATCCAGGATTGCATCTCTAGAACTTGGTCTTGTTCTCTTTGAAATCGCAATTAGTATGTGCATGTGTCAATATGATTGAGGTAATTTTTGCTTTATTTAGCCACATGAGTCAAAAAGTCATCCATTAATATGTACTACCCTCTTGTGTCTTTCCCCTTGTCTTTGTTGTTGCCCCCTACACACTACACACTTGGCCTATCGATATTCTCTATGTCCTTATCAAGGTCTAGTGGAGCAACACTTCCATGTCGAGTTGGGTTTGCTCCGAAGGTTAATTCACCTTGGGTACGTTATTAGTGGCTCATTTAGGGGGATTCGTGATTCGAGTTTGTATTTCCCATGCCATTCACGTGCCTTTCTCCTTTCAAAGAAAAGAAATCGAAATGATGAAAAAAGAGGAAGAAAAGAAAAAGAAAAGAAAAAATGGAAAGGAAAAGAAAAGAAAGAAATAGAAAAGTGTGAATAAAGTGTTTGGCATGAGAGTATGACAATGAGATTGCTGAACTCCTCCCTTGAGGTTTTTGTGGGGTTTGTTGCTCAATTTTCAATTGTGGTGCGAAGTTGTTGTTCCGACATTAGTTGTGGAAGTGTTTTTGCTCCCCAGTTTTTTGACTATTAGCTCCACTCTTCCCAAATTTATTCCACTTCTCGCCCTTTACCTTTGGCCCTATTACATCCCTTTACAAGTCCTCACGATTGGCATACTGTACTTTGTATTAGGTGGTGGAGAATCAAGAACTCTACTAAGCTTATGGTAGTTTGCTTGATTGGATAGAGTATTGAGTGCACCCCGGTTACATATTCTAAATACATTGAGGGGAGTGCTCCACTTTATCCTAAAAGTGAGGTTCTACCAGTCTCGCTTACTCACCACTTATTGAGAAAGGTCTTGTCTTGCTATGTGCTTCAATATTGGGGTGATTGATGTATTGCATTTGAGTAGGGCGATTTATGAATGGTAATGCATGAGTCTTGTTTAGGATGTTTCACACTTTAAATTGGCCGCCTTTAATGCATAGTTTATCTTGGATTATTGATCATTCGTCTCTTGCCTGAGGAGGAGCCTGGACAGAGGTTTATCTCCCTTTTTGGTGTTTCATAAGCTAGTCTTGCTTGGGGACAAGCAAGAGATAAGTATGGGGGAGTGATAAACCTCTGTTTCGACCCTATTTTAGCCCCTATTTGACTCCTTTTCTCTCTTTTTCACGTTCAATCGTGTTAAGAATGGGCCAAATCAGTCTCTTTTAGCATACATTTTACTCATATAGCATCCTTCTGTATTTTCAGGAACTTTGTCGAAGAAACAGAAAGATGGACAATATTTAGCAGCAAGGAGCACTAAGGAGGCGAGTTTAACGCCGTAAAAAGGGTCACTCAACATCGCTAGAAAGCGCCAGGGATCGAGCATGGGGACCCCACGTCGGGTAGCACACCCGTGCAACACGAAGCTAGCACGGCAAGCTGGCTAGCATGTTAGCCGTGCCATGTGGCATGACCGTGCCACGTGTCACCATGTGGCACGGTCTGACAGTGCCGTGTGGCACGGTCTGACAGTGCTTCTACTGTCCCACATCGCGACCTAAATTTTTCTCGGGGTTGCTTTACGGGGCATTTAGTTTTCTTTTCATAGACTTCGTTTTAAGCAACTTTTAGGTTTTGCTTGAGAGTTTATTTCATGCTTTTAGATTACACTATTGGATTGAAGTTTATTCTACCTTTAATTCATTCGATAAATTCCAGGTTCTCTCTCCCAATTCTTCCCTTCCCTTGTTCTTGATTATTTTAGGGTTCAGTTGTCATGATTATTGAATTGAATGTTGTGATTGTTGTTATGAAGATGATTTTAGGCTAAATCTCCCAACTTGGGTTGGGATTAATGCCGACTATGTGTTGTTGAATTATGGATTAGCCCCAACCCTTACTTTCCCCTTGTTTATTTGCGATTTCTACTATGCATGCTATATGCTCGATGAATTGCTTGAAAGAGCATTCATCCATTTTTACTAGGGTTTAGGAGAACGTTGAGAGACGAAACCTTTACTTAGTGCGACTTAGTAGACAATTAGGGTTTTAATATGAAAATAATTAAGATTCTAATTGGGATTCGAGATTGTCAATCTTGTAATCTTTCGACTTTTAGTCCCATGAGAATAGGTGACTATAGTTGTAGGATTAGTCTTCGACCCTCGAGAGAGGGAGGAGATGGACCTAACTGACGATCTATCCACTCTTGGGTTTGTTTGGCGGGGTTAATAATTGATTCACTGGCATAGTCATGCTGTTAATTCCAACCTAGGTGCTTCTAATTCCGTTGTTTATTTCACTAGTTAGTCATTAGAATTTTCCTTAGTTTAATTCTTAATCAACAATTATGATCGCCTAGATTGAGTAATCTAATTAGTTCTAGTAATTGGAACCAAGTTCCCTGTGGAATACGACCCGTACTTGTTGTGTGCTAACTACAGCTACACTGTGCACTTGCGGTATAAATTTAAAACGAACAGCTATCAATCCACCATTAAGATGGCCCCTTTTGAAGCGCTATACGGAAGGAAGTGCAGAACTCTATTGTGTTGGAGTGAGCTTGATGAAACACTAACCTTAGGGCCTGAGTTGATTCAAGAGACCACTGAAATAATAAGGAAGATTCAAGAACATATCAAAGCAGACAGAAAAGCTATGCGAAGAAAAGGAGAAGGCCATTAGAATTTCAAGTGGGAGATAAAGTATTTTTAGAAGTGTTCCCAATCAAAGGAGTTAGAAGATTCAACCTCAGGGGCAAACTAAGCCCTAGATATATCGAGCCTTATGAAATCATTGAGAACTTAAACCATGTGGCTTACAGGTTGGATTTACCAATGGAACTTAAGAATGTCCATAATGTTTTTCACATCTTACAGCTCAGAAAATATGTCTAAGATCCAAATCATATCATAATAGAAGAGCCAGCAGAAGTTGCTGGGAACCTAATGTACAAGGAGTGTCCCATATAAATATTAGACTACAGAGTTAAGCAACTTCAAAACAAAAGTATTTGGCTGGTTAAGGTCTAGTGGACCAACCATTACTCAATAGAGGCTCCATGGAAAACTGAGGAGGACATGAGAAGTAAGTATCCATATCTATTTGGGGTATGGACAATGTTTCTTTCAAACTGCAAGTTTTGAGGACGAAACTTGTTTTAAAGGGGGAAGGCTGTAACGGTCCGACCCTAAGATTCGTATTAATTACTTCAAATTATCTTAATTATAAATTAATCAAGTTGGATGCTGAATTTCAATTTAGTATTTTATGTATATGTATATATATTTGTGCATCGCAGGTTGAAACGATGATGTGACCTCAAAATGGATCTCATTAAGCTCCTAAATAGTTCATTCAAGTGCTAATAAATATTTGAATGTCCACTGAATAAAAGTTTGCCTAATTACCAAAGGGCTTATTTGAAAAACGATAATAATAATAATAATAATAAACAAACAAGTATAGTAATAATGTGGTAATAATAATAATAAGGTAAGTCAGGTACATAAAAAGAGTAAGTTAGTAATAAAAAATGAAAACGTTTTCTCCCAAATTTTGCGTCCAAAAGATGTAAAATTTAGATTTATTAATTTTAGCAAAAACTATTATTTCAATTATAGGTATATATTATTATAATAATAACAATGATAATAATAATAACAACAACAAAAATAATAATAATAATAATAATAGAAGGGGGTTGGATAAAGATGAGATAATTCTAGAAAATAATTTAGGTGAAAACAAATGAAAGGTAGAAAAAAAAGGGAAAGAGTTAAATAAAATTCATAATAATTACCTAAGCTAAATAACCCAAAAATAAGAAACAAAACCCAAAAACCCCCTACCCCTTTCTCTGTTTTCCTCTGCCCAGAACCCGACCCCCCTGCCTCTGCCCTGCTTTGTTCTTCTTCGCTTCTCGGACCGCCGTTCACCGGCCATTTGCCGCCACGACCGCCGCTGCCCATCGCCGCCGGTTCCCCTGCCACCCGTGCCGCCCTCTTTCTCCATCCCCTTAGATGCCTTTGAGTTGTTTGAGTGAGTTGAAAGGTGAAATCCTAACTCTTAATTATTTCAATGTTGATGTTTTGAATCTGAATTGTTATAGTAAATGATGTAATTAGCCTTGGTGAATGTCAATTTATTGTTTTCTTGAATGTTAGTTATGAAATTGAATGGATGAAGTGAGATTGGGAATGCACATGGTAGTGAGGAAGGGTGATGTTGGTGTTAAAATTGGGTTTGATGATGTTGAGATTGATTTTAATGTCTATTAGAAAGAGATTAAAGTGAAGTACATGTTGGGTGAATGCATTGTGGCCATGAACTTGAGAGATTAGGGTTTGTGGCTTGAATAACATTCAAGTTGATTATGTGGATTATTAGTGTTTAACTGAGTTAAGTGATGATTAAATAGGAAAATATATGTATATATGTATAAGGGTAATGTGTGTATACTTTGACGATGACTAAGTGATTAGGGGTTGTAATTTAAATAAAAATGCTTGTGGTTTGTATGGTGGTCGAGTGAATTATAATGAGTATTTGAATAGAATTAGTGAGATCTTGGTGCTAAAAGTTTGGGTATGGTGTATAAGTATATGACAAGACTTAATTTACCAAGTGAGGATGGGTAGGAGAGGAGAACGGAGGGAGAAATAGTGACTTTGAATGTTTGAGAACCATAGGCTAAGTATGGGGGTTAGTCAGATTCTAGGAATTTGGTTATTAAAGGAGACGGAAAGAAATAAGTAGCTTTGTAAAGTGGAGTTACTAACATAACATGTCTATGTTAGTTTATTTTACTGATGAATAATGTTATGATTGTAACTCGACTTGAATATGAGACCAAGTTCATGAAATTGCCTTAAACATATTGTAAATCAAAGTTTAATGGCCAACGATGATTCATTAAAGAGAAAAGCAATAATCGTAATAATATCGTTAATAACAATTATTACCAAAAATAATCACAATAATAATAATAATAATAATAATAATAATAATAATAATAATAATAATAATAATATCGATAATAATAATAATTACCGATACTGTCTCTAATTTTAATAAGTGTGAAGAACTAATGTGGTTAGCAAGCTTTCTCTAATAAATCAAATGGCACTGGCGATGACACCATTAATAACAAACTCAAGACGAGTTACACCGTTACGTTGCTTGAACATTCACTAAGTGATTGTTAGCGCTAAGAGGGAGGTGAGCAAAAACAAAAATAAAATGGAACCAAACTAATGCTAATAATAAAAGGAGAAGTCGAGTGAATTTAAATTATTCATTAAGTTAATTAATGTGAAAAAAATTTCCTATTTTTGCACTAATCAAGTAAAATTACATATTTAGAGTAGAAGTGAGGCCACATTTGTTGCTTCAAGTTTCCAGTAAACAATTTTCAATTAAATGGAGAGAGATTCTCAAAGACCAGGTACGTACATTTCCTGTACTCTTCGAAAACTCACATATTTATCAAACTATGCAAAATCAATATGATATTCATATAATGAATCATTTTATACAATGTTTTGTCACCTAATCAAGTGGCCCCATCAATTATCAATCATTAGGGCTTATGCCCTTCAATTTACCCGCGCAGCTGCAACTCAGGCTTTTCGATCCGTAAGGGGTGTGCACTTATGTCAAGATCACTGCAGACGTCAACAGGAATCCACTTTCAGATAATAACCAGCAAATTAACTTTAATTACACATTCCCTCTCTCCTAGTTGTAAAACAAAATGTTTTGAAATGTGGGCGCCCAACTAATTAAATTCAAAGCTTATTTTACTACATAGGCATGTGCGTGCTGAGTTTCGGCTCATATTTTAAATGTTTTTGTATTTTCTGTTTTAGACAAGGAATCGATTAATAGTCCTTCTACTGACAAACTAGTAGGTAGCAATAAATGAAAGGGCGTTACAACTTACAATTCCTTTTGTTGAGGATTCGCTAGTCAAGTGCTCACAATGATTTATAGGCTAGCGCTCCTAAGAACCTGATGGTTGTATATTCCTTTGGATGTTGTGTATGTTAATATTTAGTAATCATACAGTGAGTTATTATGTGTATCATAAATTTTATAAATGGTTGAGTGTGTGTTATTTCACTTATTTGGTAAGACGGGTGATTAAATGGGTAATGATACAGGTAATTTTCAATTAGCCTTATTTTGTTACTAAACAGCAGTAATATCTCCAATCAAAAGACTTTCGCTGTTAATCAATAGTTTATGAGTAATTAGGTTCGGCTAATCAGTCATTAGGAATTGGGGGCATTATAATGACAATTTTCACAAAATTACTTTAAATGTCACTAACAACAAAAATTTCACAATTTTTTTTTATAAAAATGATCATATTATGGATGGTCATGATGTTTAACTTAATGTTTCTATTTTAATATTTTCTAAAATTTATCACATAATTTATGTTAATTAGTCTTACTTAATGCATAAATTGGTTTGTATCATATAAATCTCAAAAACTATGAAAAGCCAAATTAAGCCAACGACGAGCAAAAGTATTGTCATGACCAAAATTAGGTTCACATATAAATGTAACTTTATATTTCACATAATTCTTAATTCATATTTAGAAGAAAAAATAAATATGCAATTTAGATAGTTGTGTTAAAAAAATATATATAAGAAATTAAATTAAGGGTATCTGTAAAATTTTATAAGATAGCTTTATTAAAAACAACTAATTTCACCAAGTACTTTTTTAGAAATATCTAATACAATCAACTAAGACAAATAACTAATGCAATTAGTTAACCGTTGAAATCCAATTTGTACACAACACGGAGTGAACACAACGGCCTTAGAATCCAATTTTTCATGCAATAAATGACTCCGATGTACCTTATGTTTTTGGTTAAATACTTTTTGATCCCTGACTTTTTAAAAATGACACTGAGGGTCTCTAAGTTTTCGAACAAAAGACTTTTAGGCCCTTTTTTCTATTATTTTAGCCCTTGAATTTTTAGAAATTACAGAATAATCCCTGAAATAGGAAACGTGCAAATAAGCTTGTTTTGACTGATTAAACTTTTTACAATGATTTTACTAGTACGAGTTATCACAATCTACTACTTATATCTTATATATTATAATTTCTGTAGTTATAGGCCCACCATACTTAGCAAAATAATTAAAGCTTAATTACAGAGTTTTGACCATTACCTGAACTTAGTCGACGCTAGACTCTGGTCTCTAGCTTCCAGTTTATAGAGATTGCTAATCTCAACCCCACCTTCCTTAGATCAGGCGCAGTACAAATTTGTTTCATTTTCTACCTTAGACCGTAGTCATTAATCAAGTTTAAGTATTTTTAAAGGATAGTGAGACTTTAATTAAGAAACTATAATATTTAAGACATAAGGTTTGATTGAATAATGTTCCCTACTGAAAACTTCTTTTATTGAAAGCTTGAAAATGGTTACATTACAATGGAAAGCTTGAAGAGGGATTTAAGCTAAGATCATTAGAGATACTTGCTCATAGAGAAATGGAGAATCCCAACTTCTCTTTTGCTCAAGAATGTTCAAATGACCGTGTCCTTTCTCTGCATTCGATCTCTCTATTTATAGAGGGGATGGGGGTACCTAGAATGCCCTAATAGTACATAATAATTTTTCATATGGCTATAATACACACTGATGGTTACAATGCATACTTTATTTTATAGACCAAACATTTGTCACAATAGTACAATAATAGGGCAACTATTTTTCAGAACTTTCAATGATGACAAGATTAGTCATCATTATTGAGATTCTGCATGCCTTCATCTCCAATTATATCTTTTAGACCATCATTATCTGGATAATTATCAAAATCTTCATCAATTTACTTAAGATACTCTGGGTCCCATTCTTCAAATAATTCAACGAGATATTTCTTTCCTTTTTCTGATAAGAATTTTCCAACTTCAACATCAAAGTGATAATCAAAAATATCTTCTGACACTACTTCTCCCACCTTCATGTAGTTTTTAAATTCATTATCATAGGTAGAAGTAGTGTTTTCACAATGCATTAACATTTTTCCTCGTTTGGTTAATGTCCAACATTAATGATAAATGTTCAAAAATCCAATAGCCCTTGATAAAGCAGGATCAGTAACTAAATGTACCGGATTTTCATGAATCCAACTTTGTCGTTGATCATTAAGATCATCGCAATTAACGATTTGGACAAGATAATGGGCTGGTTTGGCTTTTCCATTTTTATATTCAATTAGAGCGCTATAAATCTCCAAAGTTAGGCATCTGTGAATTAGAATTTTTGTTGGACCTTCAAGGGATGTAAGAATCCAATGGATCCTTTTTAACATGCATTTCTGAAATTTAGTTAAGGTTGAGAAAAATGGGAATTTCGGATCTGGAATTTTTGTGAAGTAAAATACCATCCCGTATTTCCGTACTTTATGAACAGGGTCATTTAAAGATAATAAATTTGCTGGGAAACAAATACCATCAACTCCAAATCTATAGGAAAAAAAGATCGTTGTACTCTAAGACTCCCAAATATCATAGGAATAATGATGATAAAAGTCGAGGCAGGCTGCATACCACCATTTTTCTTGAACGTGAGAACTTATTTTTTCTTGGATATCATAAGGACACTAAACGTAACTAATTTGTAACTCTAGAAGGAAAAATCTTTGGGTTATTAGGTAGGCAGTAGAAAGTAGATCAAAACGTGATTTACTTTTTGTATGGAATTTCAGATTATCAATAAGGACTTTACTAGAAGGCATAACCCGTTCTAATAGGAATGGCATTTAGTTAAGGATTTTCTGCTTTTCTGGCAGGAGGTCGGCTTTGATAATCACCATTGGTGAGTTCTCGAGTTAGGCTGTCTATAAGAGAGTTCTTTGATCCCTGTATATGTTCAATAGAGAAGGAAAACTGGTTAAACCATAATTGCCAACGCAGGAGTCTCCATTGTGCTTGCATATTTGATAGATCCTTTTTCACAAGTTCAAGTATTCCTTTGCAATCAGTTTAAATAAGAAAATATTTTGGGGCCTAAAAAGATTAAAAACTTTTCAATTCCTCTTATAACTGCAAGGATTTCTTTTTCTATCGTGGGATAGTTGTATTATACTTTATTAAAACTTCTACTGTAATATTTGCAAAGTTTTTCTCCTTCTTTGATTTTGAGTACTGCACTCCAATGTTCATTGTTGGCATCTGTCTCACGAATTAAACCATCTCCTTCATTAAGTAAATTAAGAACTGGAATATTTTTACACATCTTTTTGATGTTCTGGACAGTCTTTCTATTTTAGCCATACCACATTTTTCTTGAGTTTTTGTTGTAATGGTTTTCTTAGTTTAGCCAAATCTTTAATGAAGTTCGAAGCATAGGTAAGGTATCCAAGAAACCTTTCTAGTTGCTTCCTATCTTCAATTTTTTTAGAAAAATTTTCTATCTTTTCCAAAATATGTTTTTGTAGAACAATTTGTCCAACTTTTATCTCTAAACCTAAAAACTTAATTTCTTGTTCAGCATAAACACACTTGTTTTTTTCAAGTATATTATCATGATCAATGCATCTTTGGGTGACAGCCAAGATATTATCTTTATGTTGCTCTATTATTTTGAAAAAGATAAGGGTATTATCAATGTAAACTAGAGAACAATGATTAAAATCTTTGAAGATGTTATCCATTCTTCTCTGGAATATTTGAGGTGCATTTTTAAGACCAAATGATATTATTATCCATTCGTAATGACCTTGTGGGGCACTAAATGCAGTTAAAGAAATACTTTTCTCATCTATTTTTATCTGCCAATAACCGCTTTTACAATCCATTTTCGAGAACTAAGAGGCTCCTTAAATTCTGTTAAAAAAAACCATTTTGTTATGAATATAGTAACCATCAAAGACAGTGTTATCATTAAGCTTTTTATAATTGATTACCATTCTACCTTTTCCTCTTTTTTCTTCAGCATGATTTCTTACGATGAAAGCGGGACTGGTGTGAGGGCTCTTACTATTTTTAGCTAATCTTTTATCCAGAAGTTCTTTGATTCATTTATTAAACACTTGGATGTCCTGGTGTGTATACACCATTTGTTTAACTCGAATGATGGTGTTGGGATTTAATAGAGTGATTTTAGCAAATATTTTGTCTTTATTCCAAAATTTTAGAAGATTATCAGAGTAGAGTTCTTTGCATAATTTTTCTTGTTGTTCAACAATCTACTCTTTAATAGATAACTCAAGTAATGAGAATGTCAGTGCTACCTCTCGTTGTGCAGGCATTACCTTCTCACAGCGCTGGTTGCATGTAAACTCAATTTTTCGATGAGTGTAAGCCTTATTTAATTTTTCAATAGGAACTGAGTAACAATTAATTGTGAATATTATTTGGTTTATAGTCTGGGTGCATGGAGAATATAATCTTTGAAAATTATTTTCAATAATCATATCATGAGAGGGTTGATCAGTAGTCCATAGAACTGGCATAATGTATTGAACTCCTCCTAATTCTATGGATAACCCTTCTATGACTTCATTGTGGCTCATAACACTATTATCAGCTATCCTTACTTGTAAAGGATTTTTAGCTCTTTTCCATATAAACTCAGGAAATAATGATCTTTTTTCAAAGTATACATAACAACCACTATCTATGTAAGCATACAATTCATATTTATTATATCTCTCTAAACATACTTTTATTGGTATATAAATGCTATTAGGGTTTATATTGGTAGCTTCATAGTATATTTTCATGGTCATATTTTTGACTAATTCATCCTCATAGATGCGTTCACTAATAGTTCTAATTTTGTACCCAATGACTTTTCTATCTAGACTCATAATTCGATCTACACTGGGTCTTGCAGTCTCAAAACTCATTCCATTTATTTCACTGGTCATGTTAATTGTATTATCTTCCTTAAACTCTTCTTTAGCGGATGAAGATCCTTCTTCCTAATCTGACCTTGTACTCATACTTCTTAATAATTAGGGTTTAATGGTAATTTTACCTTCCTTATCAATTTTTATTTGTTGAGGATTGGACTTAATCCTCTGGATCTTTTGCATGGGGGTAGGACTTTCAAATTTCTCCATTTTTATCATTGTTACCTTAATCTTAAGATTTATTGTATTATCTAACTTGTAGATAATTTTTCAAAATATCCTTAAAGAATATCCTCCTCTTTTCATATCCATCCTAACTATTTTTATCTTAAGGGATAGGAAGTTTTTAGCAAATTTATCTTTTAGACTCACGTAATATCCAGGTCGACAGTTGAAACTTATTGACCCATTACATAAATTTTTTTATCCTTATGATTATTTGATTATTAAATTTGATATGCCTAATATCATAGAGTAAAGTATAAAGATCAATATCCTTACCATAATATTGTAATAAAGTGACTTGAACTTGGATGCTTCCGACCTGGATATACATGTACTTTCTATCTTTGTTATGCTTAAGGATGTTCTCCCAATTAATTATATTAACTTCTCCAACTTCATACTCACAATCGTTTATCTTAAGATCTCCTTCCATTATTTCACATATGTATTTGCTTTTTAATTGAAAAATGAATTTTTTATAGATCCTATCCTTTTGAATTATGAGAAGAACCCAATCTCCTTTGACTTCTTTATGATTATTGCCTACAACAAACTCTTCTCCTTGAAGATCACCAAGGCTAACTGAACTACTTTTCATCATATAACTTGTTTCTTCATAATCACTTGCTTCATATTCATTGTCCAATATAATTTAAACAATTCCTTTGTTGTTACTTAGTGTTGGGTCTAATGCGTCATCTTTACTAAGTCAACATAATCTAAGCTTCTCAACGTTTTAATAAGTTTATTATTCTTCCTATTTTTGCACTCATTAGCATAATGCCCTACTTCTCCACATGCCCAACATTTGCGGTTGTTTTTTTTCTGCAGGGCAATGAGCAGTTTTCCTAAAAACTCTTCGTTTTTTAGGACTTGGTTTGTTATAATACTTTCTTTTATATTTTTCTCCCATTTGCTTATTAAAGCTCTTCTTCTTATAAAGCTTTCTTTCTTTTCCGTCTTCTCTCAGGTTGTTTTCCCCATCGGTGAGACGAATTCCAACAAGTTAAGAACTGTTTCTTAATCTTTTTTTACTTTTGAAGACCAAGACATTGTTCATTGACCTATTTTTGTAAATAGGAAATTCTTGAACTAAAGTTATCAACAATATCTATTCGTTCAAGCCATACCATGTATTTTTCATTAATTAAGGAATTTATAGGATATGGCAATTTGTCATAGAACATACCAAGATTTATTTCATTATACTCTTTGTAATAGTATTGACTGAATTCAGCAATATAATTTTTTAGATATCTCATACCCCATAGTTCTATGTTGTTAATCTTTTTTTGCCACTCTCTTGCTTTTTCTTCAGAGTCAAGTTTAGCTCTGATGAATTCAGTTTTAATTTCTTTGCACAAATTTCTAAACAATGCAACTGGTGTTTCCATCACTCTTAATGTGTTTTTACCATCTTCACTTAATGAATCATATCAGTCAGCTACAGTACTAGAGAAACTGTGCTCGATGTAATTTAGGAAGTTTGCCGCAGTCATGTAGTATTTAAGTTTAATATACTATTCATTCATCTTTTCCAATGCTCAAATATTTCTTCTCTATTACGGGCTCCATCAATTTTTAACATATATCCTATTTGACTAATTGGAGTAAGGCCAATGTTTTCGAAAGTTATGGTTTTCCTTGGGACAAACCCAAAGGAAAAATTGATTGTACGTCCTGCTAGAACATATCTAAGTCTTAAGAAATGAGTATTTTCCCTAAAAGGTTCACCAAATTCTTCAGGCTTAGGAACTACATTGTTAACGATATTGGTCTCAATTTCATATACGTCAATCTCTTCTCTGATTTGGTTAATCTCATCATCAGCAGCCATTTTACCATATTTTTTTAATCTAATTTTCATTTAATTTATTCTAATAGTAATGCATTAAGATCATCAAGTTTAATAAGATTCATTTGCTGATATATTTCTTCTTCTGAGTGAACATTATTACTTTCTTCATTGTCATCCATTAACACATCATATTTATCACTAATTTGCATTCATGATTTTGTTTAATTCGTCCAGATTTTATTCTTTATCGAACATTTTTTGTAGCTCTTCAAGAGTGTATTGTTTATACTCCATCTTCTTTTTCTTTCTTTTCAGTAGATTTTTCATCAGATTGTTCTCCTACTTCTTTTTGGATTTTTATTTTTTGTAAAGGAAATTGAATCTTTTTTTTAGGTTTTAGAAAGGATATTTATGATGAAAAGAAGAACTAATACTAGGAGTAGCTTTTTCGCTGTGCCGAATCTCGTTAACAAGAGAAAGATGGACAACGGTTAACTGATTCTTAAGCTCCTTCAGTTCAATCTTAATTTTAGCTAATTCTACTTTTAGTCTAAAACTATATAAGTGATATAGTTTAGTTGAAGTGCTAACGAGGTATTACCTTCAGATGAGTGGACAATGTGTGAATAATTAGGATCAGGGCAAGCAGGTGATGATTCAAGCATTAATCGCAGTTAATCATAGTTAATTAGCTTAATTAATCATTAATTAGCATAAGAATCTTAATTATTTTTGGTCACGTTGCTCTGATACTAAATGAAAGAGAATTTCGAGTACTACTAGTGAGCAAAATATTATAAACACAAATTTAGATTTTTTGAAAGTAAATTTTTAAGGATTTAGGATAGATTTACAAATATGAAAAGTTTTGGGCGTTCATGCAAATAAGGTAACCAGTGAATATGATCCTTTCATTTGCTTTTCTCAAAAGTCGAGGTACCCTGCAGTCATTTTTAAAAAGTGAGGGGCTTTTTTTGTTGTTTATACAAAATTTAATGTATATTTATGCCTTTTTTTTTATTTTTCATGTCTCTACTAGCTGTTGCATGCAGTCAAGCTCTACAACCATCATCAACGATGGGTAAGTCAAGAATTTGGATGTCAATGAGGGCAAATATTTGGGTTTTCCGACAATTCATTTTGCATTTTGTCTGTAAAGATTTGATCTCCTTCTCCAAGAGGGAAAAACTTTGATCCTTTGGTTGTGCTTATGCTCTCCACTGTAATGTTGCACTCTTAAACCCTAGTCAATTGGTCAATTTTGCGATGAAGCAGGTATTAGCGTAAGTATACTGTCGATTTCTTCATCACCTTCTTCACCTTTTCTACTTTGCCCAATTATTGCAGCTTGATTGTGAAAGTGGTTCAACAGTTTCTTCAGTTTGAGTTAGATGGCTAAAAGGCTTGGAATTTATGAACAGAATCATGAGGTAACCAATTGTTTGCTCTTTTTTTTTTTTTTTAAATGCAGAAGACATCTCTAATTTTTCTGATTTGGGTTTGCAGTTTGCTGAAATCAACTGCTAAAATTGGGGGGGGGGGGGGGGGGGGGGGGTTCAAGTGTCTGGACATTAATAGGAATTATAATTTAGCCGCAGCTGATTATGAATTTCATTAGTTTGATGTCTACGTCTCTATTTTTTCTACTTGGTTGATTGAAATTGACTTTTTTTTTTTCCTTTTTGGCCCCCGGGGGGGGGGGGGGGGGGGGGAGGAATTTCATTGGCTTACCGTTGGCTGATCGTAAAGTTGATCAGTTTGACCATTTGGTTCTGCTGAATAAGTTTGATGGTAGTGATGGCTGTTGGACTCATCGTTTTTTCTTTTTTTTTTTTTCATTTTTTTGAGAGGGGGGATTCATGGGACCCATCATATTGGTATTAGGTATTGCTTATTACATCCCATTTGGAGTTTTCTTGTCTTAACTTTCCTGCATGTGTTTGAAGCTTTCTAGTTTGAAAATTTCCCCTCAGACGACATAAACAAATCCATTTCTTGTGGTTTTATTAAGTGAATGATGCAAAGGTTCGGATTATTGATTTGCCTAATGGTGTTTGGGGTACAATTCTGTCTCGTTTGGAAATGAAGGAAGCCCCAGAACTAGCATTATATCACAAAGGTTGAGGTACCTGTGGACGTATAACCTTTACTTGAACTTTGATGCTTCAAGTGTATTGGGTGATCTTAGGGGGGGGGGGTCAGCTCCTGAGGAAAGGGCTAAATATATGAACTGGGTCGAGCATGCATTAAGCATGCATCGAGCTTTGGCTATTAACAATTTCAGGGTTGCCTTTGCCCTTAATCAAAGCAATGTGTCTGATATAGATAGATGGGTGAAATTTGTCATCAGTTAGGAAGTAAAGGAGCTGGAGTTGGATCAATCTTTTCAAATGCCTTTCTTCTGATGCTTGTTTTAGTTCCCTTACATGCCCGTGTTTGACAAAAGTGAAGGTAAATGCAGAATTGCTGGAGTTCTTGTTATCTAATTGTGTGCTTCTTGACATATTGTCTGTGATTGGGTCAACTGATCTGGTGGGCTTGAGAGTCGAAGGTTCATCTTTGAAGTTGAAACACTTGGGCATAAGGGGCTGTTTGAAAATCAAGAAGCTTGAGATCCTTGTACCTTAGTTACTCTCTCTCAGTTATTTTGGCCCTGGTTATGCTGCGGCTTTTAGTTATGTATCATCACCTGCTGAGGCATCATTTGGATTTCATTTTGGTCAGGACTTAATATCCTTCAGTTTTCACAGTATCTTGTGCTTCGCTTCTCAGCTGAAGAAGCTTTCACTTGATCTGTGGAAGGTTGACAAGCACTTGATCCTAACATTACTTACTGAATTACAACTTATGCCTTTTCCTTCTGTAGAAAGCCTTGCAATCATTTCAATTGTTTTCTCTTATTGGTTAGATTGGTGATAAACCAATTAGATGCCCTGTTTCCAAAATCTCAAGCAATTGCAGTTGGTATGCCTTCCCATATTTGGAGAGAGTTTTTTCTGCGTTCCTCCCATTTTAGAGGCATGCCCGTCCTTGAAAAAACTCGCATTGCCGTTAAAAATCTCTTTTTTGAAACCCGATTTTTAATTGATTACTTTGCTTATGTTAATGAATACAAAATGCAAGCGTGCAGGATGATGTTGATGTCCTGGATTTAACTGTTTATCTCCAATGCAATGGCATACACTACTTATATATTCTACCAAAAATTTTGTGGGATTATAGCCTCATCCATACCAATTACTGTGTTCTAGGAGTGACATTCATTGAACCAATAGCTACATTCCCTTGTAATCGTTGAATTTGGTGGCCTTCCAACATTCTCAAACTGCTACTTCAAAATTTTTTTTTTTTTAAAAAAGAAAAAACCTTGAACTGCACTCCCCTATTCGTCATCTGCATGCAGCATGCTCTTATCTGATTCTCCCTTCTTTCATTTAATTTAAGAATAATATGTTATTGTTGCGGTAAACGAATTTGTAAACTGCGCATTTGCTCTGACATCACTCAGACATAATAGAGAGAATGAAGCTCTGCCAGCAAGGGTTATATCGGAATGGAAATGAATCTAGGTATCCAATCTTTCTACACATACTTTTGTTAACAAAAGGATAACTAAGCTTAAGCATCTCTTGATTTAATATCCTAAGACATGGTCAAATTATGCTTAGAGATATTGCTAATCCTGCCTGTGTTGCCAGAGGTGCACCTTCTTCCGCACTTCCCCCCTTCCAAATGTCTGACACTTCTACACAGGCTTAGTTTGGAATAATTCTAAGATGGGTTCTCCATATAATATATAAATGAAAACAAGGTACTCTAGCAAAGGTTTGTGATGGTTTGTGGGCATGTCATTCGTCCACAAAGCATTTTTGGGTAACAACCCCCAATGGGGAGGTAGTCTAGAGTTTGCAGTTGACATGCGTGTGTTTTGAAACATCTTCTTGTTTCTTTCTATCCATATATCATTACAAGGATAAGGCTGCTGTGATCCCCCCCTCCCCGGCCCCTCCACCAGGGAAACCTTGCTTAATTATAGATCATCTGCATTTGTGATCTGAATGGCCATCCCTTTGAACAAAATGCAGCTTTCTCTCCCACTACCGTTTCTAGGTACAACCTGTAAATCTTCTAGTAACCTCACTGACCACTTGCCTCGCTAGGAGCTTGGGAACGAATGGTGCTCAAAATTATCACATTGCCACTGAGAACGTTTGCGTTCATTGGCGATTCCAGCCATTCTTAACCTGGTTAAAATAAGCAACATCTATCCTGATCCGTAAGTCATATCATCAAAGCATGTCCAAGCGATTCAATTTCATAGGAAACTATAGAGCAACGGCATTATCCCCCTTTAAGTGTTCTTCATGCATCATTGATGGAGTACTTTGGTTTTGTTCGCCGGTCTTCCCGGCTATTGATAGCACCATATTTCCAGTATCCCTAGCATTTATAACTTTCCCAACACGTTACCTATTTTTTGGGGGGGGGGTGTAATATATAGAAAAATGTTATTACCAAAATAGAGCAAAAATTATAACCCATTGTACAATCACCAAGAGGGGGAATCCTAAGCCTCTAGTTAGTATACATTGTTTAAAAAAAAAAAAAATGTTATCTGCGCTAGACATCCTCCTATGTACAAAGTATCTAATTCTCATCCTTAATATCTCAACAGCTTGCAGAACAAGATTATGTGCACTAGTTTCCACAGATTGGAAAATCCTCTGTTTCCTTTTCCTCCACAGCTGATACACGTCTGCAGCCATTGCCATTTATAGGAGCTTCCGAAGCACTGCAGAGCCTTTAAAATGCTTCATTGCCAAGCAAATAAAAAATTTCAAAGTCTGTGGCTGTCTCTGGATTTTAGCCATTCCAGCAGTTTCTGGACAAATTCTTGACTAGAAAGCACTGAAAGAAAGGGTGCTTGTGATACTCCTGATCACTGCAATACAGAACATACACATTCTGGTCAGTAGCCCGAACTACTTCCCCACCCTATCCAAAGTAGAGAAAGTGCCCAAGCAAGCTCTCTATAAGAGAAAACCGTGCTTACGCACGTTATATCTACTCCAAATAACAGCAGAGAGGTAATATTTCCCTTGAAGATCTAGGAGTCAAAAGTATATACTTACTGTAGAGTACTGACCATTGGCTACAGGCATCCAACAAAACCCTACCTAACCTGCCTTAACCCTATCACTAACCTTAAGGATCTTTCTCCATTACCAAAACGCATCCAGTGATTGGGCACTGATCAGATATTTTTTTTCCACACCTCATGAATCCTCTTCAACCAAAGACAATGCTGATCACAAGTCAATGTCCATAGGTGTTTAGTGACTGCAACATAGTTCCAGTTCTTAATGACTAGACTCTCAACCTTTTCAGGCCTACAAACAAATTCCCGAACAACAGGAGGGCTCTTGCTATAGTCGCTATGCTGGGACCAAAAAAGTTTCCTACATATGCTCTCAATTTCGTTAATCAGACATCGAGGAAGTGGGAAAACAGAAGACTGATAGGCATGTGTGAGATCCCCTTGGTGTCTTTTAATGCTACTTTTGATTGCTAACACCCCCCCAAAAAAAAGAGACCAATAGACATGCAAGGAGAACAGGATAGAGTTGATGAGTTGCACTCCACCTGCATAAGAAAGATTCTTGGAAGACCAACACTTAATTCTCTACCTAGCTATAAAATTCAGCCTTAGACAGACAGTAGGGTTTAAGAAACCCTTGAACTGATATGTGAGCTACCCAACGAGAAGCCAGTAATATACTTTGATTGACCTTAACTCCTCTGAGACACCTGCAATTTAAATCTGAAATTGGCTCCTAGTTTTCCTATAGTCCTGTTGCTTTTGAAAAATGCTTACGCATATGCCAATTTTCTTCACAGTGGGCTTATGATTTTTTTACAGAAGAGGGGTAAATCATCAGCAAAGGAAAGGTTTGTGAGTTCAAGAGATTTATATTGAGGATGGAAATCTGAACTGAGTGTCCAAAGCAGCTGTAGCCAAGGCCCAAGTAATATATCCCCTCACTAAAACAAATAAAAGAGGAGAAACAAGATCACGTTGTATAGCCCCTTAGCTCCATCAAAAAAACCCTGAATCCTTCCATTGATAACCAAGGGAAATTTGGTAGAAAGCGATAACGCTGATACACTTGCAGAGCTGGTCAGGAAAGCCAACAGCTAACAACTTCCCCACAAACCCCTAAGAAATTGTATCATAAGCCTTCCTTAAATGTATCTTCATGATGCACTTGGGGAGAGACATTCTTCCTTCTATGCATCCTCATCAAATCTTGTAGAATCATCACATTATGAGGGATAGATCTACTAGAAACAAATGGTGCAGGATTTCAATGACTATCTCGGGGAGTAAAGGTTTAAGTTTAAACCTAAAGCAAGTCATTTTTGAAATGCATTTGTATAGTGTATTATATCAAGCAATAGGCCTAAAATGTGCTGCAGTAAAATGATTCTCAACGTTTGCGATCGAAATGATAAGAGTCTTATTCGAACTCCTTCATTGATGACTCCACTTCAAAAATCAAGGATTACTTTTAGTAATATCCTCTCCAATGATACGACACCTCTTCTTGAAGACGTAACTTCCATATCTATTAGGTCCAGTGTCTTATGAGCAAGGATAGATAACAAAGAGGGTTTCTGCTTAGTGGTAAGACATGAGCCATACCAATAGCCCCAGGAAGCAATGCCTCTTGAACAGGTACAGGAGACCCAAGAGAACCCTGGTGAAACTACACAGTGATTGATTACCTCCTGGTAGTCCTCAATAAGTGACCCCTGAGTATCCACGATAGAAGAAATCCTACTGTGATACAGTCTTTGCTTCATAGATGTCTAAAAAAACCTGGTCATTTTGATTGCTACTGGCCACAGTCAAATCAAATATCTTCTTCTCAATAATTGTGGCCACAGGCTGACAGTGAGGTATAAATTAAGCCAATCAGTTTGAGTTTTCTGCACATAAAAGCTCTCTGCCCTATCCGATTGTTAGTATTGATCTAGAGCAGCCTTCTCCTTCCTAGTAAGGTCACCATCAAAAGGATTACCATCCAGCAATTGTACCTGTAGTAGCTCCTCTTTAGCTTTAGCAAACCAAGCAGGAACCTCACGAACACATCTCTATTTACTTTGTTAAGAGGTTTTAAAGCTTCCCCAATTTCATAGAAATCTGATACATAGAAGTACCAAGTATAGGTCCATGCCAACAACTTCTCACAATAACTTCAAAAGTATCACAAGGGGCCTACATTGTTGAAATATTTGAACGGAATGAATCCAACATCTGGAATCTGTTCAACAATGCAGGGCAATGATCTGGTAGAAATATGACCTCAGAGTCAGGATATGTGGTTTGCCAAGTAGAATTAGCCAAGTGTCAACCTTTGAAAATATTTTACCATCGTCTTCTTCTTCTTTATTTGTACAAGCACATCTGCATCCTCACCATCTAATATAACAATCCAGCATCATATACATAGTATTGGAAATGAGAAGAAACTAGAATGCCACCTGTCCTGTCATCAACCTCCAAAACATGATTGTTGTCCCCCATCGAACTCCACAGCCTAGATGCATGCACATTGATATTTCTTGTGGCTTCTGAAGGATTCAAATTGTTCTAAAGAGCGCATTAAAGCCATATGCCATACTGGTCTGAAGCCGTCTGGCAGAGAACTTGTGGAAAACATCACTGTCGTCCACCAAAGCTGTAGATAAAACAGTAGTAACCTGAAAGTCAGCTAGCCTCCACATCAACCAAATTCTAACCCTAAAATAAGCAATATAATTGACAACGTGCTTCTAACCTTGCAAATTAGCTTCAACTTTCTTATAATTCATCTGCCTAACCTAAGTCTCAACAATGCCATTGAATCCAACTTTATTTGTCTCGCAGAGATCAAGCAAGACCTTTTTGCTTATTGGGGCTATAAAAGCCTTCATATTCCACATTGCCATGTTATTCATGTTCCAGAGGCTGAAGACTAATATCCCCACCTTCTTTCTCTACTTGATTCTGCAACTGGAAGGTTGTCATCTGCATAGTAGCATCAGCAGAATTTAGAATCTCTTATGGGTTTGAGATCCCAGGATCTCGTGGTACTTTAGTTCTAACTCTGATAGATTGCTCCTGCACAACTTGCCACTCAGTATTTGCTTCTTCCGCTGCTGGCTCATCTTGAACTGGCTGTCTGGCTGTGTGTTGCTTGGCGGGTGCCTAGGCTTCCACTCCAGATTATTATCTTGTTTCCTACAACTCTCTGTTGAATGACCATAACATTTGCATTTGTCACATACAACTTGCTTGCATTCAATGACAATAGTCTACTCTCTGATGTCCTTTTGCATCCTGATAAAAAAACAGCATCTCCTTTGAAATAGGAACATCAATTAAAACACAAGCAAAACCAATCCTATCTTTGCTCATAGTGTTCTTATCAGCCATAATGGGTGTACCCAAGGTACTAGCAATTTCACTCAAACATGTAAGCCCCTCCTACTATTCCAAATGTAGTTGTGGAAACTATGCCCACCCAAGAACATTACCGTCAGCCTTCTCCTTTTGTGCACGAGGGGTCCAAAATTTAACAATGAATGACTTATTGTCAAATTGCTAGAATCCCACTTGTAAGACTTTATCACGAATCTCAATAGAAGCAAAGCACACCAACAGTATACCGTTCTTCATCCTCACAAATCTATCAATAGAATAGTTAGCCTAATTATGCCTGACAGATCCATTAAACACAGGAAAAGGAGGTGAAGATCCCAGTACATCACAAATAGCAGCAGATCCCCAAAATTCAAATTCAGAGTGAATATTCTCTACACATATCTTAGTGTACCCAAATTCATTATGCTGTTGTGGTCTAATAGGAGACAGCTTTGCCCCAAGATTTCTTGGTTTATTAATATCGAAATCATTCCAGACAGATTTCTCATTACCTTCAACCTCATCTGCTTATGAGGTTCTCAATCGAGTAGGAGTCAAGTCATCACAGACATCTCCACATCTCTATTAAGACTGGAAAATGTCCCCTCAATAGATGAAACTCTGGTAGCAGCTCCAATCAAGGATGGAGTCTCACCGCTGGACACCCCTGGATGAGAATCCAGCTCGCTATCAGTTGTATTCTAGAAGTAGTACATCCACTCCCATTATTCGAAATCACAGCCTATTTCATAGAGCCAGTCCTAGATTGATTATGTTTCTCTTGGGCAAGAGCCCTAGTGTTGGAGATCCACTCCAAAAACAGAACACTTTTTTGATCGAAAAGCCTTAGAGGTGATTTATTGATTCGAATCAAGGAAAGCATACAAATCTTCTAAGGCCAAGCCTAAGATTGGCTTGGGTCTTTCCTCCAACTAAATTCTATTACTAGAATCATACGGTTGTAGGTGAGCTAGGGAATGGACCACTCTATTTCCCGCTCTTTGACATGATTCCGACTCAAAAAACAAAGTTTAGAATGTCAGCTACCACCCGTACGCCATGCCTAAAAAGTTATTGGGGCATCTTTTCAGCTTCAACTTTTGTATTAGGGGTAAATAGCCCCCTTGCACAATGAGGGATCTGAATCCTGCATCCCCTGCCGTTTTGATAGCGAAAAGGCAAGCCATGACCTCCTCCGTCTCTGGTGAAGAAAACAGACCTTGTCTCACTCCAGCTCCAATGTCTTACCCCTTGAAATCACGAACTACAAACCCCCAACCTCTGCCCCACTCCCCTAGCCCCTAGCTGACCGCATCAAAATTTGATTTCCAAATACCTGAATTAGGGGGCTGCCATTTAGAGTCCAATGCTTCAACAACCCGCTTGTTCTCTTCTTCATCACCTGAAAACCTTCAACAAAATCCTTAGTTGTTGTAACTGCTATGCCCGAAGCCCCCAAAGGTTTAAAAAAACAAAGTGGATTCCCAGGCCACAGTAAGAAAAGAATCTGCACCCAAATGGTCAAGATTGTTAAGTGCATGTTGCAAATAAGACTCCACAGGCAGGAAAGAGCCTCCTCACAATGATTCATTGATGCCACTGGCTTCCCAGACCATGACCGCTAAGGGACATTGAAAAAAATACTATGAACACTTGATTCAATACACACTTCGAAAACACAACTCTCACTAAAGCCATGAATACGATGCCCAAAGCTACCTCTGGTGGGTAAGCATTCGCATATAACCTCAGGCAAAACACCTTCACTCTAGGGTTGGTTCCAAAGTGTTACAGATTGGACCAATTGCAAGGTATGAGATTTGTCCCACATCGGTTGTATGGGCAACTGATGAGGGGTTTATAGACTAAATGGACTCTCTCACCTAATAGGCTAGTCTTTTGGAATGCGTTCTCCTATTTGGTCTGTAACAATTGGTATCTCAGCTAACTCGGAGTGGTGGCCCAAGGAGTGGTGGCCTGGGAGACCCAGCCGTGACCAATGTGGCTGTGACCAACGAGGACTCGAAGTGGTGGCCCACGGAGTGGTGGCCTGGGAAAGAGCTAGCCGTGACCAACGAGGACGTTGGCCCTTAAGGGGGGTCGAATGTTACGGATTGGACCAATTGCAAGGTATGGGAATTGTCCCACATCGATTGTATGGGCAACTGATGAGGGGTTTATAGACTAAATGGGCTCTCTCACCTAATAGGCTAATTTTTTGGGATGAGTTCTCCTGTTTGGTCTATAACACAAAGTTTTTCTCCAAAACTGAGAACCAACATTTGCACTGCTCCCAGCTTCTTAGCATTATGATAGGATAAAACAAAGTAGTAACCAAACCTCAAGGTATATTCCCATCTTTCGAGAAGTATCAGGATCTCCTATTCTGTGGCCAAGATGAAACAGAGGTATATTGAGTATAATTTCAGAATCAACGCGCAAGAATAATTCACGAACCACTCCCTCTCGCTATCCCCCCAACTCTTTATCAATTAGGTCTGTCATGAAATAGAAATTCGACGATGCCAATTTGGACGACACCACCTTCGAAGTTATAGGTCTCGGGAGCTACTGATCATCCCATATACTTGGACCTTCCCCATCGCTCACCATCCACCTCGTCCCCTTTTCTATTATCACCTTCGCCTCCAGCAAACTCTTCCATGTAAAACTCCGTTGGCTACCCAAAGTAGCATGAAGGATATCAATGTTTGGATAACACATTTTGCGTTGAGCAGGGGCACCAGAAGCGCAGTTAGGAAGTAAAGAAGTCTAAAAAAGGCCCTGTTCATTTTTGCGTTTTTTAGGACTTAGCTAAGAGCTTACATCTCCTTACAGCTCCTTACATCCTTAATATAATTCTTACATCCTATTATATCTCCTTATATCTCCTTACATCTCCTCACATCCATACATTTTCTTACACCTAACAGTTTTTAACATTCATTTTTTACAAAAATATGTATATTTCTTGATACTATCATAGATGAACATACTTTTAAAATTACATCTCCAATATAAAAAATTTATAAATATCTTATGAACATAATATTTATAAAAAAAATATAACATAATATAATGATGTAAATTATATTTGAATTTCAACATGAAATATATATTATCATAGATGAACATATTTTTCAAATCATAATACAAAGCTTTTATTCATGTTTATCTGCAGCATATATGAAAACTGTCAGACTGCATTCGAGGAAAGCATTACAGCAATTTCATCCCTGAGTTTGGCAATTTTGTTGCTATCATTATACAATTGAACATTTGGTAGTCGTTCCAAATTCGGTTCCCTTGCTAAGATTGATATGTGCTTGTTATGCAGAATAATAAAATTGTGCAAGGTACAACAAGAAACAATTATCTCCGGCTGCTGCTCTAGTCTCATTTGCAGCATTCTGTTGGCCAATATCTTCTATCTCCCCTTCAACACTCCAAAAGTTCTCTCCACTGTCATTCATAAAGATGAGTGTCGATGGTTTATTTTAGTGGTTTATTTTAGTTATATGAGAAAACAATATTATGCATGTTAAGCCAAATATTTTAGTGGTTTATTTTTCAAATTTTTTGGGAACAACATTAACCATATGTTTATTTATATTTAAAATTATTTTCTTAAAATATAAATTTATTTGAAGAGTTGTATTCAATTACGTCAAAAAAATTATTTATTTTGTTATATTTTGCTTATTCGATCAAACTAATATTGATATAAAAATTCATCTTTGGTGGATCAAATTTTATTCTCCAAATTTATGAAGATTAATATATTTTATTATTGTATAATTAACTTAATTAATTGTTTATTTTCAATAAGTATATTATTTCAATATTATTGTTTTTCATCCGAAACGTTCAATGTAAAACAAATTATACTATACAACTCTTCAATAATTCAACAGCTCCTTACATATATCCTTACAGTTCCTTACTGCTTCTTACGTCTCCTTACAGCTCCTTACAGCTTCTTACAGCTCCTTGCAGCTTCTTACAGCTCCTTACAGCTTCTTACAGCTCCTTACATCTCCTTATATCTATCTATCTATCTAAAATGCAAAAATGAATAGGCCCGAAGTCTCCAAATCAACT
This sequence comes from Carnegiea gigantea, assembly GCA_029747015.1. NCBI lineage: Eukaryota > Viridiplantae > Streptophyta > Magnoliopsida > Caryophyllales > Cactaceae > Carnegiea > Carnegiea gigantea. Next base: position 298,632 of record JAKOGI010000407.1, on the reverse strand, counting down.
TATCTAATAGGGCCATACTAAAAGCTTTGAGATCTCGAAAGCATCCCCCCTTGCTCTTTTATGTTACACAAAGTTCTCTTTACTTGTCCAATGGATTTTCTTGTTATCCTTGCTAGTCCCCCCCACTATTTAAGAATGATTGCTTTGATATCACTGCAAAAGGACTTAGGTAATTTAAATGAGCTCATTATGAAGGTAGGAATGGTCTAGGCAACTGTCCTTATGAACACATCCCTCCCCGCCCAAGATAACAATGAATCCGGCCAATTTTGAATTCTTTTGGCTACTTGATCTTTACAAGCAAAAAAGATTTACGCCCTGAACGACCCACATGAGTGGGAACCCCAAATATTTCTCGTGAGAAAAGACCTTACAAAGATCAATGGTGTGAGTAATTCTGCATCGCCTATCTGTTGAAATCCCCTTGCTGAATACAACATCAGGTAGAAAAAAATTGACTTGTTGCCGTGAGATGAACTCATGTTGATGAACGATATGTTTGACCTCCATCGCTTGGTCCTTTGTTGCCTTTGGAAAAATAGCTTGTGGACAAATTTAGACCCCTTCAGAGACCCCTATTCAATAGCCCACCGACAAAAGAGCTGAAAAACCTTCTGTGAAAAACCAAAAAAAAAAAAGGAAAAAGCGGATCTTCCTTCCGAATACCCTTGGAAGAAGGCCCTTTCATAATCAACTCTGCCAATTTAAACAACATTGAAGGGGTATTTATAGCCTAAAAACACTTAACAAGATAAGAAAAAAAATTCTAATATCCTAATATGCCTAAAATACTACTTTCCTAATCCTAATATAACTTATATTCTGAAATATCCTATCCTAAAATGACCCCTAAATTTAAATCCGAAGATACATTTAAAAATATCAAAATACAAAAATTCCCTAAACCTAATACAATTATGGCATAAATCATAAGTTTATAGTTTCCTTGGTAGTCTCGTCATTGGTCTCCTCTTAGAAAAACTCGACTATGATTTTTTATTAAAAAAAATCCATACATTATGAATTAGAGACTCCTCGAAGATAGAGATATATGGTGCAAGAATTATGGTTGTAAACTGCACGCGTTGACTCGAACATGCCAGGTGGAAATAGAAAATTTGTATTATGGTCAAGGAAATTGTGAATAGCTATCTCTGTGACTTCAGACTTGATTGTGATCTCCTCAATCTGGGAAACCTCGTTAACTTCTATGACTTCATGCATTGCAGGCACTCCATCAATACAACTGCAAGCATTAATTTCAGCCAGCATTTCATATTTTGGAACTCTATTCTGTCACGTCAGCAAAAGTTCTAACTTTTTGGAACTCATGTTCTTTTACTTCTCCAACCAATGGAACTTTAACTTCAATTAATTAATAAAATATTTGTAATGGACCCACCTTATAATACACAATTTTTTTTAATAACCCAAATAATATTTTTTAGAAGGAAAAAAATAAAAAATGCACTAAATAACAAAAAAAAAAAAGAAACGGGAGGCAGAACGCTTGCTCGTTTCTCCACGCGTGGAAGAAGTTGCAATTCCAGCAAAACAGATGACGACATGTGGCAGTGGGCCCTAGCCCCCAAGCCATGGAACGCGTTTCACTGGCTACTAATGCTCTAAGCTCTAGTTGTTCCTTATTGTTGTATGCCTCTTCTTGTAGATTCAATTGAAGAACCGTCTCGTCCATTGGTTCCTTAATCTCTTCTATTTTGCCTTCTATATCTTTGCTTCAACAATGAGTTCAACTATAGTTGTTCTTTAGGTGCAACGTGCTTCTCTTTTCCTAGCATCTTATCAATATTCTTATCAAGTCGGTCCAATGGAGCACAAATAAACCTATACCAATATTGAAACATTCGAAGACTTGATGTTACTCGGTTTTCTTGACATGATTCTAGGAAGAATCAAAATTTGCATTAAGAATACGGAGGTTTCTTGATACGTCTTCTTTAGTCACCGTGGTTGAACAATGAAAAACTTTGATTTGATGGGTGATTGGGGTAGGAGAGAGGGTGGTGGTTGTACGTGTTGTTGCCGATTACTCTACAACAACTACGCAATTGTTGATGAAAGTGATTAGGAATCACAATAAGTTGGCGATTAGAAATCACGATCAGTGCTCAAGGATGACCTTTTGTTGGCACATAACCACTTTGGCACTAAAATGATGGAGATCCAATCAAAAACAAAACACTTCATATTGTTCCATAATAGAATAGGCTAATAAAACAGCATCAAAGCGGTATTTATTGCCTAAATACATCTAACTAGACAAGGAAAATATTCTAATATCCTAATGTACTTAAAATACTACTTTTCTAAACCTTATGTGACTTATATTCTAAAATATCTAATCCTAAAAAATATGCCTAATCTTTATATAACAAATAACAAAATCATATGTGCCAGAAAACCTTCCCTCCTTCATTCCAAGCATGTCACACAATCCCGCCTAATTTGACTAACAGTTCAAATTTCAAAAGATAAGTGGGCAGTTTTAGATTATCAGTAAGTTATATTAAAAGATATAAAAGATAGTGATTTTAAAAAATATATATATGAAAGATAGGTTGGCAGTTTTACAAATTTCAATTTTGCACAAGTACAGCTACTTTTGTCCTCGTCTTTATCCAGCCTTCTATCCATTATTAATTGCTCCCTATCTTTACGCTGATCTCTCTCCAATTCTTATCCCTTCACTCACCCCAAACTCTCTCTAATACTCTATCTCCATCTCTCCCGTCTCCCTCTATAAATCCTTTCCCAACCAACTTGTAATTTTTTGCTTTGTATTTTCCTCCCGTGGATCCTCAAGTCCTCACCATAAAAAATGTTTGCTTTCTTTTGATTTGGGCAATGATTGGGTTATTGCCATTGGCTAACATTATGAATGGGCATATGTGGAAGAGTTGAAACAAAAGCAATGTAGAGGGCTGTTCATGGATGATGAAATTAAATAAGTTTGAAAGGGTCTTTTCAGATTGAGTGTAGAAGTGAATTTATTTTGCATACTCATAGATACAGAGTTTTTGTCTTCTAGATAGAATATATATATATATATATATATATATATATATATATATATATATATATATATATATATATATATATAGAGAGAGAGAGAGAGAGAGAGAGAGAGAGAGAGAGAGAGAGAGAGAGAGAGAGAGAGACATCAACTACTAATTAACTTTTCACATCATAACTTTGCCAGTTTCGACCCACTAATATAGTTATTACTAACCTTCTTCTTTAGTATATTCATTGTGTGCCTACGTCTGTTGGCTAAGGTATGGTATCTCTTTTTGCTTTATTGTACTAATGTTTGCTTAGTTACTGCCCCTGATTTATTAGTACTCCTTAATTCATTTCCGTGATACTTATCTTTAGTTTTGCCCCTTAAAATGTGTTCACAAAACCTTTCTTATATAAAATGTTTCCATAAAATCTGTCTCTTATAAAATGTTTTCACAAAATCTTGTTTTGTGGGTCTTTTGAAATCAGCCTCTCAACCGGCAGTCATGCCGGTTAAGGTAAGGTTGCTTACATATGGATCTCCCCAAACCCCGCGAAAGCGGGACCCACACTGGGAGGTGGTGGTGGTGTTGTTGTTGTAACCTTCTTCTTTAATACTTTTAAATCTTTTTTTTTTTTGCATTGGACAAAATATATTACTATGGGGGTGTCGGGTAAATTATATAAGTTATGAACATTATATGATGAAGACTCCTCAAACTAGCATGATGTTCAATACTATGAAGGCCCAGGTAGGATGGAGATCAAGGAAAAAGATAGAGAACTTGCTCAGTTTATTTGGGTCATCTAGTATTTTAGATGAAGAACTTTTCAGTCCACGTGATGATACTTCGACATTCTACTTAGTTTTTCAAGCAACATCTTACATACAGATATTTTTATTGTATTTCATGATCAAAATATTAATTTCATCCTCTCTCTCTATCTCTCTCTCTATGTATGTGTGTGTGTGTATATATATGCACACACACACATGTGTACATGTATGTATATATATATATATATGTATATATATATTATATATATATATATATATATATCTATATATATATATATATATATATATATAATATATATTATATATATATATATATATATATATATATATGACTTTTACCAATTAGCCAGCACTTGCAAAACTTTTCTACAATTTCAAATATGGCCTATAGCTTTGAAAGGAATATGAACTTCATGTTTACTGTTTAACATTGGATTGATTGATTTTTTAAAAGTTGCAATTTCTTTGTAATTTGTATTTTTCCGATGTTTTGTTTTGATAATTTTTGTTAATCTTTTTTGCTTTGAACTACTCCCTTCCAGTTACGAAACTTTATCCCTTTTCTGGGCAGCCAAGTCTTAGCTTTTTTTTTTTTTAATTTTAAAAAACACGGATGTCATCTATTTTGTGTTTTTTTCATTCACTATTTGCTTTTCGTTAGCACCAGACCTCACAGAAATGGGATCTACATTCGGAACTGTTATAATAACTATATATCTTTCTAGCAAGCATTGGTTGATTGATATATTTCTTACAAGGATAATTGGATTGCTATTATTTATTAATATTATGAGAATCTCTAGAAAATTATTCTTTTTCAATTGTATTATTAATATTGTCCTAAATACTAAATCGATAAACAATCTATTGCCTTCGAAGGCTCGTCAAAGTAGCATGATGTTTAATTTTATTGATTTTTCCCATTTAGAAACACTCCATGCATAAACACAGATACAACCTAGTTTTAAAATACAAACTACAATAACTTCCTAAACCTAATACAATTATGCCATAAAAAACGTAAACTTATTGTTTGCTTTTCTTGTTAGCTACATCACATAGCCTCCGTTGCCATGGCTAGCAGCAATGAGAACCTTAGAGAGGATCACATCGCCAGATAGAGAAAGCTAGGAACCCCCACATTCGCATCCTTAATTTCCCTTCTGTATAAATTCCATTTTTGTTCACTGAATAACAAATCACCACTTTTAATGTAGATGCTAAGCACTCACTTCACTCGAATTGTTTCAGTTCTATGTTTCCTTCTTAAAATGTCCAGTTTTCTTTTGTTCAAGGAGTTGTCATGAAATCATATTTTGACCTTAATAGTTTGACCTTAATATTTCATTGGAAGATTCGATGTAAATAATCCAACCTTCGGGGGTTTTGGCGGAAAATATACCAACCTTTGTTCTTGGACGCTAATGCTATAACACTTAGGGGGTAGTTTTCTTTTTTATTTTTTAATAAACTGTAGTCAATCTTCAAACACTTTGACTCCCCGGAAAACCAATGTATTAGGTGGTATAGAACACGTGTATAGTGGTGGGATTGATTAACTTATTCTTTTTAATTTGTTTTAACAAAAATCCAAAATTAACAAGTATTAATCACAATCTAAAGATTCTAAACCCAACATTGACTTCAAATTATGATAGTCTAAACTTTAAAATTAACTCCAAATGGAGTTAATTAGTCCTACCACTATACAAAAGTTCAAAATCATGCAACATTTTAGCTTCATGGCAAGTCAAAGTGCCTGCAAATCGGTGATAGTTTGTCCAGAAAAAATACGCCTAAATGTCAAACTGCTAGCTTCAAAGGCAAAAGGCTAGTATATATTCGTCGTATAAACAAAGATTGGATTATTTACATCCAATGTTCCTATTTTATATTGTTATTTGTAATACTAGAGAGATCTATTCATTTAGGCTTGAGTCCAGTTTTTGTTATGATTTATTTGGCATTTGGTGGCCGCCTATTGATCACTAGTGTATCTCATTGTATGAGGCACATTCATATCTATATTATCCATGCTACCATTGCTCATGAGCAGGATCATGGTTCATGATCCTCTTAACTCTTCTGTGAGAGGCACTTTATAGGGTGTAGGCATTCATGTTAATAAATAATCAATGGAGAGATTATCATAAGAAGTATGTGATGCATGCGTGTAGAAAATTCATCTATCATGACTATACATTTATGTTTCAGGATTAGGGTTGGCAGCTTCTTGATATAGAAGTGCAAAAATTTTTATTGAAAATTTGATGATAGAAGTACTTATTCATATGATCGTATCTACCCTCTCCACAAGCTTTTCTCGCACTCGACAATTTTTTCCTTTTGGGTTTTTTTTTGGGGGGGGGGGGGTGGTGAGACCTGTTGGGATCTTCATGTTTTTGTCGATGTTGGTAAGGAACTGGACTTTAGGGCAGCACGAGTGGAGTGGGGCCAGCATGCAACCAATGTATCTCCTACAAAGAGTTTAGGTTGGTGAGAAGCGAAGCCAACCTGCAGTTCCTTGTTTATGCTAATTTCTTATAGAAATCTTCTTATAGAAATAGCCTTAGTTTATTCATAGAATTCCAATTCCTGATTCCTGATTGTGTGCAGTTCAGGGCATGGTTGGATGAAGTGGAAAGTACGAAACAAGTTGAAGATGCAAGATATCCCCATCAATTCCTAAGGCTCCGTTTGGATCTTGAAAAATTTGGTGAAAAGAAAAAATTTTGGGAAAGTTACTTTTTTCCTTATATTTGGTTTAGAGAAAATCACAAAGCAAAAAATATGAAGGAAAGTTAGGTGAAAAAATTGTTAAAAACAACCGATAAAATTTTCCTTATAAAATTGAGAGGAAAGTTTGAGGAAAATTCCCAACCTCCTCTAACCTCACATTTCTTAGATAACATGAATATTATTCAAGTAGTTTATCAATATTCAAATTTCTCATCCATATTCTAGTATTTTTTTCTCAATCCAAACAAGAGAAAAAAAAACTGATTTTCTCCATACTTTTTTTCCTTCACATTTTTTTTTCTTCAACTTTTTTTTTCTACCAAATTTTTTAAGGACCAAACGGAGCCTAAAAGCAGTGCAAGTTGGATTTCCTGGTCAATTGGTTGAGTTGAAACTTGTGTGAGAGAATTATGAGAGAATGGTTCAGTCTAACATGGGAGCCAGCCTAACATTGTATATATAGCAGAGTACATACAAGTTAAATTACATTTATACCCCTATTTATCTTCTATTATGCCCCTCAATCTGATTGGGGGAATGCATGGATACATTGGTTTTGTGTGACAAGAATTGCTGAGAAGATCAGCAACTTGTAAGCTAGTAGGGATATAACGTATAACAAGATCTTCAGCAGCAATCCGCTCCCGAACAAAGTGGTAATCCAAAGCAATGTGTTGGCTACGATCATGCTGGACAAGATTGGTGGACATGTAAGTAGCACTGAGGTTGTCACAGTATAAGCGAACTAGCGACGAGACAGTGATGCCAAGGTCATAAAGAAGCTTTCGAACCTAGACGGTTTCTGCAACAATGTAGCCAATAGCCCTGTATTCAGCCTCAGTGGAAGACTTGGAAACTGTGGGTTGCTTTTTGGAGCGCCAGGTAATAAGGTTGGAAAGCATAGCTAGTGGTGGAGCGACAGGAATCTCGGTAACTTGGCCAATTGGCATCAGAGTATGCAACAACCAAAGGCAGAGAACGCGACAGTCAGAACCATAAACCATTCTCCAAGTCCCCTGCAAAAAGCAAAAAATACGCTTGATAGCATGGAGGTGAGTAGTGCTGGGATCATGCATAAACTGGGAAACTACATGAGCCACATATGCAAGGACGAGTCATAGTCAAATACTGTAATGCTCATACCATACTCCTATACTGGGTGGGGTCTGCAAATAACTCACCATCGGATAGAGAAAGAGTGATTCGCACAGCAGAAGGAGTTCTAACAGATTTACATGTCTGAAGCTGAAATTTATGGAGTAAATCAAGGACATACTTCTGATAGGTGAGAAAAATGCCCTTAGACGAGCGAACCACTTGAATGCCTAGAAAGTAATGAATATCTCCAAGATCTTTCATTGCAAACTGCTAAGAAATAAGGGAAATAAAATGTTGAAGCATAGTTTCACAATTGCCTGTCTGAACAATGTCATCAACGCATAGTAGAGAACAAGAATGGGAGAGTCAGTGCGAGAAATAAACATAAATGGATCAGCATGACTACACACAAAACCATGAGACAATAGAAAGCTGCTGAACAATGAAACCAAGCTCGAGGAGGTTATTTCATATTGTATATAGCCTTTTTAAGTTTACAAATATGCCTTGGAAAAGCTGAGTGAACAAACCCAGGAGGTTGTTTCATGTAAACTTCCTCAGTTAGATTGCTATGGAGAAATGCATTCTTATCATCTAACTATCGGAGAGACCAATTGAAAGAAATAGCTAAGGATATAAATAGCTGAATAGGAACAGGCTTAACAACGGGACTGAATGTCTCATGGTAATCAATACCTGCTTGTTGATGAAAGCCTTGTGCCACCAATTGTGCCTTGTACCTCTCAACATTACCATCAGAACCATATTTTACTTTATAAACCCATTTATACCCAACAACATTTTGGTTAACATTAGGAGGTACCAAGTTCCATGTGTCATTAGCAATTAAAGCCTGATACTTCTCTGTCATAGTCTCCACCCACTTGGGATGTTTGGAAGCAATAGCAAAGGAGGAGGGTTTGGCCTTAGTGAGGGTCGAGGTAAGTGACAAGATATGCTTAGGTTTCACGATGCCAGACTTGGATCGAGTCTGCAAATGGTGGGCATTACGGGGTCTGATGGTGGTAGGAAGAAGTGATGGGCTGGGCTTAGAGGAGACAGCGGTGTGGGCCAGTCCTGGGTCAGCAGTGGGAGACGGGGAGTGGTCTGGGCTAGCGGAGATAAGAGGTGGGTTGGGCTCATCAACAGAGGTGGACAGGCATGTGGGCTGAGCCCGGATGAAGCGCGGCTAGGTGAGTGAAGCCCAGTAGCATAGCATGTGAAGGTGGGCTAGCCTCAGAAGATGAACTAGGGTTGGGGAAGCGAGGCCCAGCAGGCCAAGATGGCAGGCCAAGGCTAGAACAGCAAGCAGATCCAGAATTGTGGGCCGTTTGACATAAAGGGGCGGGCTGGGGAGAGGAGAGAGACACAACCTGATCTGCGGGAGGTTGGGACACTTTGGACCTAACAAAAGACTTATAAGGAGATACGGTATAGGTCAGGGTGAGGACTGACTGGGGATCAAAGACATAGGGATGAGTCAGTTGTGGAGATTTGCAAACCAGTTGAGAAAAGGGGTAACTTGATTCATGAAAACAAACATGTCTACTTATGTAAACTCGTGCTGAAAAAGGATCAAGACACTGATAACCCTTGTAGTGGACTGCATATCCTAAGAAAGCACAGCGTAACGACCGAGGTTGAAGTTTATTTGTAGAAGAAGTCATAAAGTTTGGAAAACATGCACACCCAAATGGTTTAAGAAATGAGTAATCGGGCACTCTTCGAAATAAAACTCCAAAAGTTTATTTTTGGTTTAAAATAGGGGTGGGAAGCCTATTAATGGTGTAGATAGCGGCAAGGGTAGCGTTAACCCAATAATAGGCAGGCATAGAAGCATCAATAAGAAAAGTGCGAACCATTTCAAGAATATGTCGATGCTTGCATTCTGCCACCCCATTTTGTTGTTGGATGTCAGGACAAGATTTACGAAAATAAATACCATGTCTATTAAATAAATCAAGCATAGGAGAGTTGTCAAACTCTCAACCCCCATCACTCTGAAATAGTTTAATTTTGTTGCCAAATAAGTTTTCTACTAAGGCCTAGAACTTAGTAAATATTTCATAGACTTCAGACTTATATTTCATGGGATATAGCCACATAAAGCGAGAGTAATCATCAATAAACAAAACATAATACTTAAACCCATGATGAGACAGAATTAGAGATTGCCAAACATAAGAATGAATCAATTTTAAAGACGAAACTGTTCGATGTTTAACAGAAACAAATGGAAGTCTATGTGACTTAGCTAAGTTGCAAGTGGTGCATAACTAAGAGAAAACCGATTTAAACGTTTTCTTTAAAGTTCTAAAACACTACGTCCACAGTGACCCAACCGACGATGCCAGAGATCAGTAGATTCTATCAAGGCAACGTTGGCAGGAACAGGGGCAGGCATAGCATGAATAGGGACTGTGTAGATAGGACCTGAACTGGAGGCCTGCAGAAGGACATCACCCGTGATGTTGTCCATGACACGGACAAAAGAAGAGTCAAATACAATAGTCAATTGTTATCCCGACACAACTGTATGACTGAAAGCAAATTATGTTGTAGTTTAGGCACATGAAGGACATTTTTAAGGGTGAGGGGTCTTGCTTTGGAAGCAAGGCTTGTGTTGCCAACATGCACAATAGGAAGAAGGGTACCATCACCAACTTTAACCAAATCATTGCCAGAGTAAATAGTTTTAGAAAGTAAATTACTATCATCAGCTGTCATGTGAGAGGCAGGAGCAGAATCAAGGTACCATACTTGTTCAACAACAGTAGCAGGATTAAACGTAACATATGCTGGGAGCACTGACTGAGAGCGAGGAGAATACGGTTTAGGCAATGAGAAGCATAATGCCCAGGATGCGCATGACATATCTGACAGACAATGTTAAGAGAGGAACCTAAGATGCCCTCAGTTTGGTGAGATCCTGCAGAAGAGTGAATAGTAGTAGAAGTCGGAGAACAAAGACTACCAAATAATGAAGCAACAACATTACACATACCAGAACCTGTAGACCCACCCTTAGAAGATGCTGTTGAGGCATTAGCAGATTGAGACGTGGCACCGTTACTCTTGTTGTTTCGATTGCATTGCCCATTATTGTGATTATTGCAGTCCCTTTGGTGTTACCATTGGACCGAGTACCGGAGCCATCCCCTTGCCCCTCACCATCACTAGTAGTTGCCATAAATGCCTGGTGGGTAAAGTGACTAAGATCCCTTTTGTATTGAAAGGCTTGCTCAAAGAAAAGTAATTTAGACCTTAAATCATCAAATGATGTAGAGCCAGGAAGCATAGAAAATGTTGTAACAAAGGAATCGTAGTCTTCAGGCAAACCAGCAGTAGTAAGCTAAATTAACTCTAAATTAGAAATAGGCAACTAGATAGCCGCTAAAGCATCAGCAATGGTTTTAATGGAACATAAGTAAGAATCCATAAATTGATCGAGCTCCAAGCTAATATTAGTCAGCATACATTTTAAATCAAGGGCACGAGCAAGACTGGCCATATTAAATCTTGACTCAAGACGCTGTCAGACCTGAATAGAATGTGGCAAGCCACGTACCTCACTAAGAGTATCCTTGGAAATTGTAGCAAAATGCCAAGTGTGAATCAACTGCTTCACTCGAAGCCAATACCCATAGACAGGATTAGGTTGAGACATGCCATGGGGACCAAGAACATGGGAGATCGGCTGAGATGTGGAGTCATTGAGCATACCATAAAACTGATGCATAATAACGAACCTAGTAAATTGGGTGCACTATGACAAGTAGTCATCAACAGAAGCCAACACCGTTGTCACATATGTGGTGACGTTAACGGTCTAGATAGAGGGTGGTAAGGGCGGGAGACCTGCCAACGGCTCAAGACCGAATCCTGCATCGTTTTCCAAGTCGGGTCAGGCAGTGAGTAAGGCCCTAACCAAGCAGAGTATAGTGGGGCACTACAGTAAGAGGCGGTGAGGACAGGCGGCACTGACGAGTTCCCAAACTCAGCAAACAATGCAGGCAACGTCGGCTGTGGCAGTGGAGTCCACGAATACAACGGAACACCCAACCTGGTGGACAACCATGTCTGGGTCAGAGAGATGACTGCAGAGAAGGGAGGCAGCGGTGGAACAGGATGTGCATGCAGAGAGGGACAGAGATGACCATCGATGAGGAGGCATTGATGGGAGATGACGCAGCAAGGGGCGGTGTCGAGGAGGCCACCGGTGTAGAAAAGGAGGACCCATCAATGCTTGGCGAAGCCATGGGAGAGGAGTAGGGTTTCGGTGTGTTGAAGGAGAGAGAAACGAGTTTGGATGGAAAAATCACTGTCAGGTACCCTACATTTTGTGAAAATCATAACTAGGGGACCATGTTATTAAAATATATTTAAAGGCACACAACATTCTGTGGAAACTATTTTAAGGGGACAATTCACTGTTTACATTTTCTTTTAAGCCCCTAAACTTTTCATATTTGCAAATCTACTCTCAATCCTTAAAAACTTACTTTCGAAAAATTGAAAAAAGTGTTTGTGGGTTTTCGCTCACTAATTGATCTCAACGTGCTCTTTCATATGGTATCAGAGCCACGTGCACAAAAATAATTGAGATTATTAAGTTGATTAATGACTAATTGAGCTAATTAACTGTGATTAGCTAAGATTAATGCTTGAACCATCATCTGCTTGCCCTGGACCTAATTATTCACATATTGTTCACTCACTGAAAAGTAATATCTCATTAGCACCTCAACTAAACTATATCACTGATATAATTTTAGAATTAAAAGTTGAATTAGCTAAAATTAAGATCGAGTTGAAAGATCTTAAGATTCAGTTAACTATTGTACATCTTTCTCTTATTAACGAAGTTAGATATAGTGAAAAAGCTAGTCCTAGAATTAGCACTCCTTTCCAGCATAAATATCCCTTCCAAAATTCAAAAAATAAGATTCCATTTTCTTTACAAGAGATAAAAATCCCAAAAAAAATAGGAGAACAATCTGGAGAGAAATCAACTGAAAAGAAAGAAAAACGAAGATGGAGTATAAGCAACATTCCCTTGAAGAACTACAAAAAATGTTTGATAAGGAACAAAATCCCGAAGAACTAAACAAAATCATGAGCACTATTAGTGATAAATATGATGTTTTGTCTGATGATAATGAAGAGACTAATAATGTCTAACTAGAAGAAGAAATATATCAGCAAATGAATCTTATTAAACTTGATGATCTTAATGTGTTACCATTAGAAGAAATTAAACAAAAATTAGATAAAAAATATGATAAAATGGTTGCGGAAAACGAGATTAACAAAATCGGCGAAGAAATTGACTTACATGAAATAGAGACTAATCTTGTTAATAATGTCGTTCCTAAACCTGAAGAATTCGATGAACCTTCCAGAAGAAACACTCATTTCTTAAGACCTAGGTATGTTCCTATAGGATAAACAAGCAATTTTTTCTTCGGGTTTATCCCAAAGAAAACTACCACCTATGAAGAAATCGGTCTTACCCCAATTAGCCAAACTGGTTACATCTTAAACATTGATGGAGCCCGTAATAGAGAGGAAATATTTGAGCACTGGAAAAAAGGAATGAACAATATCCTAAACCTTAATAGTATGTGGACTGCGGTTAATTTTTTTAATTATATCAAACATAGTTTCTCTGGTACTGTAGCTGACTGGTATGATTCACTAAGTGAAGATGGTAAAAATACATTAAGAATGATGAAAACACCAGCTGCTATGTTTAGAAATCTGTGCAAAGAAATTGAAACTAAATTCATCGAAATTAAAATTGATTATGAAGAAAAAGCACGAGAATGGCAAAGAAAAATTAACAACATACAACTATGGGATATTAGATACCTAGAAAATTATATTGCAGAATTCAGTCAATATTATTATAAAATTGGGCATAATGAAATCAATCTTGGCATGTTCTATGACAAGTTGCCATATCCTATAAATTCTATAATTAATGAAAAATACATGGCATGGTTAGAACGAACAGATGTTATTGATACCCTTGGTTCGAGAATTTTTATCTACAAAAATGGGTCAATGAACAATGCCTTGATCTACAAAAATAAAAGAAAATTAAGAAGCAGTTCTTAACGTGCTGGGATTCACCTCAACAGTGGGGAAAAGAACCTGAGAAAAGAAGAAAAAGAAAATTCTATAAGAAAAAGAGCTTTAACAAGCAGAGATGCGAAAAATATAGAAGAAAATATTACAACAAATTAAGTCCTAAAAAATGTAGATTTTGTAAGAAAGCTGCTTATTGCCCGGCAGGTAAAAACAACTGTAAATGTTGAGCATGTGAAGAAGTAGGGCATTATGCTAATGAATGCAAAAACAGAAAGAATAACAAGTTTATTGAAATATTGGGAAGCCTAGATTATGTTGAGTTTAGTGAAGATGAGGCTTTAGACTAGCTCTGGGCAATAACAAAGGAATTGTTGAAATCATAGAGGATAATGAATATGAAGAAAGTGATTATGAAGAAACTAGCTATATGATGGAAAGTAGCTCAGTAAGCCTTGGTGACCTCCAAAGAGAAGAGTTTGTAGTAGATAATGATCATAAAGAAGTCAAAGGAGATTGGGTCCTCCTTATAATCCAAAAAGATATGATCTATAAAAAAATCTATTTTTCAATTAAAAAGCAAATATGTATGTGAAATGATGGAAGGAGATATGGAGATAAAGGATTGTGAGTATGCCGTTAGGGAAGTTAATCTTATTAATTAGGAGAATATTCTTAAGCATAACAAAGATAGAAAATATATACATCCATATCGGAAGTGTCCAAATTCAAATCACTCCATTATAATATTATGGTAAGGATATAGATCTTTACGCTTTACTCTGTGATATTAGGTATATCAAATTTAATAATCAGATAATCACAGGGATAAAAACCAATTTATGTAATGGGTCAGTAGGTTTCAACTATCGACCTGGATATTACGTAAGTCTAAAAGATGAATTTGCTAAAAACTTCCTATCCCTTAAGATAAAAACAGTTGGGATGGACATGAAAAGAGGAGGATATCCTTTAAGGATATTTTCAAAAATTATCTACAAGCTAGATAATACGATAGACCCTAAAACTAAGGTAATAATGATAGAAGCAGAAAAATTTGAGAGTCCTACCCCAATGCAAAAGATCCAGAGAATCAAGTCCAATCCACAGGAGATAAAAATCGATCGACCTTGGATATCTAACTTTGCCAATCCTACAAAGATTAATAAGAAAAATATAATAAAAATTAATGAGCAGGGTAAGATCACCATTAAACCTCAACTATTAAGAAGCATGAGTCCAAGATTAGATTAGGGAGAAGGATCTTCATCCATTAAAGAAGAGCTTAAAGAAGATAATATAATTAGCCTAACCAGTGAAATGAGTAGAATGAGTTTTGAGGCTGTAAGACCCAGCCTAGAACAATTAACAAGTCTAGATAGAAAAGTCATTGGGTACAAAATTAGAACTGTCAGTGAATCTATCTATGAGGATGAACTAGTCAAAAATATGACTATGGAAATATCCTATGAAGCCACCAACACAAATCCTAATAGCATCTATATACCAATAAAGATATGTTTAAAGGGATATAATAAATATGAATTATGTGCTTACATAGATAGTGGTCATTCTGTATGCTTTGGAAAAAGATCATTATTTCCTGAATTTATATGGAAAAGAGCTAAAAATCCTTTACAAGTAAGGATAGTTGATAATAGTGTTATGATCCATAATGAAACCATAGAAGGATTATCCATAGAATTAGGAGAAGTTTAATGTATTATACCAGTTCTATGGGCTATTGATCAACCCTCTCATGATATGATTATTGGAAATAATTTTCAAAGATTATATTCTCCTTGCACTCAGACTATAAACCAAATAATATTTACAATTAATGGTCACTCAGTTCCCATTGAAAAATTAAGTAAGGCTTACACTCATCATAAAATTGAATTTACACGCAGCCAGCGTGGTGAGAAGGTAATGCCTGCACAGCAAGAAATAGCACTAACAATTTCATTACTCGAGTTATCTATTAAAGAACAGATTATTAAACAATAAGAACAATTGTGTAAAGAACTCTACTCTGATGACCCTCTAAAATTTTGGGATAAAGATAAAACATTTGCTAAAATCACTTTACTAAATCCCAGCACTATAATTCGAGTCAAACAAATGATGTATACACACCAGGATATCCAAGAATTTGATAAACAAATTAAAAAACTTCTTGACAAAAGATTAATTAGAAACTGCAAGAGTCCTCATACTAGTCCTGCTTTCATGGTAAGAAATCATGCTGAAAAAAAAAAGAAGAAAAGCTACAATAGTAATCAATTATAAAAAGCTTAATGATAATACTGTCTTTGATGGTTATTATATTCCTAACAAAACAGTCCTTTTCAACAGAATTCAAGGAGCCTCTTGGTTCTCGAAAATGGATTGCAAGAGTGGTTGTTGGTAGATAAAAATGGATGACGAAAGTATTCCTTTAACTGCATTTAGTGCCCCACAAGGACATTATGAATGGATAGTAATGCCATTTGGTCTTAAAAATACACTTCAAATATTCCAAAGAAGAATGGACAACATCTTTAAGGATCTTAATCATTGTTGTCTGGTATACATTGATGATATCCTTATCTTTTCCAAAACTATAGAGCAGCATAAACATGATGTATTCGCTGTCACCTAGAGATGCATTGACCATGGTATTATACTAGGGAAAAACAAATGCATTTATGCTGAACAAGAAATTGAGTTTTTAGGTTTAGAAATAAAAGTTGGACAGATTATTCTACAAAAACATATTCTGGAAAAAAATAGAAAATTTTCCTGAAAAAATTGAAGATAGGAAGCAACTAGAAAGGTTTATAGGGTGTCTTACCTATACTTCTAATTTCATAAGTATAAGTAAGACACCCTATAAACCTTTCTAGTTGCTTCCTATCTTCAATTTTTTCAGGAAAATTTTCTATTTTTTCCAGAATATGTTTTTGTAGAATAATCTGTCCAACTTTTATTTCTAAACCTAAAAACTCAATTTCTTGTTCAGCATAAATGCATTTGTTTTTCCCTAGTATAATACCATGGTCAATGCATCTCTAGGTGACAGCCAATACATCATGTTTATGCTGCTCTATAGTTTTGGAAAAGATAAGGATATCATCAATGTATACCAGACAACAATGATTAAGATCCTTAAATTAAGAAAACCATTACAGCAAAAACTCAAGAAAGATGTTAGCTGGACATGGACTATTAACGATACAAAGATTATTCAAAATTTTAAGAAGATATGTAAAAATCTTCCTGTCCTTAATTTGCCTAACGAAGAAGGTGATTTAATTCTTGAGACAGATGCCAGCAATGAGCACTGGAGTGTGGTATTCAAAATCAAAGAAGGAGAAAACTCTGCAAATATTACAGTGGAAGCTTTAATAAAGCAGAATGCAACTATCCTACAATGGAAAAAGAAATTCTTACAGTCATAAGGGAATTGAAAAATTCTTAATCTTTTTAGCCCCTAAACCCTTTCTCATTCGAACTGATTGCAAAGGAATACTAGGTTTTGTTAAAAAGAATTTATCAAATATGCAAGCGCAAGGGCGACTCCTGTGCTGGCAATTATGGCTTAACCAGTTTTCCTTCTCTATTGAACATATACAGGAATCAAAGAACTCTCTAGCAGACAGTCTAACTCGAGAACTTGCCAATGGTGATCATCAAAGCCGACCTCCTGACAGAAAAGGAGGAAATCCTTAATGAAATGCCACTTCTACTAGAACCAGTTACACCTTTTAGTAAAGTCTTTATTGATAACTTGAAATTCCATACAAAAAGTAGATCATACTTTGGCCTACTTTCTACTACCTACCTAATAGCTCAAAGATTTTCCCTTCTAGAATTACAAATTAGCTATCTTCAATGTCCTCATGATATCCAAGAAAAAATAAGTTCTCATATCTAAGAAAAATGGTTCAAGGAATAGTATGCAGCCTGCGTCGACTTTTATCATCATTATTCCTATGATATTTGGGAGTCTTGGAGCACAAGGATCTATTTTCCCGACAGATCTAGAGTCGGTGGCATTTGTTTCCTAGCCAATTCAATATCTCTCTGAGATCCTGTCTTCAAAGCCTGGAAATATGGGATTATTCTTTACTTCTCAGAAGTTCCAGATCCTCATTTTGCATTTTTCTCAACCTTAACTAAGTTCTAGCAATACATGTTCAAAAGGTTCCATTGGATTCCTAAATCTCCTAAGGGACCAACAAAAATTTTAATTCACAGATACTTAACTTTGGAGGTTTATAGCACCCTGATTGAATATGAAAATGGAAAAGGAAAGCCAGTTCATTATCTTGTCCAAATTGTTGATTGCGATAATCCCAATGATCAACGACAAAATTGCATAGAGATCCGGTATGTATAGTTACTGATCCTGCATTAGTAAGGGCTATTAGGTTTTTCAACATTTATCATCAATGTTGGGCATTGATTGAAAAAGGAAAAACATTTATGCATTGTGGAAACACTATTTTTGCCTATAGCAATGAATTCAATGATTACATAAAAGTGGACGGTGCAGAATCAGAAGATATTATCTCTTTGATATTGGAGCTGGAAAATTCTTATTAGAAGAAGCAAAAAAATATCTCCTTGAGTTGTTTGAAGAATATGATCCAGAGCATCTTAACCAAATTAATGAAGATTTTGATGATTATCCAGATAATGATGGTATGAAAAATATAGTTAGAGATAAAGGCATGCAGAATCTCAATAATGATGACTAGTCTTGTCATCATTAAAAGTTCTGAAAAGGCTGCCCCATTATTGTACTACTTTGAGAAGTGTCTGGTCTGTAAAATAAACTATGTACTGTAGCCGTCAGTTTACTGTTAGCAACTGTAGCCATGTAAAAATTCTGTAGCCATTAGGGCATCCTATGTACCCCCATCCCCTTGAGAAGGGACACGGTCATTTGAGCATTCTTGAGCAAGAGAGAAATTGGGATTCTCCATTTTTTCATGAGCAAGCATCTCTAATGATCCTAGTTTAAGTTTCTTTTCAAAGCATTCCATTATAATATAACCACTTTCAAGCTTTAAATAAAAGAAGTTTCCCAGTAGGGAACGTTATCCAATTGAACCTTATGTCTTAAATATTATAAGTTCTTGATTAAAGTTCCACTATCATTGAAAAAAATTAAAAACTTGATTAGTGACTACGGTTTGAGGTAGAAAACGAAACAAATCTGTGTTGTGCCTGATCTAAGGTAGGTGGGGTTGAGATTAGCAATCTCTGTAAACCGGAAGCTCGAGGAACGCCGGAGTCCAGCGCCAACTACGTTCAGGTAATGGTCGAAACTCTCTAATTAAGTTTTAATTATTTTGCTAAGCATGGTGGGTCTATAACCACAGAAATTATAATATATAAGATATAAGTAGTAGATTGTGATAACTAGTACCAGTAAAGTCATTATTTGAAGTTAAACTAGTTAAAACAAGCATATTTCCTAGAAAAACCCCTAAAAATAGCTTATTTATACGTTTTTTCTATTTCAGGGACTATTCTGCAAATTTTAAAAAGTTCAGGGACTAAGTTGCAAAGAAGAATTTCGACCAGTAACTATTTCAAAAAATATCGTCCCCTATTAATAGTTTACCCAAAATAGTAGGCACTTTGGAATACATTATAAAAATATTGACCCCTAATAATTATTTCGGAGAATTAAGGTACCCCAGAGTCACAAATTGAGTTTGGGTGGTTGCATGGGTAGTAAGAAAACCCAAAAAGAAAACCCTAGCAGCGAGAAAAGGGATCGAGAGAGCCAAAAATTAAAGAGTTCTTTTGTGCTTTGATACCATGTGAGAGAATTATGAGAGAATGGCTCACCCCAACATGGAAGCCTGGCATTGTATATATAGCAGAGTCCATACAAGTTAAATTACATTTATTCCCCTATTTATCCTCTATTAACTTGTTCTCTATTTTGTGAAGATAGTGGTTGTGCTAGCGAAAACTGTCTTTGACTGCAGCTCATGTCTGCTCATCAAAAATCCATATGAACATTCCATACGAGACTGACACACTGCTCCCATGTGTGCAAGGGAGGTTGAAACAGGCTCGTTCAAATGTCGAAGTCTTTGTTTGCTGACGGTATTAGTTAGTAGTCACCTTTTGCTTCTAGTTTTTAGTACTAGAACCCAAGTACAAATGTGCAACTGAGGATGTGTTAAGGAGGGTGACTCCGCCAGTTTCCGAAAAGTTTGCATGTTTGTTCTTAAAAGAAGTTCAATTCAGGCGAAACATGTTGAATGTGCAACAGCAACATAGGTATTTGAACAACACCTTTAATGCAGGAATGCGTAATGCAAGTGTAACTAAAAATAATTTCCCATACTAAATTTAAAATCTCGCCCTCTTTTGTTTTTGTTTTTTTTTTAAAAAGTCCCCAGTGGAGTTGCCACTGTATGTACCACGACCCTAACCGTTGGGTGCGGTCCTTCATGAATGTTTAGACTTGTTTGCTAGGTGTTTGATTTTTTCATTTTATATTTCAGCCTAAACAAATTAGATTGGAGTAGGATTGAGGTTCAGCTAGGGAATTGGACTCTCATAATCCTGGGACTCGGGCAGGTTCTTGGGCCAACACCAGTTCTAATTCCTATCCTGGTTTCAAGCAGGGATGCATGTCTAGACCAGCTAATTGGGCTGTAATCCTGATCCAGGGCCGGGCTCCTAGGCCAAAACTGAGCCCATTTTGTTGTCTAGATAGTATCTTTATTCGGATCTCGAAGCTGCTCTATCCTGATCTGTAGTAGTCAAGAAAAATAATAAAATAGAGCTACTAGTGAGTTTTAGGAGAAACTTACAAACCAAATTCACTTTTTGAAATGAGCAATAATCGAAGGGACAATAGGTTCATATGAACCATAAACCAAAGGACACTAAAAGGGACAAAAAACTTGTTCGAAAAAAGTTTTTGAAAGGGCCCCCAAGAATCCCTAGAGTGGGTACCATCGGACTCTATAGGCTTGAACCAGGATAATATGAGTTGGTTTAGAGAAAGGAGATCTAATTTAGCTCGTAATAGGCTTAATCCGGACGGCTATACTAATCCAGACAAAATTGTAATAGCTGAGGTTTTTGGGGCTAGGCTGGATTGTAGTGTGTTTTGACTATAACTTTGTCATCTGAACTCCATTTTAAGTGATTCTTTTTTTTCCCTAAAATATTATTGAGTCTATTTTCTAACAACACTAATTTCATAATTTTTGGATAAGTGCGGAAGAAGATATAAGTAAAATAGTGAACATGTATCATGTTTAGTACAAGCCCAATATTTGACTTATATCTTTTCCATTGCTTATCGAATTTTGAAGGATAAAATTTCATTATAAAGCTTATTTAATGAAGAATATTAATATAAACTCAATAATTTTGTGCACCCTACAGTGGGGTGAAAATATAGAATGAATCTCAACTAGATGTCGAACACGGTTAATTTGGGCCTATATGGGTTCGTTTAGCCTTTAATGGACATCTTTGGGTATGGATGGAGTAAGGGTTCTCAAAAGAAGTAATGTTAGTTCCCAACAACCTCCTAAAAGTTCTGACATCCATGTTACCTTCTCAGTATGCTTCCTTCCGTCTCAAGTTGAACTTAGTCAGGCATAACCCACATTAGTGGATTAACCTAGGAGACTAACCTCCCTAGGCCACTCCTAAGGTACCTTATAATGCCCTAAAACCTCCTAAGTCCATACTCTATATGTGCTTCTTGCCCCTGCATGAAACATACTTTATTTCTTGACCACTAGTTTTAGTTTGAAGGTTAGGATTAAGGGTCTACTTTAAAATCTTTTGAAAATTTGTACACATACCTAATTGGGTTGAAAGAAAATAATAGGCAATAAATAAGGTCTGGTATAAAATTGTTATTTCTGAACTTCAGTGATATTCAAATCGTAACTTAGTAAAATACGAAAAAATTACCAGATGTCGCTTTGGGGCTAGAATTATGCAGTTTTCGTATATATACCATATCTTCCTCCATAAGATCTTAAATTCAATAATTCAAAATTATGGTGAAGCTAGACAAGTAGTACTATAATATGCTCAAATTTCATGTCCAGATACCTTCCCAACCATTCACAGTAACTCCTGAAATTGGTTAAATTTTCGGGAAGAAACCCAGCATACTGTGAATGCAGTTTTCAATTACTTTAAAGGATCAATACAACTTGCTTACACATGAAATTTTCATCTTTGAATATTGGTCTATAGAAGAAGGGTCCCAAAGTATAAATTCTTAAACTATTCCATTACCTAGACCCATTAAAAAAAATTAGAGAACCTGTTACCTTGCTAAACCATAGAATCTTTCTTCCCTCAAGAATAATTCCTGATTCCTTGTTTCTCCTATATTTCAACCCAAATTTCCTATGGTGTTAGAAGATTCAGCGTTAGTAAAAATTGAGCGACTTTAGTTGCGGAAGCGATAGGATGAAACAGATATTCAGAAATTTAAAGAACGATAACAAGAACAAAGCAATAATACACAAGATTTACGTGGAAACCAAATGTGGGAAAAACCACGGACAGTGACGAGTATAATCAATCCAGTATATGAGCACGAAGAGTACAAAGCGATCGCAATCACAACAAGTGATTCGATCCAATAGCAGAATTACATTATCTCTTGTAATCTTTCTCAAAACTCTCTCCACCTCTCAATGTGTTTTGTGTTTATTTGGCTATGGAACGATTCTAAATCTTAGGCAAGGTCTCTTTATATAGAGTTTAGAAGTCAAGGGTTTAACTCCTAGAGGAGAACCCTAGCCGCAAAGAAGACTATACGCCAAGACGTAAACTCTAACCGCCAAGAAGCCCGCGCCCGAACTGGGAACGCCGCACGACCGTGCTGGGTGGCACGGTTACCCCGTGCCTAGGTGGCACGGGCTACCTGTGCCAACTCCCTGCCTGCCTCTCGTCGTTGCTTCTTCGGCCTGACATGCCCGTGTCGTCTGGCTCGGTGCCACCGTGCCGTTTCTTTGATTTTGGGCCACGAAACCCAACAATGTCCACCTTGGACTGAAATCTCCAATCACCAATCCTTTAACACCGTCACTGCACCTCAAAGGGTGATGCCCCCCAAGGGGCAATGCCTTTTAGGGCGCTCAAATACTATGAATGCTAACTAAGTCCAAGCAATGCTCGAACTTAGCTATAGGGAGAGGCTTTCTCAACATATCTGCAGGATTCTCCGAAGTGTGAACCTTTCTCACAACTATTTTCCCTGCAGCAACTGTATCTCTGACATAGTGATACTTGACACTAATGTGCTTGGTCTTTGAATGGTAGGTATCATTCTTACTCAAGTGGATTACACTCTGGCTATTAGAAGACACCACAGTGGTAGCCTGTGAAACTCGAAGCTCAGTAACAAGGCCCCTCAACCAAGTAGCTTCCTTCACTCCTTCAGTAGCAGCAACAGACTCAGCCTCTGTAGTATATAAAGCTGCTATAAACTGAAGTGATGCTTTCTAAAAGATAGCACGTGCACACATAGTGAAGATATACCTAGATATGGACCTTCTTCTATAAAGATCACCAGTATAGTCAGAATCAACAAAGCCTGTAACATTACATGTAGTAGCTTTGTTTCTATCAAATATCAACCCCTTATTAACAATACCCTTCACATAGCAAAAGATCCACTTCACAGCTTCCTAATGATCCTTTCCAGGGTTATGCATATACCTACTTACCACACTCACAGCTTATGACAAGTCTGGCCTATTGCATGCCATAGTATACATCAAACTACCAACAGTACTAGAATAAGGGACATTAGACATCCTATCAATGTCCTCCTCAGATTGTGGACAACACTCAGCAGACAATCTGAAATATGCAGCAAGGGGTGTAGAAACTGCCTTACAGTTACCCATATTAAATCTGCCTAGTACTTTCTCAAGATAGTGTCCCTGAGACAAGTACAACTTACCTTTCGATCCCACTGAATCTCCATGCTTAGAATGTTCTTTGCTGCACCCAGGTCCTTCATCTTAAACTCCTTACTGAGTTGAGATTTCAACTTGCTGATCAAGGACTTATCCTTGGAGGCAATCAATATATCATCAGCATACAACAGCAAGTAAATAAAGAAACCATCAGAATATTATCTAAAATACACACAATTATCATATCAGCTACGTGTGTATCCTTGTGCAATCATAAAGGTATCAAACCTTTTGTACCACTGCCTTGGAGCCTGCTTAAGTCCATATAAGGACTTCTTCAATCTACAAACCAGTTGTTCCTTCCTAGGAACAACAAAACCTTCAGGTTGCTTTATGTAGATCTCCTCCTACAACTCCCCATGAAGAAATGCAGTTTTCACATCAAGCTACTCTAACTCCAGATCAAACAAGACAACAACTATAAGAAGCACTCTAATAGAGGTATGTCTAACAACAGGTGAAAATACCTCATTGTAATCAATACCTTCCTTCTGGTTGCAACCATGAACAACTAGGCGTGCTTTCCATCTTGCATCTTCAACTCCAGGAATGTCCTTTATTCTCTTGTAGATCCATTTGGCAGTTAAGGCTCTTCGGCCTTTTGGTAACTCACATAGTTCCCAACCGATTCTTCTGCAGGCTTTCCATTGTCTCTTGTATAACTAGGATCCAATTAGGTGAACTTGGGCAGGAGATTGCTTCAGCATAGGTTGAAGGTTCCACACCTTTAGGCACCTCCTCTGTAACTGAAAGTGCATATGCTATCAATCCCTCATCATCAGTGTAGCGAACAGGCCTCCTGATCCACCTCCGAGGACGATCACAAGTTATAGAGTGATCAACCTTCACCTGAGGCTAATCAGAACTAATAGTATTAGGTTCAGTAACCTGAGCCTCCCTGTTGGGCTGATTAGTAGCTCCATCTTGAGCTGCAACGGTCTCCACTTCTATGACCATACAGTTACTGGTATCCTCCTGATCACCTACGCCTGTAGAAGGAATAATAGAATCCATTTCAGAAGATAACATAACAGTCTCATTAAAAGTTACATCCCTGCTGTGAATAACTTTCTTAAACTCAGGACACCACATACGGTATCCTTTAGACTCAGATACATATCCAAGAAATATGCATTTGATAGCCCTAGGGGCTAACTTCCTATTATTCACATGGATAAACACAGGACATCCAAATATTCTCAAAATAGAATAATCAATGGGATTACCTGACCATACTTCTTCTGGAATATAAAAATCAATGGAGGTGTGTGGTGAACGATTCACCAAATAGCAGGCTGTAGAAATAGCCTCAGCCTAGAAAGCTTTGCAATCCTAAAACCCTACATTGGAAAGCATACAGCGAGCTTTCTTCAGTAGAGTCCTATTGATCCGTTCTGCAACTCCATTCTGTTGTGGTTTTCCAACCAAAGTCTTATGCCTAGCTATGCCATTCACCATGCAAAACTCAGTAAACTCTGACTCAATAAACTCAAGACCATTGTCAGTCCTGAGCTTCTTGATCTTTCTCCCAATTTGGTTCTTAACTAGAGCCTTGAACTTCTTAAACATGGAGAATGTCTCATTTTTTTGTATCAGTAAGTATAGCCAAACCTTGTGTGAGAAATCATCAATAAAAATTAACATGTAGCGATTACCTCCAATAGAAGGAACTCTCAAAGGACCCCCCAGATAAGAATGAATATAATCAAGAATCCCCTGAGTACGATGCTTCGCTTTAGAGAAATTCACCCCCTTCTGTTTCTCAAATATACAGTGATCACAAAAATCAAGCTTACCCGTACCAACGCTACCCAGACAACCTTTCTTACCTAGAATGGTCATCCCTTTCCCACTTATATAGCCCAATCTCATGTGCCATAACTTTGTATCATTAACATCTATTGATGGTGTACCAACTGCAGCTACTCCTGTAACTGTAGTTCCTTGTAGGATGCAGAGACTTCCCTACCGCAGTCCCTTCATTACTACCATGACCCCCTTTATCACCTTTAGGACACTATCGTCGATAGTAATCCTATAACCATTAGTCTTAAGAGTATTTAAAGAGATCAAACAACGAGTCATATTAGGTATGTGACAAACCTTAGACAAGGTTCTAACTATACCATCATGGGTTTTAATCTGCACAGTACCTATTCCTGCAACCTTGCACTCAGCATCGTTGCCTATAAGTACAACTCCAGTATCTACAGGCTCATAAGTGACAAACCAGTCCCTATGAAGACACATGTGATACATACAACTAGAATCTAAAATCCAATTATCACCTAACCCCTTCTCAGATGTGGTGGCCAAAGACATGGTAGCAAGTAACACATCACCATCACACTCTAACTCTACTACATAATCAGCTGTAGTAGTTTTCTTCTTTTTCTATTTCCCCTTCTTATTCTTCAGCTTCCAGCAGTTAGACTGAATATAACCCAATTTACCACAGTAATTGTAGGTCTTATTGGAATTAGGATTTCTAGGCTTAGAGTAGTTCTTTTTCCTATTACTGTTCACTTTTTTCCTCAGTTGTTCTACCTGTTGAATTCCAAGAGTACACAACCACAAGAGGGGAGGTGAATTGTGGTGGTCGATTTTCGCCTAATAACTGACAAACAACCGTAGCACTTGACTGTAGAGATTGTTTGTAAATCACAAACAACCTTACGCCTTGTTCGTAGCGGTTGTTCTCAATTGATTCAGTAGCGAAATTCAAAGTAATAAATGCGAAAATAAAGCACACATAATTTTTACGTGGAAAACACCTCTAGCCCAACTGAGGTGTAAAAAACCATGACCTACCTCGTGTAGGATTTAACCACTTCACTAACGGGCTGAAAACGTTACAAAAGCAACACTCCTTGTTACAACTTGTAACCCACGTGACCTTCTTCCCTAAGACAGGTTACACCACGTCCAATCTCACCAGATAGGACACGTCCAAAGTCCACATGACTGAGGACACACTCACTCACTTTCTGTTCTGAGGATAGGGGTACAAAACACCTTATTGGGGTGCTTCTGACTTAAGCAGATGTAAGGTACAATGAAGTCCTATTATGCCAAGAAATTGAAAGCTCAGTTAAGCACAATCTTCTCACGGTTTCTCTCTTTGAAATTCAGCTCTAAAAATCTCTTACTTCTTTGTAAAAACCGGATTGTCAAATGGGAGAGAGAATTTCAATATTTAAACGCACAACCCAACGGCTATTCTTTTTAAAAGATAGGGAAAATCCTCTATTTTTAGTCGCTTAGAAGATTCACCAAAGATTTCCAATGGCTAAGAGAGGAGAGAAGATTTTCTTAAATATCTTGGCTGAGTAATCTAGCTTGAAAAGGATAAAATCTTGATTTATCCCAAATTCAATCAAAACCTAAAAATAAGGGATAAGAATCTTTCAAGAGAAATCTTTAGCAAAAACGGTTTTGCAAATTTTTTTTTTCAAATTCAAAACAAATCTTTTTAGATCTGGCAGCCAACCGAAGCAAATTTCCAGATAAGACTGATGTAGCTGCTGTAGTTTTTGAGAACATCCTAGGCACCCTGTTTGCAGGGTTGTTTGGAAATGGTGTCCCAAAGCAACTTTTTGAAAACCGTTTTCAAGAAGTGCTAAAAATGATACTTTCAAGATTGGCGTATTAACAAGAGTCTAAAAGATAAAAACTAAATTAACCAAGACTCCTTGTAAGAATTAGTTGTCTTGTCAAGAGTGAATATGCTGCTCCAAAACACCTTGGTCACCTTGATTCCTTGGGTGATCTTGTGTAGCTGACTGTTCCTCAAGATTTAAACCATATGTGTTGTTTGCTGATCTTGTGTCACTGAAGCTCGGAACCTGTTCCTAAGACTTGTTCTCAACATTTAGCCACCAGGTTAATAAAATATCACAAATAGCGGTGTAGGAACAACGGTGTATTAGGCCCTGTTTGGAGAGCTTGTTTGGAACAACATCACTTAGACAAATATGTTACTCTTGGATTTGTTATCATCAAAACTAAATATAATCAACAAATTCCCCCTTTTTGATGATGACAAACCAAGTGACCATATTGACAAAATTAAAAGCTTAACAACGTTTAATGCTGATAGGGATCCTCTAGGTGCTAGGTCATAGAGCACGTCATATGGTTTTATTCATATGGTCTTATTCCCCCTTTTGGCATCATTAAAAAGCATAAACAATAGTATGAATGCAAAAAAAGAAATATACAACATAAGGTGCAAGAAGCATCATTAAGGAGATATTGCATTAAAAACAGTACAATGCCAAAAAAGAAGATGGGAGGAGACAAGAGAACAGCCTAGAGAATCAGGTTGCAGGGGGTGGTCTCGTTTGCAGAGGAGGAATGCTGGGGGCAAGAGTGGAGAGAAGGGCAAGCAATTCCTCATGGCGTTTGGCGGAGAGGGCTTGCTCCTCAGCTAGAGCAGCCTTGACAGCTGAGAGCTCATCCTTGAGGCGAGCATTGTCCTCAAAAACAGCCTCAAGTTTGATGGAAGATTGCCCAGAAACAGGTGGTCGAGGTGGTCGACGACCCTGTTTGGAGACTGACCCTTCGCCAACCTCATAGCCACACCCGAGCAGAGTGTCACTCCCAATCTCATCAACGACTTGGGCTTCCACTCGCCGTGTGAGCACTATCCCAAAGTGCTCAAACACCCTTGTCAGCAGAAACCCATATCCAAGATCATGGGCCCGGGTGGTGTTCGCAATTCGCCCTATGTGGCGAATCATGATTGCAGGGAGGGTGATTGGTTCCTCCCGATCCAGTAAGTCCACCAGGCATTGATCGAGGGCATCAGCTGAGTTTCGCCCTTGACCTTGCGGAATTATGTTCTTGATAGTGAACATAAACAATAGTTGGTGCAGTGAGGTCATTTCACCCTTCTTAACAGAGAGGGGTGTTCTCAGGCCCTGTTTTTGACTGAGGCGTTGGGACTCCTCTAGGAGCCTGGCTGTTTCTAGGGCTGTTTTGTCTTCCCTCACATACACGTCAAAGCCTTGGGAGGGTACTCTCAAAATTTTCCCAAGTGTGGGCGCATCAACCTTAATGCGTTGCCCATTCACAAAACTAGTCACCACCCCTTCGGTGACACTGCAATTGGCGTAAAACTGTCTTTAACTGCAGCTCATGTCTGCTCATCAAAAATCCATATGAACATTCCATATGAGACTGACACACTGCTCCCATGTGTGCAAGGGAGGTTGAAACAGGCTCGTTCAAATGTCGAAGTCTTTGTTTGCTGACGGTATTAGTTAGTAGTCACCTTTTGCTTCTAGTTTTTAGTACTAGAACCCAAGTACAAATGTGCAACTGAGGATGTGTTAAGGAGGGTGACTCCGCCAGTTTCCGAAAAGTTTGCATGTTTGTTCTTAAAAGAAGTTCAATTCAGGCGAAACATGTTGAATGTGCAACAGCAACATAGGTATTTGAACAACACCTTTAATGCAAGAATGCCTAATGCAAGTGTAACTAAAAATAATTTCCCGTACTAAATTTAAAATCTCGCCCTCTTTTGTTTTTTTTTTTTTTTTTAAAAAGTCCCCAGTGGAGTTGCCACTGTATGTACCACGACCCTAACCGTTGGGTGCGGTCCTTCATGAATGTTTAGACTTGTTTGCTAGGTGTTTGATTTTTTCATTTTATATTTCAGCCTAAACAAATTAGATTGGAGTAGGATTGAGGTTCAGCTAGGGAATTGGACTCTCATAATCCTGGGACTCGGGCAGGTTCTTGGGCCAACACCAGTTCTAATTCCTATCCTGGTTTCAAGCAGGGATGCATGTCTAGACCAGCTAATTGGGCTGTAATCCTGATCCAGGGCCGGGCTCCTAGGCCAAAACTGAGCCCATTTTGTTGTCTAGATAGTATCTTTATTCGGATCTCGAAGCTGCTCTATCCTGATCTGTAGTAGTCAAGAAAAATAATAAAATAGAGCTACTAGTGAGTTTTAGGAGAAACTTACAAACCAAATTCACTTTTTGAAATGAGCAATAATCGAAGGGACAATAGGTTCATATGAACCATAAACCAAAGGACACTAAAAGGGACAAAAAACTTGTTCGAAAAAAGTTTTTGAAAGGGCCCCCAAGAATCCCTAGAGTGGGTACCATCGGACTCTATAGGCTTGAACCAGGATAATATGAGTTGGTTTAGAGAAAGGAGATCTAATTCAGCTCGTAATAGGCTTAATCCGGACGGCTATACTAATCCAGACAAAATTGTAATAGCTGAGGTTTTTGGGGCTAGGCTGGATTGTAGTGTGTTTTGACTATAACTTTGTCATCTGAACTCCATTTTAAGTGATTCTTTTTTTTCCCTAAAATATTATTGAGTCTATTTTCTAACAACACTAATTTCATAATTTTTGGATAAGTGCGGAAGAAGATATAAGTAAAATAGTGAACATGTATCATGTTTAGTACAAGCCCAATATTTGACTTATATCTTTTCCATTGCTTATCGAATTTTGAAGGATAAAATTTCATTATAAAGCTTATTTAATGAAGAATATTAATATAAACTCAATAATTTTGTGCACCCTACAGTGGGGTGAAAATATAGAATGAATCTCAACTAGATGTCGAACACGGTTAATTTGGGCCTATATGGGTTCGTTTAGCCTTTAATGGACATCTTTGGGTATGGATGGAGTAAGGGTTCTCAAAAGAAGTAATGTTAGTTCCCAACAACCTCCTAAAAGTTCTGACATCCATGTTACCTTCTCAGTATGCTTCCTTCCGTCTCAAGTTGAACTTAGTCAGGCATAACCCACATTAGTGGATTAACCTAGGAGACTAACCTCCCTAGGCCACTCCTAAGGTACCTTATAATGCCCTAAAACCTCCTAAGTCCATACTCTATATGTGCTTCTTGCCCCTGCATGAAACATACTTTATTTCTTGACCACTAGTTTTAGTTTGAAGGTTAGGATTAAGGGTCTACTTTAAAATCTTTTGAAAATTTGTACACATACCTAATTGGGTTGAAAGAAAATAATAGGCAATAAATAAGGTCTGGTATAAAATTGTTATTTCTGAACTTCAGTGATATTCAAATCGTAACTTAGTAAAATACGAAAAAATTACCAGATGTCGCTTTGGGGCTAGAATTATGCAGTTTTCGTATATATACCATATCTTCCTCCATAAGATCCTAAATTCAATTATTCAAAATTATGGTGAAGCTAGACAAGTAGTACTATAATATGCTCAAATTTCATGTCCAGATACCTTCCCAACCATTCACAGTAACTCCTGAAATTGGTTAAATTTTCGGGAAGAAACCCAGCATACTGTGAATGCAGTTTTCAATTACTTTAAAGGATCAATACAACTTGCTTACACATGAAATTTTCATCTTTGAATATTGGTCTATAGAAGAAGGGTCCCAAAGTATAAATTCTTAAACTATTCCATTACCTAGACCCATTAAAAAAAATTAGAGAACCTGTTACCTTGCTAAACCATAGAATCTTTCTTCCCTCAAGAATAATTCCTGATTCCTTGTTTCTCCTATATTTCAACCCAAATTTCCTATGGTGTTAGAAGATTCAGCGTTAGTAAAAATTGAGCGACTTTAGTTGCGGAAGCGATAGGATGAAACAGATATTCAGAAATTTAAAGAACGATAACAAGAACAAAGCAATAATACACAAGATTTACGTGGAAACCAAATGTGGGAAAAACCACGGACAGTGACGAGTATAATCAATCCAGTATATGAGCACGAAGAGTACAAAGCGATCGCAATCACAACAAGTGATTCGATCCAATAGCAGAATTACATTATCTCTTGTAATCTTTCTCAAAACTCTCTCCACCTCTCAATGTGTTTTGTGTTTATTTGGCTATGGAACGATTCTAAATCTTAGGCAAGGTCTCTTTATATAGAGTTTAGAAGTCAAGGGTTTAACTCCTAGAGGAGAACCCTAGCCGCAAAGAAGACTATACGCCAAGACGTAAACTCTAACCGCCAAGAAGCCCGCGCCCGAACTGGGAACGCCGCACGACCGTGCTGGGTGGCACGGTTACCCCGTGCCTAGGTGGCACGGGCTACCTGTGCCAACTCCCTGCCTGCCTCTCGTCGTTGCTTCTTCGGCCTGACATGCCCGTGTCGTCTGGCTCGGTGCCACCGTGCCGTTTCTTTGATTTTGGGCCACGAAACCCAACAATGTCCACCTTGGACTGAAATCTCCAATCACCAATCCTTTAACACCGTCACTGCACCTCAAAGGGTGATGCCCCCCAAGGGGCAATGCCTTTTAGGGCGCTCAAATACTATGAATGCTAACTAAGTCCAAGCAATGCTCGAACTTAGCTATAGGGAGAGGCTTTCTCAACATATCTGCAGGATTCTCCGAAGTGTGAACCTTTCTCACAACTATTTTCCCTGCAGCAACTGTATCTCTGACATAGTGATACTTGACACTAATGTGCTTGGTCTTTGAATGGTAGGTATCATTCTTACTCAAGTGGATTACACTCTGGCTATTAGAAGACACCACAGTGGTAGCCTGTGAAACTCGAAGCTCAGTAACAAGGCCCCTCAACCAAGTAGCTTCCTTCACTCCTTCAGTAGCAGCAACAGACTCAGCCTCTGTAGTATATAAAGCTGCTATAAACTGAAGTGATGCTTTCTAAAAGATAGCACGTGCACACATAGTGAAGATATACCTAGATATGGACCTTCTTCTATAAAGATCACCAGTATAGTCAGAATCAACAAAGCCTGTAACATTACATGTAGTAGCTTTGTTTCTATCAAATATCAACCCCTTATTAACAATACCCTTCACATAGCAAAAGATCCACTTCACAGCTTCCTAATGATCCTTTCCAGGGTTATGCATATACCTACTTACCACACTCACAGCTTATGACAAGTCTGGCCTATTGCATGCCATAGTATACATCAAACTACCAACAGTACTAGAATAAGGGACATTAGACATCCTATCAATGTCCTCCTCAGATTGTGGACAACACTCAGCAGACAATCTGAAATATGCAGCAAGGGGTGTAGAAACTGCCTTACAGTTACCCATATTAAATCTGCCTAGTACTTTCTCAAGATAGTGTCCCTGAGACAAGTACAACTTACCAGCCTTTCGATCCCACTGAATCTCCATGCTTAGAATGTTCTTTGCTGCACCCAGGTCCTTCATCTTAAACTCCTTACTGAGTTGAGATTTCAACTTACTGATCAAGGACTTATCCTTGGAGGCAATCAATATATCATCAGCATACAGCAGCAAGTAAATAAAGAAACCATCAGAATATTATCTAAAATACACACAATTATCATATCAGCTACGTGTGTATCCTTGTGCAATCATAAAGGTATCAAACCTTTTGTACCACTGCCTTGGAGCCTGCTTAAGTCCATATAAGGACTTCTTCAATCTACAAACCAGTTGTTCCTTCCTAGGAACAACAAAACCTTCAGGTTGCTTTATGTAGATCTCCTCCTACAACTCCCCATGAAGAAATGCAGTTTTCACATCAAGCTACTCTAACTCCAGATCAAACAAGACAACAACTATAAGAAGCACTCTAATAGAGGTATGTCTAACAACAGGTGAAAATACCTCATTGTAATCAATACCTTCCTTCTGGTTGCAACCATGAACAACTAGGCGTGCTTTCCATCTTGCATCTTCAACTCCAGGAATGTCCTTTATTCTCTTGTAGATCCATTTGGCAGTTAAGGCTCTTCGGCCTTTTGGTAACTCACATAGTTCCCAACCGATTCTTCTGCAGGCTTTCCATTGTCTCTTGTATAACTAGGATCCAATTAGGTGAACTTGGGCAGGAGATTGCTTCAGCATAGGTTGAAGGTTCCACACCTTTAGGCACCTCCTCTGTAACTGAAAGTGCATATGCTATCAATCCCTCATCATCAGTGTAGCGAACAGGCCTCCTGATCTACCTCCGAGGACGATCACAAGTTATAGAGTGATCAACCTTCACCTGAGGCTAATCAGAACTAATAGTATTAGGTTCAGTAACCTGAGCCTCCCTGTTGGGCTGATTAGTAGCTCCATCTTGAGCTGCAACGGTCTCCACTTCTATGACCATACAGTTACTGGTATCCTCCTGATCACCTACGCCTGTAGAAGGAATAATAGAATCCATTTCAGAAGATAACATAACAGTCTCATTGAAAGTTACATCCCTGCTATGAATAACTTTCTTAAACTCAGGACACCACATACGGTATCCTTTAGACTCAGATACATATCCAAGAAATATGCATTTGATAGCCCTAGGGGCTAACTTCCTATTATTCACATGGATAAACACAGGACATCCAAATATTCTCAAAATAGAATAATCAATGGGATTACCTGACCATACTTCTTCTGGAATCTGAAAATCAATGGAGGTGTGTGGTGAACGATTCACCAAATAGCAGGCTGTAGAAATAGCCTCAGCCCAAAAAGCTTTGCAATCCTAAAACCCTGCATTGGAAAGCATACAGCGAGCTTTCTTCTGTAGAGTCCTATTGATCCGTTCTGCAACTCCATTCTGTTGTGGTTTTCCAACCAAAGTCTTATGCCTAGCTATGCCATTCACCATGCAGAACTCAGCAAACTCTGACTCAATAAACTCAAGACCATTGTCAGTCCTAAGCTTCTTGATCTTTCTCCCAATTTGGTTCTTAACTAGAGCCTTGAACTTCTTGAACATGGAGAATGTCTCATTTTTTTGTATCAATAAGTATAGCCAAACCTTGTGTGAGAAATCATCAATCAAAATTAACATGTAGCGATTACCTCCAATAGAAGGAACTCTCAAAGGACCCCACAGATAAGAATGAATATAATCAAGAATCCCCTGAGTACGATGCTTCGCTTTAGAAAAATTCACCCCCTTCTGTTTCTCAAATATACAGTGATCACAAAAATCAAGTTTACCCGTACCAACGCTACCCAGACAACCTTTCTTACCTAGAATGGTCATCCTTCTCCCACTTATATAGCCCAATCTCATGTGCCATAACTTTGTATCATTAACATCTACTGATGGTGTACCAACTGCAGCTACTCCTGTAACTGTAGTTCCTTGTAGGATGCAGAGACTTCCCTACCGCAGTCCCTTCATTACTACCATGACCCCCTTTATCACCTTTAGGACACTATCGTCGATAGTAATCCTATAACCATTAGTCTTAAGAGTATTTAAAGAGATCAAACAACGAGTCATATTAGGTATGTGACAAACCTTAGACAAGGTTCTAACTATACCATCATGGGTTTTAATCTGCACAGTACCTATTCCTGCAACCTTGCACTCAGCATCGTTGCCTATAAGTACAACTCCAGTATCTACAGGCTCATAAGTGACAAACCAGTCCCTATGAAGACACATGTGATACGTACAACTAGAATCTAAAATCCAATTATCACCTAACCCCTTCTCAGATGTGGTGGCCAAAGACATGGCAGCAAGCAACACATCACCATCACACTCTAACTCTACTACATAATCAGCTGTAGTAGTTTTCTCCTTTTTCTATTTCCCCTTCTTATTCTTCAGCTTCCAGCAGCTAGACTGAATATAACCCAATTTACCACAGTAATTGTAGGTCTTATTGGAATTAGGATTTCTAGGCTTAGAGTAGTTCTTTTTCCTATTACTGTTCACTTTTTTTCTCAGTTGTTCTACCTGTTGAATTCCAAGAGTACACAACCACAAGAGGGGGGTGAATTGTGGTGGTCGATTTTCGCCTAATAACTGACAAACAACCGTAGCACTTGATTGCAGAGATTGTTTGTAAATCACGAACAACCTTACGCCTTGTTTGTAGCGGTTGTTCTCAATTGATTCATTAGCGAAATTCAAAGTAATAAATGCGGAAATAAAGCACACACAATTTTTACGTGGAAAACAACTCTAGCCCAACTGAGGTGTGAAAAACCACGACCTACCTCGTGTAGGATTTAACCACTTCACTAACGGGCTGAAAACGTTACAAAAGCAACACTCCTTGTTATAACTTGTAACCCACGTAACCTTCTTCCTTAAGACAGGTTACACCATGTCCAATCTCACCAGATAGAACACGTCCAAAGTCCACACGACTGAGGACACACTCACTCACTTTCTGTTCTGAGAACAGGGGTACAAAACACCTTATTGGGGTGCTTCTGACTTAAGCAGATGTAAGATACAATGAAGTCCTATTATGCCAAGAAATTGAAAGCTCAGTTAAGCACAATCTTCTCACGGTTTTTCTCTTTGAAATTCAGCTCTAAAAATATCTTACTTCTTTGTAAAAACCGGATTGTCAAATGGGAGAGAGAATTTCAATATTTAAACGCACAACCCAACGGCTATTCTTTTCAAAAGATAGGGAAAATCCTCTATTTTTAGTCGCTTAGAAGATTCACCAAAGATTCCAACGGTTAAGAAAGGAGAGAAGATTTTATTAAAATATCTTGGCCGAGTAATCTAGCTTGAAAAGGATAAAATCTTGATTTATCCCAAATTCAATCAAGACCTAAAAATAAGGGATAAGAATCTTTCAAGAGAAATCTTTATCAAAAACGGTTTTGCAATTTTTTTTTTTCAAATTCAAAACAAATCTTTTTAGATCTGGCAGCCAACCGAAGCAAATTTCCAGATAAGACTGATGTAGCTGCTGTAGTTTTTGAGAATACCCTAGGCACCCTGTTTGCAGGGCTGTTTGGAAATGGTGTCCCAAAGCAACTTTTCGAAAACCGTTTTCAAGAAGTGCTAAAAATGATACTTTCAAGATTGGCATATTAACAAGAGTATAAAAGATAAAAACTAAATTAACCAAGACTCCTTGTACGAATTAGTTGTCTTGTCAAGAGTGAATATGCTGCTCCAAAACACCTTGGTCACCTTGATTCCTTGGGTGATCTTGTGTAGCTGAATGTTCCTCAAGACTTAAACCATATGTGTTGTTTGCTGATCTTGTGTCACTGAAGCTCGGAACCAGTTCCTAAGACTTGTTCTCAACATTTAGCCACCAGGTTAATAAAATATCACAAACAACTGTGTAGGAACAATGGTGTATTAGACCCTGTTTGGAGAGCTTGTTTGGAACAACATCACTTAGACAAATATGTTACTCTTGGATTTGTTATCATCAAAACTAAATATAATCAACAAATTCCCCCCTTTTGATGATGACAAACCAAGTGACCATATTGACAAAATTAAAAAGCTTAACGTTTAATGCTGATAGGGATCCTCTAGGTGCTAGGTCATAGAGCACGTCATATGGTTTTATTCATATGGTCTTATTCCCCCTTTTGGCATCATTAAAAAGCATAAACAATAGTATGAATGCAAAAAAAGAAATATACAAGCATAAGGTGCAAGAAGCATCATTAAGGAGATATGGCATTAAAAACAGTACAATGCCAAAAACGAAGATGGGAGGAGACAAGAGAACAGCCTAGAGAATCAGGTTGCAGGGGGTGGTCTCGTTTGCAGAGGAGGAATGCTGGGGGCAAGAGTGGAGAGAAGGGCAAGCAATTCCTCATGGCGTTTGGCGGAGAGGGCTTGCTCCTCAGCAAGAGCAGCCTTGACAGCTGAGAGCTCATCCTTGAGGCGAGCATTGTCCTCAAAAACAGCCTCAAGTTTGATGGAAGGTTGCCCAGAAACAGGTGGTCGAGGTGGTCGACGACCCTGTTTGGAGACTGACCCTTCGCCAACCTCATAGCCACACCCGAGCAGAGTGTCACTCCCAATCTCATCAACGACTTGGGCTTCCACTCGCCGTGTGAGCACTATCCCAAAGTGCTCAAACACCCTTGTCAGCAGAAACCCATATCCAAGATCATGGGCCCGGGTGGTGTTCGCAATTCGCCCTATGTGGCGAATCATGATTGCAGGGAGGTTGATTGGTTCCTCCCGATCCAGTAAGTCCACCAGGCATTGATCGAGGGCATCAGCTGAGTTTCGCCCTTGACCTCGCGGAATTATGTTCTTGATAGTGAACATAAACAATAGTTGGTGCAGGGAGGTCATTTCACCCTTCTTGACAGAGAGGGGTGTTCTCAGGCCCTGTTTTTGACTGAGGCGTTGGGACACCTCTAGGAGCCTGGCTGTTTCTAGGGCTGTTTTGTCTTCCCTCACATACACGTCAAAGCTTGGGAGGGTACTCCCAAAATTTTCCCAAGTGTGGGCGCATCAACCTTAATGCGTTGCCCATTCACAAAACTAGTCATCACCCCTTCGGTGACACTGCAGTTGGCGTAAAACTCAGCCAACTCAGGCACAGAACACCCCAGCTGGGTGTTTGCAAACAAGTCGAGCCAGCCTTGAGCGCGCAACTTGGTCAGGAACACCCCCAGACCCTGTTCCTCGAAAAAGCTTACATTCACTACCTTCCCCCTGACGACATTGCGCTTAAGCAACTGCGCATGTTTGTCAGACATAGGAGAGGGAGTGAACTGCTTTGGGCGTTTGGGGGCAGGAACAGAGGTGGTAGCTTCTGGTAGGGGGGCTGTTCTAGGCTTTTGCTTGAGGGGTGTTTTTGCTGGAGAGGGCTTCACAGCAGGTTTAGTGGTTGATTTTGGAGGCGCTTGTTCTTCAGAGGACTCGGAGAACACCGGTGTCCCCTATTTGAAGGTGGTGTTCTCAGAGTCAGAACTCGAGAACCCTTCGGTAGAAGAGGAGGAAATCTCCTCGATGACAGGAGCAGAGGGTTTGGAGAGACGGTGAGAGGATTGAAAAGCTATTCTCGCAGATTTGCGAGAAGGCTTGGAGGATTGTGGAGAATAGGGAGTTTGAGAGGGCTGAGACCTTGGTTGTGGCCTTGTTCTTGGCGTTCTGCTACGCCTGGCCACTATTTTCACCCTTTTCCTTTTCTCTCCAGTTTGAGCGACCGGAGTGGGGGTTTCAGCCTCAGGGAGAGAATCCTGCTCTAAACTCTCCTCTGATGTCTCATTCGACTTCCCTTGGAAGTCGACATTCAGATCCTCCACATACACACCTTCGACAGAGGCAGCCCCTGTTTCTGTCGCTGTGTCAGGAAACAACCCAGAAGAACAGGGCTCAAAATTAAACCCTTCAGGGGTTTCCAAGAGTTGGTCTTGAGACCCCGATAGTGTACCCTCTGACTCGACTTTAATGGGACAAGCAATTGTCCCTACAAGGAACACCAATTCCCTTCCACACTCGAAGGGAATATCATCCATCCCCATTCCCACTGATTGTAGGGACAAGCTTTTCAGGAATTTGAAAGGCTTGTACAGGATTGGGCGAGGGGGAGCAGGGATTGAGGACGCAAGAACGAGGGCTTTTGATTGAGAGGAGTTGTTGGGAGCCATTGTTGCTAGAAGAGAGAGATTAGGGTTTAAGGTTTTTGCAGGGTTTTTAGGTTTTGCTTGTGTGCGAGATGAACGGCAGAACTGAGAACAGGGCATATAAAGAGAGAGAGAGAGAGAGCACCCAAAATCTTTAGAAGATTTCTCGGTTTGCAACAGGTGTGAGCATTAAAAGCTTGTGCCTTGGGAAGGAAAGAAAACACATCGAGCAACCAAGGGGCGTACCTGTTCTCTTCGTTATGCCTGTTCTTTGCCGTCTGATCTTGATTGGACTTAATGGTATTAAGGCGGCTCCAGTACATCCCCTTATGCTGCACTAAGTGGATAAGTAGAGACAAAATGCACGCAATTCGAGTGTATGCAATCACATCCGTTGTTAATAAGATTTGCAAACAGGGGGAGAGAACAGGGTGTAAAGGTTGATCTTACCAAACCCAGTTCATGTTCTGGAAACAGGTATCTCAGGGTGTTCTCACCAACCCTAGTTCCAGTCTATTTCTCTCAAATTGATCTCTAGCTAGTGCCTTAGTGAATATATCAGCAATTTGATTTTTCGTTGTGCAAAAATTCATAGAGATTAAACCCTTTTCAACATTATCTCTCAAGAAATGATGTCGAATGTCAATATGCTTTGTTCTTTTATGTTGACATGGATTTTTGGCAATGTTAATTGCACTTGTGTTATCACAAAAAATAGGAATGCATCCAGTGTCAACACAAAAGTCCTTAAGCTGTTGCCTTATCCACAACAGTTGAGCACAACATGAAGCTGCTGCAACATATTCAGCTTCTGCTGTGGACATGGCAACAGAATATTGCTTCTTGGTAGCCCAAGATACCAAACAAGGTCCAAGAAAGTGAGCCATACCTGAGGTACTCTTTCTATCAACTAGGAATCCAGCATAGTCAGCATCAGCATATCCAACAAGATCAAAATTGCAACCTCTAGGATACCATAAGGCTAAATTGGGTGTATGTGTCAAATATCTTAGTATCCGTTTCATAGCCTTAAGATGAGTTTCCTTAGGATTAGACTGAAAACAAGCACATAAACCAACACTAAAAACAATATTTGGTCTACTAGCGGTTAGGTATAGGAGTGACCCAATCATGCCCCTATAGAGTTTCTCCTCAACTGAGGGACTCCCATCATCCATAACCAACCTGGTTGAAGGAGAAATAGGAGTGTCTACGGTTTGGCCAACTCCATCCCAAAACGCTTAAGTAGCTCCTTGATATACTTTTGTTGATGGATCATGGTGCCGTTTGGAGTTTGCTTGATTTGTAAGCCTAAGAAAAAGTTAAGCTCACCCATCATGCTCATCTCAAACTCACTCCTCATCATATTTGAAAATTCATTGCATAAATCATGATGAGTTGCACCAAATATAATGTCATCAACATATATTTGGACAATTAATAAATGTTCCCCCTTAGATTTTAGAAACAAGGTATTGTCTACCTTGCCTCTTCTAAAATCATTTTCAATTAAAAACTTGACAACCGTTCGTACCAAGCTCTAGGAGCTTGTTTTAGGCCATAAAGAGCTTTGTCAAGTTTGAAAACATGGTTAGGAAATTCACTGTTTTCAAAACCAGGGGGTTGTTTGACATACACCTCTTCTTTAAGGTATCCGTTGAGGAATGCACTTTTCACATCCATTTGATATAGCTTGATTTCCATATGAGCTGCAAAGGCTATTAAGATTCGAATAGCCTCAATTCTAGCAACTGGTGCAAAGGTTTCTTCATAATCGATCCCTTCTTCTTGATTATACCCTTGAACAACCAGCCGTGCCTTGTTCCTAGTGACTGTTCCTGACTCATCCAATTTGTTTCGGAACACCCACTTGGTTCCAATGATTGTTCTCTCTGCAGGTTTAGGTACCAGGTGCCATACTCTGTTTCTTTCAAAATGATGGAGCTCTTCTTGCATTGCCGTGACCCAATCTGAATCTGCAAGAGCTTCATTCACACTCTTTGGCTCAATATTAGAGAGAAAAGCATAGAAAGCACAGAAATTCTTAAGCTTAGACCTAGTTTGCACTCCACTGTTAATATCAAACAGAATTTGATCAAGGGGGTGCGAACTATGTACTTCCATGGTCGTGGAGTAAGAGGATCCACAGACCCATGCTCTACTCTAGTCGTAATATCAAGCTTACGATCATCTCCTGAGCCTGTTTCTGCACCTGTTTGTAAGCCTTGTTCCTGAAGAACATGGTCCCGAACAGGTTTCAATAGTGTTTCCCCCTGTTTGGTGTTCACCTTGCCTGCTGTTCTGAGGAACACCTTCAGGAGTTGTTTTCTCCATGGTGTTCTTACCTCGTTTATCTTGGAGCAACACTTCTTTTCGAACAAGACCTAATTCAAGTTCATCTTCCTGTGCATCATTCTCACTCAACAAGTTAGATTCATTAAAAAGCACATGCACACTTTCCTCAACACACAAGGTCCTTTTGTTAAAGACTTTGTATGCCTTGCTGTGAGAAGAATAGCCAAGAAATATTGCCTCATCACTCCTAGGGTCAAACTTTCCTAAGGCATCCTTCCCATTATTATGCACAAAACACCTACAACCAAATGTTCTTAGGTGCGTAATATTGGGTTTTCTGCCCTTGAAAAGTTCATAAGGAGTTTTGTTCAAAATGGGTCTGATCATGCATCTATTTATAATGTAACATGAGGTGTTCAATGCTTCTGCCCAGAAATACCTAGGAAGACCACTAGCAATAAGCATTGTTCTGGTCATGTCTTCCAGGGTGCGATTTTTGCGCTCAACCACCCCATTTTGTTAGGGTGTTCTTGGAGCTGAGAAGTTATGATCAACACCATGTTCATTACAATAGTTGATAAAACTTGCATTTTCAAACTCAGTTCCATAATCAGATCTCAAGCTAATTAAAGAGTGTCCTACTCTCTTTTCAACCTTTTTGAGAAAGGCAATAAAATTCTCAAAGGTTTCATCTTTGGATACCAAAAACAAGGTCCAAGTAAATCGGGAGTAATCATCCACTACAACAAGCACATACTTTTTCCCACCTCTACTAGTTATCCTCATGGGACCACACAAATCAATGTGTAATAATTCTAGAGGTCGGGTAGTGCTTACACATTTTTTCGATTTAAAAGAAGATCTGACTTGTTTGCCTTTTGCACAAGCTTCACATACCTTGTCATCATTAAATTTGATGGAAGGTAGTCCAATTACCAGGTCTTTTGAAACAAGTTTGTTTAAAAGAGTAAGGCTTGCATGACCTAGTCTCTTGTGCCAGAGCATTATGTCATCATTCACAGCACTCAAACAAGTCAGGTTGTTTTGGGGAAGAGTGGAAATACATACTTTGTAAACATTTTTGTGTCGCTTCCCCCTTAATACGACATCTCCTGTGTTGACATTGACAACCAAGCAATGTGTTCGTGAGAACACCACTAGGTTGTTCTTGTCACACAGTTGGGACACACTTAGTAAATTATGCTTTAAACCATCAACTAAGTGCACATTATCAATTGAGTGGGAGAGAGTTTTACCAATGCTACCTACACCGACAATTGTCCCAGACTTGTCGTTGCCAAAAGCCACGCTCCCACCGGTTGAAGCTGTAAGTGAGAGAAAGTTTGATTTTTCTCCAGTCATATGCCGCGAACACCCACTATCAACATACCACAGCTGCCTGTTTTCAAGGTTGTTTTCTGATCTGTTTGACAGGGTGTTTCTTACCCTGTTTGATGGGTTGTTTGTGGGGTTGTTCTCTCTCACTTCAGCCTGCAAAACAAATCACAGGTTAGTTTTGGGAACCCAGATCCACTTGGGTCCCATTCTTTTAGACAAGTAAAGCTCATCTTTTCTAATCCAGATTTGTTTCACATACCTTTCATTTTTTTCAATGACATACCTTCTCAGAGGACATGAATATCGATAGTGACCAGTTTTACCACAATGAAAGCAAACAATGTTTTCAGGTAATCCCACATACTTTCTATGAATTGGGTAAACTGTTCGTTTAGGCTTATATCCAAGTCCCTTTTTGTTTCGACTGTGATGAGTGTTTAACCAATCAAGGGCTTGTGAGGACTTGTTCCAGCGCTTGGTTGTGATAAGCTCGGTTTCCAGTTTTTCTATATTAGCATGCAAACCCTTGTTCTCCCTGAGCAAGGACTCAACCATTCCTTCCACCTCAAAGAGTTTTTCTTCCATTCGAGAATAATCTCCTTCTTTTATAAAGAGGTTTTCTTTGAGCGTATTAATATTTTCATGTAAGCCCAGTTTTTCATTTTTAAGGATCTCATTTTCTAGTTCTAGGTCTCGGACATCTCGTTTCAATTCAGCACAAGTATCCATCAAGGTATACAAAAGTTCTTCGAGAGTTGCTTTATTGAGACCACGTACCTTGTTCTTGAGATCAGTAAGACTGTTTGTTGATTCATCATCTGAATCCGTGTCACTTTGTGCCATGAGAGCTACAGCACCTTCATCAGTTTCAGACTCACCTTCATCCTCAGAGGAATCTCCCCAGGTAGCAAGCATAGCCTTCGAGAATCGTCTCCCAGAACTGCTTGCAGCTTGTTTTCTACCTTGTTTCCTGGGGTGTTCTTGCTCTTGCTCTTCTCGAAGTAGTGGACAGTTCTTCACAATGTGATCTGGTTTGCCACACTTGAAACACCCTGTGAACTGTTCTCGGGGGGTGTTTCTGGACTTACTGAAGTCTTTTCTTTTGCTGTTTTCTTTGACCTTTTTGAAGAATTTCTTGAACTTTCTTGTCATTAAGGCCATCTCTTCATCCTCAAGGTCAGAGTCATCATCCTCTTGTGCTTTCAAGGCAAGCCCACGATCCTTCTTCTGCTCCTCTTTTTGTTGTGAGTTCTTTCTGAGTTCATAGGTTTGAAGATTGCCAATCAACTCGTCGAGGGTGATCTTGTTCATGTCTTTAGCTTCTTGGATGGCTGTCACCTTCGCTTCCCAAGACCGAGGCAAAATCCTTAGAATCTTCCTCACCAGCTCTTCTGTGGTGAAGGATTTTCCTAGGGATTTTAGCTCGTTTGTTATGTGGGTGAAGCGTGTGTACATATCCATCACGTTTTCACAATCACCCATATCAAACAACTCATATTGCCTCATAAGTAGCTCAATACGTGATTGTTTGACTTGACTTGTTCCTTCATGAGCTACTTGGAGGGCATTCCATATCTCCTGAGCTCACTCACACTCCGAGATACGTGTATATTCATCTGGACCTAAGCTAAAATATAATAGCTTCTTGGCCTTGGCATTCTTTTCCATTTTCTTATAGTCTTCACCATCAAACTCTATGGGTTCCTTGGGAACCTTCTTACTATCTTCAAGCACCTTGGTGGGAACAAGGGGCCCGTTCTTGATGAGCATCCATAATTCATAATCTTCTGCTTGAATATAGTTCTCCATCCTATTCTTCCACCAACTATAATGTTGGCCGTTG
Organism: Carnegiea gigantea; assembly: GCA_029747015.1. NCBI lineage: Eukaryota > Viridiplantae > Streptophyta > Magnoliopsida > Caryophyllales > Cactaceae > Carnegiea > Carnegiea gigantea. The sequence continues at coordinate 254,137 of JAKOGI010000407.1, read as the reverse complement.
AAATAGGGTGGACGAGTAATGGATTGCCCTTCAAGGATTCCTTGTGGTGTACTCATCTTCAGAATCTCTCAAGGTGTTAGCCCTTTTGAGAGAACCCGCTCTGATACCACTTGTTGAATTCCAAGAGTACACAACCACAAGAGGGGGGTGAATTGTGGTGGTCGATTTTCGCCTAATAACTGACAAACAACCGTAGCACTTGATTGCAGAGATTGTTTGTAAATCACAAACAACCTTACGCCTTGTTTGTAGCGGTTGTTCTCAATTGATTCAGTAGCGAAATTCAAAGTAATAAATGCGGAAATAAAGCACACACAATTTTTACGTGGAAAACACCTCTAGCCCAACTGAGGTGTGAAAAACCACGACCTACCTCGTGTAGGATTTAACCACTTCACTAACGGGCTGAAAACGTTACAAAAGCAACACTCCTTGTTACAACTTGTAACCCACGTAACCTTCTTCCCTAAGATAGGTTACACCACGTCCAATCTCACCAGATAGGACACGTCCAAAGTCCACACGACTGAGGACACACTCACTCACTTTCTGTTCTGAGAGCAGGGGTACAAAACACCTTATTGGGGTGCTTCTGACTTAAGCAGATGTAAGGTACAATGAAGTCCTATTATGCTAAGAAATTGAAAGCTCAGTTAAGCACAATCTTCTCACGGTTTTTCTCTTTGAAATTCAGCTCTAAAAATCTCTTACTTCTTTGTAAAAACCGGATTGTCAAATGGGAGAGAGAATTTCAATATTTAAACGCACAACCCAACGGCTATTCTTTTCAAAAGATAGGGAAAATCCTCTATTTTTAGTCGCTTAGAAGATTCATCAAAGATTTCCAACGGCTAAGAGAGGAGAGAAGATTTTCTTAAAATATCTTAGACGAGTAATCTAGCTTGAAAAGAATAAAATCTTGATTTATCCCAAATTCAATCAAGACCTAAAAATAAGGGATAAGAATCTTTCAAGAGAAATCTTTAGCAAAAACAGTTTTGCAATTTATTTTTTTTTTCAAATTCAAAACAAATCTTTTAGATCTGGCAGCCAACCGAAGCAAATTTCCAGATAAGACTGATGTAGTTGCTGTAGTTTTTGAGAACACCCTAGGCACCCTGTTTGCAGGGTTGTTTGGAAATGGTGTCCCAAAGCAACTTTTCGAAAACCGTTTTCAAGAAGTGCTAAAAATGATACTTTCAAGATTGGCATATTAACAAGAGTCTAAAAGATAAAAACTAAATTAACCAAGACTCCTTGTAAGAATTAGTTGTCTTGTCAAGAGTGAATATGCTGCTCCAAAACACCTTGGTCACCTTGATTCCTTGGGTGATCTTGTGTAGCTGAATGTTCCTCAAGACTTAAACCATATGTGTTGTTTGCTGATCTTGTGTCACTGAAGCTCGGAACCTGTTCCTAAGACTTGTTCTCAACATTTAGCCACCAGGTTAATAAAATATCACAAACAGCTGTGTAGGAACAACGGTGTATTAGGCCCTGTTTGGAGAGCTTGTTTGGAACAACATCACTTAGACAAATATGTTACTCTTGGATTTGTTATCATCAAAACTAAATATAATCAACACTACCCCTAATAACTAATCCCTCAGCCGGATCAGCATGGATATCATGGTCAAATTTCTCCTTAGACAACAAATTGGACTTGACATCCTCAAACGATATAGTATCAAAATTACTATATAGCATAATCTCCTTAAAGTGTTTATAAGAGGGGAGTAAAGACACAACAAGCAAAATAACTTTATCCTCATCCTCAATCTTTACATCCAAACTCTCCAAATCAAGAAGAATAGAGTTAAACTCATTGAAATGTTTTTGAACAGGGGTACCTTCAGCCATTCAGTTATGCCTGGCGCCACATGTCCTGGGAGGAATGCTCGATAAGGCAACTGCGGTGGATCTGTGGATTCGGCTAGAGGAATTCTACATGACGAAGAGTCTAAGGACTTTAGTTGCAGAAGCGATAGGATGAAACAGATATTCATAAATTTAAAGAACGATAACAAGAACAAAGCAATAGCACACAAGATTTACATGGAAACCCAATGTAGGAAAAACCACAGACAGCGACGAGCACAATCAATCCACTATATGAGTAGGGAAAGTATAAAGCGATCACAATCACAACAAGTGATTCGATCCAATAGCAGGATTACAATCTCTCTTGTAATATCTCTCAAAACTCTCTCTACCTCTCAATGTGTTTTGTGTCTATTTGGTTATGGAACGATTTCAGATCCTAGGAAAGGTCTCTTTATATAGAGTCTAGAAGTACAGGGTCTAACTCCTAGAGGAGAACCCTAACCGGCAAGAAGACTGTATGCCAAGACACAAACTCTAGCCGCCAAGAAGCCCGCGCCCGAGCGGGGATCGCCGGAAGGCCGTGCTGGGTGGCACGGTCACCCCGTGCCACCTGGCACGGCGTTCTCGTGGCAACTCCTTGCCTGCCTTTCATCGCGCTTCTTCGGCCTGACAGCCCGTGTTGCCTGGCACGATCCCACCATGCCATTTCTTTGATTTTGGGCCACGAAACCCAACATTTAGGAAACAAAATATTGAGCTATTGGAAGAAATTTCTAGGAACAAAGTTTTTTTTTCCTTCTTTCGAAACAGAAAAATGAAGACTATTGCTTTTCACTCTTGCCGGTGGATATGCTTGAATGTTAAGGGGGAAAGGCAGAAAAGTTTTAATCTCTAAGACAGTGATGGTTAGGCAGCCAAGTGCTTGCCGAATTGTACCAAGATTTATAACATCTTGTTCGATCGAAGGAACAATGTTGTTTTCATTTTTTTAAAACAAGGCTGGCGTGTGAATAAACTTCTAGGCTGTCATTCTTAGTGTAGCGGTCAGTCGTTGCTAGACTTGCCAGTTCACTACAGCATGTTCTAACTATTAATTTCGAGTATAGACACCAACGATGCAAGTCTTTCGTCGATAAATATGAAATTTCTTCCAAACCTTTATTTGGCAAAATTTTCTAATTTTAAGGTATTTTCCAGGCGATATTACAACAGGCCAAGAGAAGCATGCTATTGTTTCTGCAAAGAAAAAAATAATTAACAATCAATTTGCACCTATAATTATTTACCAATAATCTCAGCCTTCAGCTGCCGCTTGTTGCATTCAGAAACGTCGCAAAAGCCATTTTTCTCGCAGTAAACTAACTGTTATGACTCTTAACTGTTCCCTGTCTTGGCTTATTGCTCCTTTCGCAAAAGCCATCTTTTCTCGCAGTAAACTAACCGTTATGACTCTTAACTGTTCCCTGTCTTGGCTTATTGCTCCTTACCCCTTCCAATGTCTCTCTTACAAAACTCTTTAGACTTTCTTACTACTCCGAACAACATGGTCCTTGTTGCTCCTCACCATTCCTAGTCCTTTTTTTTTTTTCCCAGCTCTTTAATTACAATTCCTTACCACTGTTAGAAATTTTTCCTGTTCATGACCGGTTGCCACTTAGTCTTACCACTTCTTGCCTTTTATTGCTAGTTTCACAATTGAAACAAACATGCTCCAAAAGATCACATCTTTAACATTAACTTTATAATTTTTATATATAACAACCAATAAAGTTGAATCAACTTGACTTAAAAAGTCAGGTTAGGAATGAAAAAGTGAATCTAAGGGAACAAAATGCAATTTTGTGTTCACAGTCGTTGGTTTCTCCATAAATGTTTCTATAAAAAAATTCCTATATTGGATACACAAATTGATAATTAAAGTATAAATTTAATTCTATATGTATTTAAATAAACCATGAATTTAAAAATTCCCCAATGCAATATATAATAAGAAAATATTAATGGACTTTTCACACTTAGCACCCTTTAGACTCTCGACATTTATTTTTTTGACCTAACATTTTCTACTCAATTTTGACCATTCTTAATTGTTGATGCATGCTTAATGTATGACCTAAATTTGGTGAGGGGATAACGTGATAAATAAAGCAGTCTTGAATGGTCTTAATTAGCCCACCTGTAGTGGCTAACGGTCACATGGATGCTTGAGCCTTCCCAAACTTGAGCCTCCAAGGGGGAAGGAATAAAAGTTTTTCTTCTAAGAGGGAGGAGGTTGTGACAGTCGTGTGGGTGTAGAGCAGGGGCGGAGCCAGAATTTAAATCAAGGGGGGCGAGATTAATAATACACATAATATAAACTTTAATAGTCCTTAAAATAAAATGTATAGCTCCAAAACTCCAAAAAAAAAAAACATACAAGGGGCCAGCAAGAGTCGAACCCGCGACCAGATGAAACAAGGAGCGGCAAACAACCACCCAGGCAACCATGGTTTTGCAAACTTTGTTTCAACGAATAAATATATATATACTTTGTATGCACAAAAATATAGCACACATAACTTTCTTTGGGAAGTGTACGAGGGGCCAACAAGAGTCGAACCTGCGACCAGGTGAACAAAGAGAGGCCAGCGACCACGCGAGCAAGCACCCTTTTGCAAACTATGTTTCAACAAATTGATATATATATACTTGTTTATATAGAAAATATCCCATACTTAATTTTTTTTTCCCAAAAAGTTGGGGGGTCAATTGACCCCCTTGCCCCAACGTAGCTCCGCCAGTGGTGTAGAGGCAGGGGAAGATGAATTTGCTCTGACTAGGGTTTCAAGAGAAGGAAGCAATACGTGATTTTATTCACTAGGAAAGAGAGCCCCACCCCCCAAATTATAGCTGATTGTGAGGAAGAGGGCTTTTTTTTTTCCTTGCTTACTCAACAAGGTGAAATAAACCATATCCCAACCAATTATACTAAGATTTATTACATCTTGGTTGATGGAAGGAACAATGCTATTGCTTTTTTGTTAAACAAGGATGGTGTGCAATTACACTTTTAGACTTTCATTTTTAGTCTATTATTCAGCCCGAAGAGCATCTACAAGCTTGTCGGCCTAATCTTTTCTATTCTTGCTCACAGTCTTCTCAAAAATCTGCTTAATTTGCATATTGGACACTTACGGTGCAATATGCTTAATTAAGCACCTATTGTGGGTATATTTTCTGTAAATCCTCACGAGACCTTCCTTGTTTACTAGAGGGTAACCTAGAGGTTTAAGGGTTTGTTATACATGCTAAGTGCAATAGTGATTCCTACGTATAGAATTTTATTTTCGTATTTTAGAATTTTTAGTTTTATTTTACTCGAGGACGAGCAAAACTTAGGTATAGGGGTATTTGTTCAACCTAAAATTATGTTGATTTATACCCCTTCATTATCTAATATTTGATCAAAATAAATAATTAAATTAGAATTTTAATATATTCTCATTTATTTTGTAGGAATCATGAGGAGTTGATTAAAAATAAATAAGAAATTCAAAATTCTTTTAAGAGGATATGGAGGACGAAATGTTGGTCCAGAAGCAAAAAAGAACATGAAAAGGGCTGAAGCCAGCACGGAAAGGGCCGAAGCTCGACCTAAGCGCCCCTCTTTCCTCCTTCACCTCACATTGGGCCAGTTTGCTCCTCCAGTAAACGACCAGTTGCTTCCCCCCTTTCCTCCTTCCGCCATTCCCTCACTCGTTGCCTAGCTTTGCAACACGGTCCTGCCTTACTATCTCACCCGCTAGCCCATTTCACACAATTCTCAGCCCAACGCTTCACCCCAGACACGCCTTAGCTTGCATTCTCTCAAAGCGTGGGCATGTGCTTCTCTATAGACCATGGCCCAAATCCCCCCCCCCCCCCAATCTGGAGCTCTCTCTCCCTCACCATGGGAGCCCAATTTGCGGCCCAAGTCACCCCGTCCGCGAGCCAACCGCTTAGAGTAAAAACAATGGTGAGCCAGTTTTTGGCTCACCAGATGGACCCTATCACTGTCACATCAGCCTTCTCTCCAATTTTTTGCTCCCAAATTCTTACTGTCTGCAATGACAGGCTCACCATTTTCCCTCACCAAATAAAAAATACCTATAAATCCTACATCTAACAATAAAATAATACTTATAAACCCACTCCATAACACATAACTTTATTTTTAAAATTTAAAAAAAAGGAAAAACTAATTAAAAATATTTAAAAAATCAGCTTGAAAGCCTGTGAGTCTCCTCGGTGGTGCGGGCCTCCTCGTGAGGCACGAGCCACGAGGCGCTTCTTGGAGACGTTTGCTTGCCTCGCTGCTCATCTCTCTCCTCTTTTTGCCTCACGAGCAAACCGTTGTGTGTGCTCTTAGTACCCTGCTCTTCCTCTCCTTCTCACTTAAACAGTCACGCACACCTCACGTGCTCATGCTACTCCCCTCTCCTCTTCTCTTCTCTTTCTTCCCGTTCTTCGATGCTTAGATGACCTGAAGTCTCCCTCCAACCTGCTTCATGTCCTTCGTTCCACCGTAACGGAAGTAAGCATTCAATTAGATCCCTCTCTCTCTTCCTTCACTATTGTTATTCATTCTCATTATTATCCATTAATCTTACCCATAACTCTTCATCATCAAATCTAGCGGTTACAAGGAGTTTAATGGAGGAATTAAAGGAGGTAATGGAGACTCGGTTTTTTTTTGGAGGTGCTACAAAATTGGACTGCCGAAGGCTGGAGGGAAGATATAACATAGAGTAGATTAGTCCAGAGCTTTTAATTTTCCAGTTTCAAATTTTTGTTTCATCTCTGTTTTGTTTTCTTAGTTTCATATTTAAGGTTAGTTCTCAAAAATTATTGTAATTGAATCGTGGGTTTTCATTGAACGAAGACTTTGGATTTGGCTTCTGTATCTGTGAGCCATTGATTCGATTTTGGCTTTCTATCCTTCCTCATTCTTGGTTCCAGTTCTTTTGAGCAATTTGATTTGATGTAATTCTGATCTAATTTGATAATTACATGAAACTCAGTTGTAATTTAATTTTGTAATTCATCCCTGAGGATTGATACCCGTGAGTGCCACAATGATAAAATCATGCACTTTCGGAAATTACAATAACTTTTTGGCACCATTGCTAGGAATGGATTTTGTGAAATTAGGTTGCATTGGGTCTTAGTAGAATCATCTGCGTAGTTTTCATTTCTCTTCACACTTTTTAATTTCGATTTTTAGTGTTTTTATCTAGTTTTAGTTTAGATTTATTTTGTTTTTGATTTTTGATTTGAGTTTGTATTTTGATCTTTGTTTTGGTCAATTTAATCTTTATTTTTTGAGTTTATTATTTGCTGCAGAAAGAAATAGACAATTTTCAGGATTGATCAGTGCAGGAGCAGAACTGAAAAAGTTTCACATCAGCTGTGCAGGTTTTTTTATAGATTTCAGTTTCTGTTTGAATATTTCGAAGCTGTTCCTGTGTTTTTTTGCTGTTTTGATATTTTTAGTGGATTCTTCGGGAGTTTTAGAGTCTAGATGAATTTTTGTGGAATTTTTAGGAATTTCTAAAATTTTCTGTGATTTTTAGTAGTAATTTTCTGTGCTGAATTTTCTGCACTATTTTGGGATAGAAAAAAATTGAAAAAATATATATTCAAGTTCGTTGTGATTGTGCTGAATTTTCTATATATGGTGTTCTGATTTTGGAGTTTGATTTTCTATGTTGTTCTATTTTTATTTTTTATTTTGTTTTAGGTTTTTGATTTATTTTCTGTTTTTATCTGTAAAGGAAAATCAGAAAAAGAAAATAATGCTCGTGTTTTGTGCCTATTTTCTATTTTTTGTGTTAGGTTACTTATTGATGTATGAGTCTTTTTGTCCTATCTTTTCTTTTTGGTATATCGTTTTATTTTTGTTAGTTTATTTTATTTTATTAACGTAATTTTTTAAGTGCCTTGTTTTCGTTTTAGTCATTAGTTTATAATTAGCTGTCGTAGAGTCATTCATTTATTTTTTCCTTTTAAAAGATAACACTAAAAATTTTAGTAATAAAAAATTCTGAATAAAGGTTGGAAAATCCTTAAAATTGAAGGGGGAAAAAACGTTTCAAGAATGCTAGTTTACATTTCGCACAATTTGCGCATGAACCTTTCTGGAGCTCTTTGTCGAAACTTAATGATTATCGTCAATTGAATCAAAGTTTTGAAAAATAGAAAATCTGTGAGGTCATTATTGTGGGTCTGAATGTTGAATCTAGAGGTTATGTTCAGTCTATTTGTTCTAGAGGAGTAATAGAATTATTGTCTAGAGCTCAACATAAGGTATGTGATTTCTTTGAAAAATTAACTTGGAAAACCTAAGAGTTTGAACAAGCTGGAAACACTTTAAGATACAACTCATGGCGAGTTTGTTTTTTGTGCTAATCCTTGCCACCAGGATCACTTTAGGAACTCATATGAACAATTTCACTCTTCTGTGCCTCCTATTTTGTGTGATTACTGTGAGTCATCTGATTACGATTATTGTAATTGTCCATATCATGATTATGTTGATACTACATGTGCAAGTATTGAAAAGACGATAAATAAAATGATTGATAAAATGTGAGGGACTATAAAAGAGATAATTGCTGAATATTCTCAATGTTTTGATCGTAGTAGAGAGAAATATAATGAGCATGATTCTAGTTTAGGATCGCCTAAATGTGTCTTTATGATGATTTTGAACCCTCTTATCTTGCTAGGCCTGATTTGCATGATGTTATGCCTTTTCGTAGCCTAGAACAAGAGAGTAACCTTCTTATATCTCTATCATCAAACTTTTCACCCTACACTAGCTCACATAAGGATGCTACTGAGGATGTCCTAATTTCTCCCTATGGTACTATTGTCGACCCACTCACCCCTTTAAATCACTCTTGTGAGTTTGACAAGAGTGAAGAATTTGAGCATGCTAGTGAGTTAGATATGAGCATTATGTTTGAAGTTGAGCATCGTGAGATAGATAGGTTAGAAGGTATTTGCTTATCATAGTCATTTGAGAAGGAAGATGAGCCCCCAACTCTCGAATATGATGATGATATTCTCTCTATGGAATATGAATCCTTTTCATGTGGGTTAAATAAAAATGGATGTCTTGATGTGGGTTATCGTATTGAATATGAATATTTTATTTTTGATCCCATCATAACTGACCTCATTATCGAGAAATCCAACTTTCAACCTTTTGTGTCTAAGACTTTAATTCCATGATTGCTAATTTAGATCAGACTCATAAGCATATTGAAATTAAGAGACTTGTAGATTTACGGCCTACTAATTTGCCTAGATAGGTCATTAATGATGACAAAATTTTTGGTTTATGACCTACTTACTAGCTAATTTCGAGTATGTCTGTTTGATTACTAATGGGGCCCAATAATTTGACACGTTGAAATGAGCCCTTATTTGTGCTGCATTGATTCTATGGATGCACTCTATTTGGCACCAACTCTTTAATTTTTATTGTCGTAATTTTATTGTGACTTATTCTTGCAAGTTTGATAAGCAACATCATGCTCTAAGGGTTTTGATTTGAGTAGCACTGTTCATTTTGATGTGTAGTGGGTGATGCTCTATGCGCCTCTATCAAAACAGATTGCAAGAGGCTATAGTTTTGGTGTACTTCTGCACCTGACTTGGTATAACTGTTTTTCTCTATTTTCTCTTTTCATTTTGTTTTATTTTGCATATATTTGTTATTTTATTTTTATTATTTTCTTTTTGAGTCTTATTTTTGTGTTGTATATTTGTTTTTCTTTTTAGTTGTTGTCTTTCCTTTCACTTCCAATGATGACATTGTTTGGTTCAGGTGTGGGGATGGGGAAATCATGTTTTAAAAATTGAAAAATTTTGAAAAAAAATTGAAAATTTTGAAAATCCAAAAAAAAAAAAATTTATTTTGTCTGGGGAATAAGTATGCTATTCTAATTGACTGTGTTGTCTTGCGCCTGAGCTATTATGTTGTATATCGATGTAGTGTGTATTGATAGAACTTAGTCCAAAGTGTGATGTCTTTATACAGTCCTAACCCCTAATATTCTCTAAAGCAAGCTCGACTTTGGTAAATAACCCATGAGCTTTTGTACCTTAAAGACTAATTCATCATTGTTGGTCTTACATTTTTCTTTCATGTGTATCTCTTCCATGATTACATCTTCTAGAACTTGCTTTGATTCTCTTTGAAATCATATTTAGCATGTGCATTATGATGATATGATAGAGACATTCATCTGTTGTGTGAGCCACATAGCTAAATTACCACTTTCTGCTAAATGTTTACCATTTGCTAGCCCTTTGAGCCTTGATCTTTTTGTTGTGAGCCCTTCATTATAGCCCTTGGCATATTTTCTTTACCGAAGCCAAGACTAGTGGAGCAACACTTTATTTTTTTTGGTGGGTAGCTTTTGGGTATTTTACGCAAGTGGGGTTGATCTTGGTTATGCATGGGAAGTATCATTGTGGCCTTTTGAAAATTGAGTTGTGTTATTTTGGTACATGTCATTCATTCATTTTCTTATTGGAAAAAAAAAAAGAGAAAGAAAAGCCAAAAAAATGAAAAAACATTTCCAAGGAAAAAGTTTGAAAAAAGTTGGAAAAAATCCTTAAAAAAACATTCAAAAAGAGTTGTGAATAAAAATGTTTAGCATGAATGTTGTCATTATATGTACAAATAATTACAAATGGGTACCTCCTGCTTTAGGGAAACTATTTTAAGGGCCCCTTAATTTGAGAATATATTTTTAGGTGACATTACTGTTTGGGAAACAATTATGTGGTGCATTTCCGGTGGAGGGCTTCGTTTGAGAAGTGAAAGTACATTAATGCCCTTTTTTATTTGAGGAAAAAAACCAGCAGTCTGCCTGTCTGCCTCTCTCTCTCTCCTCTCTCCCCAAATCCCCGAAGCTCCTCTCTCTGTCTCCTCGCTCTCCCTCCCTCTCTCTCGCTTGCTCTGCTCCTTGCCATCGCCATTTGTGTCTTCCAGAGCCGATCTGCAGTTGTGAAGATTTGAAGTGATTTCTGAAGTTTTTTCCACCGATGTACAGTTTGTGAAGATTTGAGGAGATTTCTGAAGTTGGTGGCCATAGTTGAGGAAGAAACAGTTGCAAGTTGACTGCAATTTGTGGATTGAAGAAACCAGACCAAAAAAAAATTCACACCAGAAAGATGAAGAAGAGATGAAGAAGATGATGCCTTTAATGGAGAACAACATGGGAGGGAGGAAGATGAGAGAGAAGATGATGGGAACATGGCCTTTAATGGAGGACAACAAACCAGACCTAAAAAAACTTACCTGCACAGTCACGCTTCCTTCAATGGAGGAGATGAAGAAGATGATGCCTGGGGAAGAAGAGAGGAAGATGAGAGAGAAGAAGGCAGGCAGAGTGAAGAATGAGGGTAAAACCCAACATATATATTCAACTAATAAAAGGGTATTATTGACATTACACTAATTCTGACTTTTTCCCGCCAAGTTCACACCAGAAACCATGAAACCCTCCACCGGAAATGCACCACATAATTGTTTCCCAAACAGTAATGTCACCTAAGAATATATTCTCAAATTAAGGGGCCCTTAAAATAGTTTCCCTAAAACAGGAAGTACCCATTTGTAATTATTTGTTATATGTACCCATTCCAATAGTCCATTTTTGAGGGGTGTGCCTTATTGTGTTATAAATTTTGAGAGTGTGTGCTTGTTATAGTTCTTGGAAGGATCTGGTTGCTCATTATTAGCCACTTGGCTTTTAGCTTCTCATTTCCCAAATCATTTGTCCCTCTCTCGTACCTTTACCTTAACCTCATTACACCCCATGTAAGGTTCTCTTGATTATGGTGTTGCATATTGTGTTTTAGTGGTGGAGAATTGAGAATCTTAACGAGCCTATCGTAATTTGCATGATTGAAAGATGGATTGGGTGAAACTTGTTCTCTCTTAAACACATGAGCATAAGTGTTCTACATGGCCTAAAGTGAGGTTCTACCAGTCGAATTTGTATGTATTTTCTAAATGATGTGAAACATTGTGTATAGATATCATCAGTGGGGATTGAGAATTTCTTGATATACACATTATCTTTATATGTGATCTAATGTTTACGTTACTTGAGTGATGTGGTTAACTGGAATATGAATTATATTTTCCGCGGTATTGTATATATAAGTTTTTATAAAAATCAAAAAGATTTTCGATTTTCTGCCTTCTTTTTATAGATTTTGTGGGTATGTCTTCTGAAATCCTTATGAGGCCTAGGGGTTTAAAAGGGTTGTTGCACATGCTAATTGTAACTATGATTCCTACAAGTGAGTTAGGATTTTATTTTCCTTTTCTAGAATTTTTAGTTTTATTTTACTCGAGGACGATCAAAACTTAGGTGCCGGGGTATTTGTTCATCCTTAAATTGTGTTAATTTATAGCCCTTTATTATCTAATATTTGTAGAAAATAAATAATTAAATTAGAATTTTAATATGTTCTTAAATAAATAAGAAATTCAAAATTCTTGCAAGAGGATATGGAAGAAGAAATGTTGGTCCAAAAGAAGGGGAAAAAAAAAAAAGAAGACCATGAAAAGGGCTTACAACCAGCGCGAAAAGGCCCGAAGCCCGACCCAAGCGCCCCTCTTTCTTCCTTCACCTCCCATTAGGCCAACTCGCTCCTCCGGTAAGTGGGCTGTTCCTTCACCTTTTCCTCCTTCCTGCATTCCCTCGCTCGTTGCCCAGCTTTGCTCCGCGAGCCTACCTTACTGTCTTACCCACTGGCCCATTTCATGCAATTCTCAGCCCAGTGCTTCACCCCAATCGTGACATGCCTCAGCTTTCGTTCTCCCAGAGCATGGTCCTACGCTTCTCTGAAGACCGCGACCTAAATTTCCCCTCATTTTGAGCTCTTTCTAACCACTCAAGACTAGTTCGCCACCTAGGTCACCCTGTCTGCAAGCCATCACAATTTATTTATCTAAGAACACGAAATGCCAAAGGTTCGAATAATGAGTTGAAGCTCAATGCGCTTACTCGTACACTGTAAATATATAAATTCATTTTTTATTGAGCATGTGCATTTCAATTCATTTTAGTTCGAAAACATAGAAAAAGGGAGAGCATATCAGTAAAACTGTTTTCGATTATTATCTGAAAGTGGAACCCAAAACTGATGGGCTCATATGTATTGTACTGCGATCATTGCAGAGGTGTACAACTGCAAGGCTGATCAGGTATGCTGACCTGAGGCCGCATGGTAAACTGAAGGCCGTAAGCTCTGATAATTGATAACTGGTGGGTCTGCTTAATTATATGGTAGAACATTGCTTGAAAATAATTTATTAAATAATTATATATCATGGGTTTTTGATGTTAGTAAAATTTGTATGAGATTTTTGAAGAATACAAGCAGTAAACGTACTTGGATTTGAAATCTCTCTCTCTCTCTCTCTCTCTCTCTCTCTCTCTCTCTCTCTCTCTCTCTCTCGCGTAAAATATTTGTTTATGACTCAATGATGATGAAAGTCACGTCACCTCTATTTCAAATTGATCTTTCATTGTTAGTACAGTTTAAAGAGTTTTTATTGTTACAATCTAGGTAAACAATTCACACTTTCGCTTAGTATTTTTCTTGACCACTAACACTCCTATAATTACTTAATTGAACTTGAAATTACTTTTTTTTTTTCCCATTGTTTATTATCCACTTAATTTCATTAGGTCCTCTTTTTGCTTATTCTTATTACCATAACTAGTATCATTATTGTTTCCAATGTATTGCTAGTACTGTAAATATCATTATTCTTTTCATTACTATTATTAGTAGAGTTAGTATTGTTGTTACTATTATTTCGATTCCTAACCTTTATAAACTAATCATGTATTGATAGAGGGGATTAGCTTACATAGGCATCATTGATGGATGTAGTTTCATTTTGAGTATGTCATACATTCCCAGAGTTGAATTAGAACTCACTCAACATAAAATTCGAGATAACCTTTAATTATTTACTTGGGTAGGGTAATATCTAGTTTTATTATTAGCACATATCATGACCCATCATCCTCTCTACTTCATTAAATACTCAAAATCCAGTTCAATATTGCTTGTAGTTACTTATCCACTCAATATGCCCACTAAAACGTAATTCAATCACCAAGATTCATGTCAATTGGGTTTATTCCAAACCCCCCTCCCCTAAAAAATACCTTTTTTCTTTCTTCCTCCCATCCTCAAGTCCTTCATTCTCAAACCTAGATTTACCACACACATACTCATCTTTAGTCTCATTAAAATATAACGAAAACCATTTTAGAATTCAACATAATCAACTCATATCTTAATTTCACCACCCATACCCAAAACCCACCTCCTCCATGAACACCCAAAAACACCCATACATTTCAACACTAAAATTTATCGTTAGAATTTTCAAAATTACACCAATAATACCTATATAGTGTTAAAGGAATAGAACTTCTAAACTAATTTAAGAAAGTTAATGATGAAAGCAATGGAGAGGAGCTTGGACATCACCTTATAATCACCTATGAACCAAAGCCAAAAAGAGTGGGAAAAGGTGGCACAGTAGGCTGGCGGTGCCGGCATCCTTGACATACAGCGGATGGTGGATGGAGGTGGCTTGGGTGGCATCGCGCAGCAACCAAGCAAGGAAACAGAGGGCTACCACTGCAGGGGAGGGGGTGGTTCTATTGTTCTACGAGGCTGGTGGTGCAGCTTGGTTGATGGTGCATGGCACTGGTAAGGGAACGAAGCAAGGTCGACAGAATAAGGGAGGGGATGGGAGGGCTGCTATACATGGGGGAGGAAATGAAGAAGGTGGACGAATTAAATGGATTAGCCATTTTTTTCCTTCTTTTCTGATTTTAATTTTAATTTTTTTCTGTTTTATTTTTATGCCAAAATCCTAGCTATCCTTCCCTTCTTTACTAAAGAGTTTGGGCTCTCACTTGGGCTTTTTCTTTACACTTCTATCTTCATCTATTTTATTTAATTCACTCATGTTACTCTCATTTTCATTATTATTAATTTCACAAGTTAGCTAGGAAATTATGAACTTCACCCATATCAATTAATTTATATTCTTTTGTATTCTCTTTTATTTAATTTATTCACATTATTATTTATTTATACATTGTTGATAACAAAGTTATATATAAAGCATTCTTAATTAATATCCTTCATGAGAAAAATATAACCTTTAGGCCCTGTTTTTTTCAGTGGAAAATAATGGGTGTGGGATAGGTGAGTGTGGGAAAGGGGGGGAAGGAGTACGTACGTGGGTTTTTTTTTTTTTTTTAAAGTGTGGGAAGGAGTGGGTAAGTGTGGGTGAAAGTTGAATGTAGTTGAATGAAGTTGAAATATTGGTTATTAATATTTTTTTGTTTTATAATGTAATAATTTTGTTGTGATAGTAATGAATGACGATGAAATTTTTTTATTTTTGTTTATTCTTTTTTGTTCTTTTTAATTTTGTTTATTTTGTTTATTTTTATTTTTTATTTCTGTATTTTTATTTTTATTTTTTTATTTTTATTTTTTATTTTTGTTTTTCCTAAGTTTTTAAATTTTTTTAGTTTTCATTTTTTTGTATTTATTTTTTATTTTTTTTATTTATTTTTTATTTTTTTGGGGATTTTTCGTACGTTGTTTGTCTGGAATAAAAAATGAAAAATAAAAAAATAAAAAAATAAATACAACAAAATAAAAACTAAAAAATAAAAATATATACAAAAAATTAAAAATTAAAAATTAAAAAATTAAAAAATACAAAATAAAAATAAATACAAAACATACAAAAATAAAAAATACAAAAATACAAAAATACAAAAAAATTTAAAATTTAAAAATAAAAAATAGAAATAAAAAATAGAAATAAAAAAATTTAAAATTCTAAATTCTAAATTAAAAATTAAAAATTAAAAAATTCAAAAATAAAAGTAAAAAATAAAAATTCAAAAATTCAAAAATACAAAAATAAAAACAAAAAATACAAAAATACAAAAATACAAAAGTAAACAAAATAACAAAATAAAAAAATAAAAAAGAACAAAATAAAAAATAAAAAATAAAAAAATTTCAAATAATATAAAATTTCTAAAAATAATGTCAACTACAATACATCTTTGCTTTCTGTCACGAATTACGAACAATGCAAAAAAATATATATAAAAAAAAAACATATGCAACTTCTGTTATGGATTACGATGTACAAAAAATTATTCTGTCACATACGCAGTAACAATTATGTACGCTTTCTAACCTACAACAAATATTTCATAACCAACAATAAAAAAAAAAAATAAAACTGTTTCATAACATTCGAAAAATTAAAACTGCTCATAATTGCTATCAGATCATTCTTATACAGAATTACGTAAATTATAAAAATTTTCAGAATATGAGAAATGGTTTTTTTATGTAGGTATGGGAAGGAGTGGGTAAGTGTGGGAAGGAGTGGTATTTTTTTTTGAGTGTGGGAAGGAGTGGGAAGAGGGGGAAGGGGTGGGTGAGTGTGGGTTGGGTTGATTAAACTACAAAAAGAACAGAGCCTTAATCATTTTGGTAAATATGCTAATTTACATTTATTTATAGGTATTAAATAATTCTATACAAAACACTAGCAGGTCTTATTTTGACGGCACTTTGTCGTCTGAGCCTGCGATCACACAAATATCTCAAATACTGAATTGAAATGTGGCGGCCAATTTTGTTGCATTGAAATTAATTGAAGTTATTAACATGAGTTATGTTCGGGCCATGACACTCGGGCATACCGTGAGTCATGAGTTATGTGAGTCACTTGAAAAGAGCACTCACAAGTGAATCTAATGCCCTAAAAGTGATTTCATTACCTGTTATTAGTTGGAGACTCCTCATTTAAGGACTATGCTACTGCAAATATTTGGAAAAGTGCATGTAGTCTTCAAGTAGGCTTTTGTTGAATTCCAAATTACTTTCCTGGAAAAAGATTGTTTTTATAAGTGCTTAAATTGGTTTAAGTGAAGATTCTTGCCTTTTCATGCTTTAAATTCTTTTTTCTTGCTAAAACAACTCAAGACAGTAATTCTAAATGAATTCATTGATGTTAAGTGTTTAACTGAGAGTCCAACGATTTACTACACTCACTGCCTAGGTCTTAGCAAAAGTTAGTTTGCTCTCGGAGTCATGTATGCTTAATATGTTGATATTAAGTAAGAGTGCTGTGTGGCTATTGCTGCTAAGGTACAATGCTTGGGGGTGAGTCAAAGTCAAGGCTTTTGATCGGTGAACTAAAGATGAGAATGGATATCATTTGAGTTCCGGGGGTGATTAAGGTATTATTGGATATGGACGGTCTTCTATGTTTAATGAGTTGATATCAAATATGTACCAATTTCTGTATGATTGCTACTTAAAAATTATTGTATGCAACTGTTTCATTTTTGGGATAAGAATTCTCCACTGAGCATGTGGTAGCTCACCCTCTGTCTATTTTTCTTTTCCCCATGCTCTTGAAAAGATAGGTAGAAGTCCTCAGTTCATGTAATCGAGTCGGAATTTTTCTTTTTGCTTCATATGTATGAATGGGTTAGTTCATGAGCTTATCGATATAATGTGATGTATTTATAGGTCTTCAATCATATGTGATTAACTACTATAGTTCATGTAATCCATATTGACTAACGGTTGCTCTGAATAACTGTGTAGGCCAACCATTTAAACAGTCAGACATTTTGTTGATTGGAGTTGAGTTTTGCTTTCAAGATGTAACTCCAATGCTCTTGGTGTGCAATTCGTCCAACTATATCTTTTATTTCTTTATTTTACTTAGCTTTATAGCTTATGTACTCTGGGTGTGTCACCCATAGAGATGTAATCTCCGACATGTAGCCGTCGAACTTGAACATATTCTTGATATTGATTATTACAAGTACTTAATATAAGGCTATAAGCCTAAGTTATGGTTAGTTTTCAGCTAAACCTGTCCTTTTTGTTCCAAAATTTTAGGAATCACTAACATCACCAGCCCTGGAGGGTTGGGGTATTACAAATGATATCAGAGCCACGTCTTACAATCGAGGTTGCAACCTTGGTCTTGCATTCTCAAATAGTGGTCTAGGCATTGCTATGAATGATGATATGACACATGGTGGATGTTTGTGTGTAAGTGTGTTTTTGGTTTGTTAGCTAACCTGATTGGATGGTTGTTGTGTAAGTACATTAAACTGATTGATTGTAAAATCAAGCTATATGATAAAATGTGAGTTAAATGACATGTGCCTAGTTGCTTGCTAGATTGATTAGTAGATGTTTTTGGCCATGCACCTTTGATGGCTTAGTTGAAGATAAGCTTGTTTTTGAACTTAAAAAGTTAGAAATAATTAACTTCAAGCCCGTTCTTTGCCCTCTGGTACGATTTTCTCCTCGTGCCCTATAATGGAGTGAGTAGATGTGCTTAGATGTTGGTAGAGATGTTGGTAAAGAAGAGGCTAGAGATTGTTAAACAATTTTTTATTATCCAAACCAAAAGATTTTGGAATGTTAAAGAATTTTCTAGTTTCCAAATTAGGTTTCGCTCTCTTATTGAAGACTTGTGTTCATTTTATGATAACACATAAGTTCAAGCCTTATGAATGTGTGTTCCTATGTGTGATTGAATACTGCTTGTATTTGTATGAGTGCTAAGATATGTACATCACATGATTTGTTAATGCCGGACCATTAAGAAATGGATTAGTGCTTACCTGCTATGTTTTGAAACCCTGCTAGATGGTACCCTCTTTCTTTAAATTCATAATTGTTTAAGGAAAATAATTGAGATTGTTATATGCATGCATGCAAATTTGGATGCTAGATAGAGTCTTGTTGATTGTTGTGTACACATTATTCCTAGCATCCCGCACGCTTGTTGTTGCTGCTTATATGAGGTCATTGTAGATCGACGGTTGATAGGTGGCTTGGTGTCATTTGTATGAAATGTATTTCCTGATTTCCATCATGCAGCTGCCATTACTACCGTGTCAATCATCTACTATACTTTCCATCATGTGGGTTGTCATTCTTGTCGTGGGATTGGTAGAACCCTAGTTACGTCAAACCTTAATATAACTAGGAACAAAAAGGGAGGAAGAACCTCACAGACTTTAGAATTATTATACCATGTATGTCACCTGCTATAGTAAAAGGACCACCTATTATTAGTGTTTTTCTAAGTATTAATGTGAAGCCTAGAATCTAGAAGTCTTACTGGTGAACCTTCCCTTTCGTACTGTGAGTTCTTCAGGTTCTCTACGACCATATACGGGACATATGTGTTCCATAAATCATCTGGGCATATCCACCAAGTCCTTAATGTCGTTGTCTTTAGCTCGAAATAATTATCAGCTTGTTAGAGGCTACCATTTCAATGTCAACATAAATATTAGTCAAGTGAACCTTAGCTTTGGAGCGTTTATAGTTGTCTAAAAGCTCACCTTTCGAACTTGCAATTGTTTAGCATAGTGAACAGACTACGAGCTACCCCATGAGAATCTAAGGTTATCATTGGCAACTAGCTTCTAATCATTCTGTAAGGATACCTTTTGATCATGGATTACCTCCTAGGTTTTGCATTTACATATAGGCATATGAGTGCCTTCTTGTATAGTAATGTCGTGACCATATGTGTTCCAAAGTGTTAATGTAGAATGACACGCAATGTAAAGCACATAGAAGCTTATGTGACCTCTTAGGTTTGTTATGGAAGGGTCACGGATGTGTTTTGTGCCCAAATTGCTAAGTGAATGCAATTATTTTGTCTACTTGGCTTAGAGTATGGGGGAGTTCATCAAATTAGTTGACCCATGTGGTCGGTGGCATGGTATGGTTGTGAAGTTGTATTTGAGCTGCATGTCTATTATCTCCACCTACTATAGTTTTGATGATCGATTGCTCTTATATCTAATAACACGAGCTTGTATCCATGTGTTCATGTGATTACCTATGTAACTTCTATCTTTAAAAGGATGGCATGCTATAGTACTCATTACCATAATTGAATTCTTGACCCTATACTCGTTAAGGAAGTTATTTTAGGTAATGGTTAACATAGTTGTATAGGTACAATCACATGACATGATTAAGTTTTCTTGTACCATATCTTATGCAATAAGTTTCTGTATTATTGATGAACCTCTATTTCGACCTTATTTTAGCCTCTAGTTGATTCCTTTTTCCATTATTTTCATGTTTAATCTTAATGAAAAAGGGTCAAATCGGCCTCCTTTAGTATATATTTCACTCATTCAACATCTTTTCGTATTTTCAGGAGTTCTACCAAATGAACAAAAGGATTGTTGATAATTAGCAGAAAGGAGTGCCAAAGAGGTGAGTTTAAAGTCACAAAAGTGGTTACTCAACATCGCACGGAAGTTCCAGAGATTCAGCGCGAGGACCTCATGCTTACCGGCATGGTCGTGCTGCGCCAAAGAACCAAGAAGTGCCAGCCAGCAGGGTGGCATGGCTACCCTGGTTGTGCCACCTCAGCCAGGGTGGCATGGCCATATCCCACCTTTACGCCATCGCGAATTAAATTCTTTCGATTGTGGTTTTCGGGACATCTCTTGTTCATTGTTTTTCTTTACTGGAGAGCATCTTTTAGAGGAGATTTTTAGGGTATTTGAGAGAGTTTTATTTTCGTGTTTTTGGATTGAATTCGTCGCAGTTGAAGATTGTTCTACCTTTCAATAGTAATTAAATCAAGTTTGTTCTCAATTCTCTTCCTTCTCTTGATTGCTTTTCTAGGGTTTTAGTTGAATTATGTTTAGTGAATTGGGATTTATGATTGTCGCTTTTGAGATAAATGTGTGGCTAATTTCTCAATTTAGGTTGGGATTAACACTGAATATATGTAATTGAATCAAGAATTAGCCCTAACCCTTACTTCCCCCTTGTTTGTGCTAATGTTTTCTACTATGCACACCATATGTTCGATGACATGCTTGAGAGAACATTTATCTATTATTATTGAGGTTTGGGGGGAGTATTGAAAGACGAAACCCTTGCCTAGCGTAACTTAGTAGACAATCAGGATTTTAATATGAAAATAATTAAGCTTCTAATTGGGATTCGGGATTGTAACCTTGTAATCTTCTAACCTTTAATCCTATGAAAATAGGAGATTTTAGTTCTAGTATTAGTCTTTGACCCTTGAGAGAGGGAGGAGATAGACTTTATTAACAATAATTCCATTTATGATGCATACTCGGGTTTGTTTGACAGGGTTAGTAACTGATTCACTATCATATTCGTGCTGTTATTTCCAACCTGGGTTTTTACCATTCTGTATCTTATTTGAACTCCTAGTTGTTATTCCTATCATTAGTTAGTCTTTTAATGTCCGACATTGATTAGCCTAGTTGAGTAGAGTAATTAGTTATAGTAGTTGAAAGCAAGCTCCTTGTGGATTCGATCCGTACTTGCCGGTTGCTGGCTACAGCTACGCCGTACACTTGCGATTTAAAACGTAACAAGTTTTTGGCACCGTTGTCGGGGAGGTTGCTCCTTTCAATATTAGAACCGATTGAAATACTCTAGACTAGGCTTTTATTTTCTTTTTGTAGTTTTTGGTTCTTCTTTATTCTTACGAGACACTGTTTACGCCAGGGTAGCGTTTGTTTTGTATGCACAGGAGGAGCTAAGGGAATCAAAACCTTGTCCCATTCAATCCTGAGATCGAAGCAGCCGCTCAAAAGCGAGGCGGAGAAGCAAGAAGGAAGAGAGCAGTAATGACGATGGCGCAGAAAGACAATAGGGTGCTGCGGGACTATGCCCTACTGCAGGCGTCGGGCATTACCTCATCCATTGTTAGCCCTACAGTGGAGGCTGACAACTTTGAACTCAGCCCTACGCTTATCACATTCGTAGAGTGGGACCAGTTCGTTGGACATTCTCAGAGAACCCAATGCGCTCTTCGCAAATTCCTTGTGATATGCAACACTATCAAGTTAACGGGGTGCCTACCAATACTATCAGGCTGTGGCTCTTCCCCTTCTCATTGAAGGATAGAGCCAGTGATTGGCTGCAGAACGAGGAGCCCAACTCATTCACCACATGGGAGGTTCTCTCCAAATACTTCTCTCCTGGCAGGACTGCGAAGCTGAGGACTGACATCACCTCCTTCAATCAGAGGGATGGGGAGTCCCTGTACGAGGCCTGGGAGAGATTCAAAGACCTCCAGTGGCAGTTCCCTCAGCATGATGTGACTGACTGGCTCTTAGTCCAGACGTTCTACAATGGGCTAGAATAGTTAGTAAAGATTTCAGTAGATGCCGCTACAGAAGGAGCTCTCATGGGCAAGTCAATTGAGGCGGCGAAGACCTTGTTAGAGGAGATAACTTCCAACAACTATCACTGGTTGAGTGAACGAGTCGCTCCGAAGAAAAGCAACGGTAGATATAAGGTTGACGCTATGACACTCCTAGCTGGCAGGGTGGATGCGTTGGCATAGAGACTAGACAGGGTGGGTACTCCTCACCCAGTTGGAGTGCATGCTAATTGTGAGACATGTGGTGTAGGGGCACACTTCAGTTGACAGTTACAATGGCTCCTCTACCATTCAGCTCACCAATGATGTGCACAACTTCAACCCCACCCCACAAAGCAATTCCTACCCCAACGGCCACAGTTCGAGATCGAAGGGCTATTCAAACCCCCAGTATAGGAACCCCAACACTCAACCCCAAAATGTTGTGCAGTCGCCTACTTTCCAGTACAAAGCCCCCTACAATCCTCCACCTCCACCTCTACGACCTAAGTCAAATTTGGAAAGTTTCATGGAGTAGTTCATAACGACTCAAACTAAGACTAATGAAGCTCTTAGTTCATCGATCAACCAGTTGACCTCCAAGTACGACGCTATGGCTGCGCATCAGAGGGCAATGGACACCCAAATTGCCCAAATTGTTCAGCAAGTCAGCAGCTTATCCAGGCCTAAGGGCAACTACTAGGCCAGCATATAACTAACCCCCAAGGCCATGTCAACGCCTTTTCTGTAGTGGGCGATGGGTTAGAGGAGAGCTCTGTGATGGTTCTCTAGGAAATAGTCTCAGTTCCTGATTCTACAGGAACTGATAAACAAAAGGAAGAGGAGAGTCTGAGCTCCATTAGGAAGGTCAGTCCTGCACTTCCAGTTCGCCTCTATCAGCCGCTAGTACTCTACCCTCAGAGGGTAGCCTGGGCTAAGTTATTTCAACTTGGGCCCAAATTTGCTAGATTCCTGGATGTGCTGAGGTGAATTTATGCGGATACTCCTTTCTTAGAAACTGTCAAGAAAGCATCATCCTACATACAACTTTTAAGAGAGCTTCTTTCCAGGAAGGGGGAGCATGGGGGAGCTTCAGTGGTCCCCATTGGAGAGGCGTACAGCTCGATTTTACAGAGTCAGTCACCTTCTAAGCTGTAAGACCGAGCAATTTCTCCATTCCTTGTGTTATAGGGGATCTGCAGATTAAGGGAGCTCTCTATGACCTAGGAGCTGGCATGAGTCTGGTGCCCCTCTCCTTTTATAGGAGGCTTCAGTTATAGGACCTACAACCCACCAGTCTAACCATTTAGCTAATAGGTCGTTCCATCAAGCAACCTGTGGGTATTCTAGAGGACATTCCTATTCAGTAGGTAAGTTCATTATCCCTTATAATTTTATTTTGATGAATGTGGATGAGAGCTCTCGGGTCCCCATCATCTTTGGGAGGCCGTTTCTGGTTATTGTAGGGACGGTTATTGATATGCAGGTAGGAATTATGTCCTTCCAGTTGTATGGGGAGAGGGTTGATTTTTGTTTCCCTCCACCCATACCACCGTCAGTTCCTGCTTCTCCTTCACTTCCTGAGGCCCCTTCATATTCTATCCCTCAATGCAGCTATTTCTAGCATCATGGTGTTTGAGGGGGATGGAGGACCTCATATAAGCCCTATAGTGCTACCTGATCCGCCTCCACCCATCCTTACTACTCATGAAGGCATTACCTTTCACCTTGGGGAGGTGTTGGCGGCAACACCATTCATCACTATGCCACCTCCACCTCTCTCCATTTTGCCATCATTTGCCAACATGAGGTAAAGGTCAAGGTAAGAACCTTAAACAAGTGCTTCTTGGGAGGAAACCCAAGTATTTCATTGCTTTTGGAAAAAAAAAATAAAAAAACAAAAAACAGTGTGTCATTCTTCCCCCCACCCTCCCCTCTTCTCTTAGGCGCTGTTAGTTTTCCCCTCCCCTTGGTCTTTTTATTTGTCCTTTCCATTAAGAACAATGAAAATCTCAAGTATGGGGGGGGTGAGCTTATAGCTCTTTGGGTGGAAGTGTCGATTTAGAGCGCAGGTTGAATGACATTACTTGCATTTGCATTACATAGATAAGATGTCATGTACTTTTATTATATTGTCGTTGCATTTTTCCTTTAATAGAGCATGTAGTTTGGAGCATATAGGTTAGATTTTATATCTCAAAAAGAGAAGTGATCGAGTTGGGCATCCATAAGTTTTCTAGGTACTACTTCTCACCCTTCTCCTCACTATCCTTTATATCTTTTATTGTTTTCCTGGTTACATTTATTGCTTTTGAAAAAAATTCTTAAATAAAAGTTGCGAAAACCCCTCTTATGAAGAGAACACAAGATGTGATGATTGATTGATCAAGTTGAGTTGCATGTAGAAGTGTGGCCTGTTGTGATGTGAATTTTGTGTGCAATTGCATTTTAACATTGCCATCTGTAGCTCCCCTACCTCATGTTGCATGTCATATTGCCCTTGAGATTCATGTGGTTTGGCTTAATTGACCTTGATAAGTAAGACATACTTTGGAGTAAGTTATTTGACTATGGTAGACTTACCTATGAGACTTTAAGCCCAATGACTATTTATTATATATAGTCTCGTACTTCCTTTCATGTGTAACTCATCCAGAATTGTATCTCTAGAACTTGGTCTTGTTCTCTTTGAAATCGCATTTAGCATGTGCATGTGTTAATATGATTGAGGTAATTTTTGTTTTATTTAGCCACATGAGCCAAAAAGCCACCCATTGATGTGTACTATCCCCTTCGCTAGGCCATTGTGCCTTTCCCCTTGTCTTTATTATTGCACCCTACACACTAAACACTTGGCCTATCCATATTCTCCATATCCTTGTCATGGTTTAGTGAAGCAACACTTCTATTTGAGTTGGGTTTATTTAGAGGTTAGCTCACCTTGGGTACTTTATTGGTGGCTTGTTTGGGAGGATTCATGATTTGCGTTTGTATTTCCCATGCCAATCACATGCCCTTTTTTCACTCCAAAGAAAAGAAATAGAAAAGAGAAAAAAAAGTGAAACAAGGAAAAGAAAAAAAAGAAGTAGAAAAGTTGCAAATAAAGTGATTGGCAAGAAGCATAAGACAATAATATTGTCTAATTCCTCCCTTGAGGTTTTTGTGGGGTTTGTTGCTCAATTTCCAATTGTGGTGTGAAGTTGTTGTTGTGACATTAGTTGTGGAAGTGTTTTTTTTTTAGCTCCCTAATCTTTTGATTATTAGCTTCACTATTCCCAAATTTACTCAACGTCTTACGCTTTACCTTCGGCCCCATTACATCCTTTCTATAAGTCCTCATGATTGGCATATTGTATTTTGCATCATGTGGTAGAGAATCGAGAACTCTACCAGGTTTATAGTAGTTCGCTTGATTGGATAGAGTATTGAGTACATCTTTGTTATATATTCTATATACATTAAGGGGGGTGTCCCACTTTGTCCTAAAGTGAGGTTCTACTGGTCTTGCTTACTCACCACTTATTGAGGAAGGTCTTGTCTTGCTATGTGTTTCAACATTGGGTATTTGATGTGTTGCATTTGGGTAGGAGGCTTCATGAATGGGAGTGTGCATGTTTCATTGAAATTGTTTCCCACCTTGACTTGATTACCTTTAATGCATGATTTAGCTTGATTTATAAATTATTCATCTTTTGTTTGAGGAGGCGTGTAACTAGAGGTTTATCTCCCTCTTGGTCCTTCTTGAGTTAGTCTTCCTTGAGGGCAAGCAAGAGGTAAGCATGGAGGAGTTGATAAACCTCTATTGCGACCTTATTTTAGCCTCTAGTTGATTCCTTTTTTCATTATTTTCATGTTTGATCTTGAGGAGAAAGGGTCAAATCGGCCTCATTTAGTATATATTTCACTCATTCAACATCTTTGCGTATTTTCAGGAGTTCTACCGAAGGAATAAAAAGATCGTTGATAATTAGCAGAAAGAAGTGTCAAAGAGCCGAGTTTAAAGTCATAAAAGTGGTCACTCAGCTCGCACGGAAGCTCCAGAGATTCGATACGGAGACCCCATGTTACCAGGATAGTCATGTTGCGTCGAAGAATCAAGAAGTGCCGCCGCCCAGTAGGGTGGCACGGCCACCCCATGTCGCTAGGCACGGTCATGCCCCTCCTTCACACCATCGCCACTTAAATTCTTTCGACATCTCTTGTTCATTGTTTTTCTTTACTAGAGAGCATCTTTTAGAGGAGATTTTTAGGTATTTGAGAGAGTTTTATTTTCATGTATTTGGATTGAATTCATCGCAGTTGAAGATTGGTCTTTCAACAGCAATTAAATCAAGTTTGTTCTCAATTCTCTTCCTTCTCTTCATTGCTTTTCTAGGGTTTCAGTTGAATCATGTTTAGTGAATTTGGATTTATGATTATTGCTTTTGAGATGATGCGTGGCTAATTTCCCAACTCAGGTTAGGATTAACGCCGAATATGTGTAGTTGAATTAAGAATTAGCCCCAACCCTTACTTCCCCCTTGTTTGTGTTAATGTTTTCTACTATGCGCACCACGTGTTTAATGAAATACTCGAGAGAGCATTCATCTATTGTTATTGATGTTTAGGGGAGAATTGAAAGACGAAACCTTCATCTAGCGTGACTTAGTAGACAATCAGGATTTTAATATGAAAATAATTAAGATTCTAATTGGGATTCGAGATTCTAACATTGTAATCTTATAACCTTTAATCCCATGAAAATAGGAGATTTTGGTTCTAGCATTAGTCTTTGACCCTTGAGAGAGGGAAGAGATGGACTTAATTAACAATCATTCCACTTATGATGCATACTCGGGTTTGTTTGATGGGGTTAGTAATTGATTCACTATCATATTCACGCTGTTATTTCCAACCTGGGTTTTTCCCATTCTGTACCTTATTCGAACTCCTAGTTGTTATTTCTATCATTAGTTAATCTTTCAATCTTCGATACTGATTAGCCTAGATTGAGTAGAATAATTAGTTCTAGTAGTTGAAAGCAAACTCCTTGTAGATTTGACCCATACTTGTCGATTGATAGCTACAGCTACACCGTGCACTTGCAGTTTAAAATGTAACAATTATGTGGCTTTTTCATGGAAAACTTTAGAATTATGCTCTTGTTGGCATTATGCTTGTTGCCATTATTGTTCTATTTGTTCTGGCTACTTTGCATGGACATTACCCATTCTGGTCATTCTAGTTGTTGCGTGATCATACTATCATTCTTCAACCTTAGGAATTACATTTACATGTCAATGTTCTTGCTTATGAACATATAAAGAGACATGATGAGTGATAACGAGCTAGAAGTACTCGTGGTCGTATTAAAGTCTATATTGACAATTGAGTTACGAAATATGATTGTGGACATGATTAATCGAAGTACATGACATGATATGACTTAGCCGTGCTGGGAAATTTACGTTTGTTACTTTAATAGTGTCATAAAGAGTTTAACGCCATGCCTATGAGCATGCCATTCTATTTACATGTTTCACAGTTTAGAGAATCTATTTCATGTGGAGATCCTACGGTTAGACTTCTAAGCGGACCGGGGGGGAGAAAAAAAAAAAGAAAAGAAAAATGAGAGATAGATAGGAACTCTTGGCCATCTATCGGATTTAAGTACTCTTGCTTGTTGGTTGCTCCTCTAACTCAGGTTATTGTTGTGCATTGATCTTGCAACTCCAATTGCCATAGTATTCGGTTTCTACTATCTCCTTTCTGTCCTAGCCCATTGCTTCTATCTATTGTTGCTCACTACTTTTTGTTATGCATGCTGTTATTACAACTCTGGTGCTGTTATGAGCATTCTGCATTTCATGCTTAATTGATCTATTAATGATGGGACGGTAGGAAGAATATTTGGAATATTGAATCGATTCCAACTTGATTTTAGTTTCTTTTATGTTCTGGGGATGGTATTGATGTGACCTAGATACATCTATTTAGCCTTAATTTGTTCTATCAAATTACCATGTGTGAAAATCTTTTAAACTCATAATTGCTCCAGTGTAAGGTTGATACATTGGGTTCTGTTTTAAAACAAGTATGATATGGTTATTCATGCCAGTTCATTTGCACCTCTTATATGTGATTTACCATCGATGCTTTTAATACAGTGTGTAGATGCTTAAAGAGGATTAGTAAGGAGAAGACTGCATACCATGAACTTCTTTTTTCTATTCTGGAAATATATATTTAAATTTACTTCATGATTTGAATCCTTTTGTCCACCTTGTGTGATTTGTGCTATGTGTCTATGAATTCTTGTTTTACTGTTACCTTAGAAATTGGATTTTAGAAGACAAAATTCTTTTTTGGGGGCGGTGTAATAGTCGAGAATTTTAAGTTTCGAGCTAACCATTCGAATTAATAATTTTATTAGCTATGCTTATTAAATTAGCTATATTAGACTAAATTTTCACGTTAATTTAGTAGACTGATTTACGTGGACTAGTCCCAGTAATTTCTCGATTTATTGCATGATGTTGTAGAATTAGTGGGTTTAGTTAAAAATGGACCAAGGCGTGATTATGAGAGATTAGCGGAGTCGGATTAGGCTAGTCGAGGTCGGAATCAATTAGGAATAAGATATTTGGTATGAATTTATTTTACTCAAATGAGTGAGAAAAGAAAAGAAAAGGAGCTAAGTTAAAAGTATTATATGCAACTGAGTCTATGATAGCTCACCCTCTCTCTATTTCCCTTTTCTTCAGGTTCTTGAAATGACAGGTAGAAGTCATCGGTTCATATAAATCAAGTTGAAACTTTCCTCTGTGCTTTGTTAAAGGGTTCACATGTATGAATGGATGAGCTTATTGATGTATTGTGAGTATTCATAGGCCATTAAGCATACGTAATTAATTAATATAGTCATGTAATGCATATTGATTAATGGTCACTCTGAATGGTCGTGTGAGCCAACCACCTAAACAATCAATCGTTTTCCTAGTTGGGGTTGAGTTTTGCTTTCAGAATGTAACCCTAGCGTTCTGGGTGTGTGATCCTTGAGCTATATCTTTTATTTCTTTATTTTCCTTATCTTTATAACTTATATACTCTGGATGTGTGGCCTGTGGAGTTGTAATATCTGATGTGTAGCCGTCGAGCTTATTGAACATATTCTTGAAATTGTGGTTATTATAGGTACCTAACGTAGGGCTATAAGCCTAAGTTTTGGTGGGTTTTTAGGTGAAACTCTACCTGTTTTGTTCCAAAATTTTAGGATTCACTAATATAACTAGCCCTAGGGGTAGGGATGTTACAATAAGCCTGCAAGGAAATCCATTTAAATGGATTCCCACTATTAACCCAGGGTTTCCAAAGTTTGTAGGGGTCTAGCTTCCTATCGATGGTAAGACACCGATTCACATATTCCACCACCTGCCGCTTCGCGTTGCTCTGCCAAAATGATTTCTTCAAATCCTTATACGTTGTGTTTCCGCCTAGATGTACTGAGTAAGGGGTAATATGAGCCTCGTCTAGAATCAATGTCTTGAGCTTTCTATTATTTGGTGCATAGACTCTTCCTTGAAAATCTCAAGAGGTCATCCTCCTAAGAGCATCTCTAATCATAGGTCTAATTTTTGGGACTCCATCCTAACACATCAGCAAAAATTTCATCTTTTAAAATTTATACTCTTTTAGTTCTCTAATCCATGGAATACCAATTTGGATCACTTAATAAAATATTTATCATAGAGCCCACCACTAAGCATATTTAATTACTTTTCTTTTTTTATTTTGTATTATTATTTATTTTTAAAAGTTATTTAATTACATTTGTAATTATTGTACAATTAAATATTCATGAGAAATTAATTTACAAAATACCAAAAAATAATATCCCAATTACTGCTCAAACTCGCTTTCCTCCCTCAACGAGACCTCCTCCTCCACCCCCTCAAACTCTCCCTCTTCCCTCACCAGTGGCTTTCTCGGCCCCATCATCCTCCCAGCCATCATCACTCAATCCCCACCACTACATACAGCGCCATAATCCCTCAATCTGCCTACACCAATCCTTTTGTCACCACTCCTCAATCCCCCATGGCCACAAACCACAACCCCGCCTAGATTAAAGACGGGAGAAGATCAACCCATCCCATTTTTTCATTTTTTAGAACCCTAAAAATTCATATTTATAATTCTCAAAAAATAATCACGGTGATTTTTTTTATTAATTTTGATAATATATGGTCGGTCGCTTGAACTGGGAGGTAGTAATCTAGTGTTGGGCTATCATGTGAGTTAGAACTCTGCACATAGCTCAAAGCATCTATTTTAAACCCAATATGAGTTTTCAAAGAAAAATACTAATTTCAAATTTGGATTTTAATTGATTATGAAAAATATACAGATGCTTAAATATTAATTTTAATTTGATAAAAAAATTTAAATTTTATTATTAGGATTTTCCTCCCAAATTTCAAATTTTAAAATTTGAATTTATTGGAACTTTGGAAGGAATATCAAAATATTCTGCAAATCCCTTCCATACCAAATTCCAGCCAAGAATGTCTCTCATCTTTTATTTTATCAGCCAAAGAAAAAAAAAGTAGAAATGGAATTGCATTGTTTTTTTTTTTTATGCAACAAATTCCCCTCTAATATCACGTACGCCTCCCTCTCACCTCTCTCCTGATAGTCCTCTCACCTCTCTCCCTGATTGTTCTGTCCCTTCCGCACGCTTTCTCTCTACCACGCTTCCAGCCAACCACCCGCCAGCAACCAACCCCTGCTGCCAGCCTGAGGCCACCGTCTGACCAATCACCACAAACCCGTTCCCGTACACCATCCAACTCTCCTCCTATCCCTATATCTCTTCACCTTCTCATGCTCACTTTCTCTAGACTCCACCACGCACAACCAATATCGGTGCCACCGTTGGCCTCTCTTCACCCTGCCACCGGCTGGCCATTACCGCCAACACCCACGACATCCTTCCATATTTGAGCCTTTTTGGTGGGATGTTTAGGGTTTGCTCATATTTTGTTCTTTTTTTAAAAAAAAATACAGGTTTGATTCATCTTCTAGCCTCTTATTGATTTTTCTCAAGTTTGTGATTGAATTTTCAAACTTTTAGATTGCTTGAAAGCATGCTTACGACTACCTTTGTTCCTCACTTTCATCTTTAAGTTAAAATCTTTAAATTTTCTCTCCAAAATCACTCTTGAAGCGCTTGGCTAAGTTTAATACGATTTTAGAGGTACCATGGGTGGTTAGGAATGATTTGAGATTGATTTTAAAGTTTTTCTTGAGTAGTTATGATGGTTTCATTCATGAAATACAAGTTCAATCAAGATCAGAAACTAGACGTGTACTGGCTTTCCTTTGACGAATAAACTGCGTTAATGTACTGGTCCAAAATTATGAAAAAATTCATGGATCTAGATTTACAAGTTTATTTTTCTAGGAATTTTGAATCATCAATGTTGGTCTTAAAACGAGGGTGAAATGAATTTTCTTTCGTGATTACACAATTCTGACCTGGAACAGACCACGTAGAACAATCTGCATTTTTGATGTAGTTTCTATGGCTAATTCTAATTGGTCGTAAAATAAAAATTGTAGTAGATAAAAAGGGCTTTCTAGATTATGCTCATACACCTTGACATGATATTTCTACGCTAGTTATGGCCTCTACAAGTTAGGCTAGAAAACTGACATGTAGACCCTAATTGGGTTATATTTCAATATTAGCTTTATGCGCTTTTAAAAAGTTTCTTAAGTTCTTAAAAATCAATATTTAGGGGCATTAATGATAAGTCATGAAACTTTAGGGGCTTGCTTGGCTTTTGAGTTGAGAAATCTCAGTTTTGGGGTGTAAGGTCCCCTTACGTTTGACCATGTCATAACAATTGTCTGTTCTTTTAAAATATGTTTGGATGTTTATTAATTGTTTACATGATCTTGTATGCCAAGGGGGCCTTATGTGCAAAACTTAAACGGTGATATGTGATTTTAAGAATTTCTGAACGTGCAATTGGGCATTGTGATTAATATTCATACTTAAGCAGTTCATGTTTAAAAGTAACTTCGCTACGTTAATATATGTTTTAATTAGACAGGTTCAGCTTACTAAGAACTATTCACAAAATACTGATCCTTAAAGTGAAAGATTAAAACGAGTTGCTGAGAAGTTGCCTCCCACAATCAGGGTAGCTTACCCTAATATAGAGACAAGTGGTCTCTCCGGGCTATAGCATGTTGTTTGTATGGGTTCTGGTAACCGATAAGGTTGTTTGGGTTCTAGAACCCATTAGACCCTATAGTGGGACCACTCGCCGTCAACTAGTTTTGAATAATGTTTAACGATCTATAATTTAAAGTTCTTGAAATGACTAGGATCAAATCTTATTTCGAACTATTTAAATGTTTTCATCTCATCCCTAAATATTTGAAATGAAGTTAAGTGTTTTAAGGTTAGGGGTGGGCAATATTGAGCTTTGTCTCACTTTTCGAACTGTTTTATTTTCAAGTACTAGAGTGCTGCATAAGCATGGGATATGAGTGAGGTTGTACGACAGCTTTAGTTTTTTTTTTTTTCCATTAGCATGGAATGATGTCAGACTTGTAGTTGACTATGTTGACCTTTGACTTTTAATCATTGACTTGAATTATAATCTTACTTATTTCAATAAATGACTCTTTTGCCTTGTATTTCATTATGCAATATAGCAGCGACACTATCTGGGTTGTTTTACATTACATTAAATATGCTAAAGATTAGAATTAAAATGGATTAAAATTTATGAGGCGTCACACTTTTTCATTTTAATTTTCAGATCAAACGATGTGTTCAAAGAATCCGATCTCATAATTCACTACTAAATGATGTGTTGCAATGCCCAAAAAGGCAAACCAAGGGAACATGTGTTAGACTGCATGCATGGTCCAACACATGTTCCGTGGCACACAAAATGCTGGCTATGCATGAATGGTTGGAATGTGGGGAGGATTAGTGGGACGCGAGTAATATACTGCAAATGCTCTAATCTACAAACCTTGGAGCCTTCTAAGATGCCAAATCAACTTTTACTTTTCTATTTGGACATCAGATTGTTGTGCCCAGTGGATCTCCTCTAATAAGGTTGGCCTTAGTTCTAAAACCGACAGCTACGGCGGTTTTTCCTTCATGATTACCCCGACTTTCAACTATTCTTCTTTGCCCAATTGATGGGGGAGGTACAAACTAACATTTAATGTGGGATAAGGCTTACGACTTAGGGTGTCTGCTACTAGATTAACCTTACTAGGGTGAATATGTGCTTAAGATTTTGATGATCTGTAAAGATCCTACAAGTAGCACCTTAAAGGTAATGTTACCAAATCTTAAGTGCAAACATCACTGCAACCAGCTCCCAGTTATAAATGGGGTAGTTCTACTCGTCAACATTTAATGGTCGCGGCGCATATGCAATCTCCTTATCACCTTGTGAGTATGCATGCTAACCCATGTGATAATGCATCATTAAAAACCACAAATCCTTTACTACTTTTCAGAAGAGTAAGGACAAGCACCAAGGTTAATCTCCTTTTCAACTCCTAGAAAGCCTTTTTGCACTTGGTGGTCCAGCTAAAGTTCGCGACCTTTTCGGTGAAGTTAGGCAAGGGGGTTGCGATTTTGAAGAAATCTGTACGAGATGCTCATAATATCCAATTAATCCCAAAAACATTCGTGCCTTGGTTGAGCTTGGGAGATGATGAAAGTTTATGATGGCTTCAATCTTTTGAGCGTCCACCACAATCCCTTCTATCAGCACCAAATGCCCCAAAAGATCGCTTTTTCTAGCCAAAACTCATGCTTTGACAATTTGGCATACAAACTGTTTGCCCTTAGAGCCTCTAGAGTTAGTTTCAGATGTTCCTCGTGTTCTTTAGGGTTCTTATCATTTATGAAAACCATAATAAATCCATTCAAGTAGGCCTTGACCTGGATCATTAAATCATTACTACAAACTTGTAATGACCATATCAAGTCTGAATGCTCTCTTATGGATGCCACTTGTTGACTTTCTCTTTATGTTTTAATATGATATTGTTATGTTGTTTTGATAAAAGACAAAAAGGAAGCTTAGATATTAATATTGCTTATTGTTTTAAATTTGATTTTAGATATTAATATTGTTTATTGTTTTAAATTTGATTTTATCAAATATGGTTAAAACTGAAAATCATGATCAAACTTATTTTGGTTGTCTCAAAAAAGATGAAGATCAAATTCAAGGAGTAAAAGTTATGGAAAATATTATGTGAATTATCTCAAAGTGATATGCTGCCAACTAATCATGGTTCTAGAAGGCTTCCAACCATATTCTCTTGCCAAAAATAGGTTCTAGCCGTTGAAGATGAACGTTGAGCAAAATCTGGGAAATTTGCAAATATCAAGGGCTTGAAGATTAAGACTCAAGGCCTTGAACTAGCTACCTTCCTTAAAAAGTGCAACGGCTACTTTCCCCAATATTCTTGATGACATGAGCTATAAAAGGGGCTGAAATTGTAGCAATAAGGCATCAAGAAAGAGTACTCAATTGGCATACTCAAGCACACACTCTCTTGGCATTTTTGGAGCTTTGATTTGCTATTGATTTTTGTATTGTTCAAAGTAGTGTTTTAGGTGGGATTATAGAGTTGAAGGGTCAACTCTTCCGAGCCCTCGGAACTTAGAGTAGGTATACTCTAGAGTTATGTAATCATCCCTCCTAATAAAAATTCGAGTTAATCTTAGAGTTAGGGAACTCTAGACG
Organism: Carnegiea gigantea; assembly: GCA_029747015.1. Classification (NCBI taxonomy): domain Eukaryota; kingdom Viridiplantae; phylum Streptophyta; class Magnoliopsida; order Caryophyllales; family Cactaceae; genus Carnegiea; species Carnegiea gigantea. The sequence continues at coordinate 219,229 of JAKOGI010000407.1, read as the reverse complement.
GGAATTAAGCCTGTTGAGGCCCAACCTCGTTAAAAAATTCGCTTGTGTTTTGTCCACATTTCTTTTCCGTACTTTATTTCGATTAAATTGCGATTTTGATCATCACCCTATTCACCCCCCTCTAGGGTGATTTAGTAGCTTTTGCACTTTCGCCACTATCTTTTGTCCTTAGCTGGTCGTAACCCGACCTCAAGTCTATCTTTGAAAAGGTTTTAGCTCACTTTAGCTGATGAAAAGGATCATTTATCCACAGAACAGGCTATCTATTTTGAATAGTAATTTTATTCAGTTCCCGATAATCTAAACACATAGTCAAACTACCATCTTTCTTCTTGACAAACAGTACGGGAGCCCTCTAAGGTGAGATACTAGGTTGACCTTCTTGTAGTAAGCCTTCGAACTGCACCTTCAGCTCTTTAAGTTCCACAGGTGCCATGTGGCATGTGGCCTTAAATATGGGGTTAGCTCCAGGTTTTAGGTCTATGCTAAACCTTACTTCTGAGGGTAGAGGTGACCCTGGCACATCCTCAGGAAAAGAACACCTGGGAAATCTCTAAGTAATATATCCAATGCAGATGATCTTGTTGCCTGTGCATCCACCGCACTGCACAGGCATTCATCACATCCTCATGTTGATAGATTATGTGCTTAAGAGTTAACGCCTCTCGTATGCTAGCCTTATAGGGTGATCCCTAGTAGGTCACCCTACCCTTTTTTGGGTTTACTAAGGTAACTTTCTGCTCAAAGCAATTTACCAATGCCTCAAACACACTTAGCCAATCCATTCCTAATATTACATCAAATTCAGAACAACTAGACATGATCAGCTATGTGGGTATTTACTACCTACTATCACAATGGGGCAATTTTCAAACGAAGTCCCATAAAAAATAGTTTCCCTAGAGGGTATGGTAATAGAAAACGAGTGATAAATACTTCCGGGCCCTAGTTTTAGTTTGTCTGCTATAACAGGGCATATAAATGAATGTGTAGCACCTGTATGAAACAAAACAGTGATATGAGAAGTATGCATAGTGAAATTACTGGTGACTTCAGTGCCAACTATTTTAGCATCCCTTTTCTTAATGACGAAAACATGCCCAGTAGGGTCACCAATTAAGGGTTACTTAGTGGGGTCGAGGGCCATGCCAAATTTCGGATTCCTAGATTTAACCCTGTGGGTGCCTCCCTACATGTTCCCTCCTATGCAATCATTTTGGTTATTCCTTGGTGCAGGGAGAGAGCAATCCACAACTTTATGTTGCCGACTCCCAAACCTAAGACATGCTCTTAGGACTTGAGTACGACATTCGCTTGCACAGTGGCCAAGCTTACCACACACCCTACACTTAACGTTGGGTGACCTCCAACTCATGCAGCTTTGTTCCCTTGGAAATGGTGCTGTAGTGGTTACGTGTTCGGTTGCTGATGGTTACATAATTCATGGTTCTCTTATTTATAATTGATTGCCTCACGATAGGAATTGCGTGGTCTGACCATTCTTCCCACATTCATAGCCACATCAAAGATTTCCTAAAATGTGGCGAAAATCTTTGGTGCCATCGGTCTACTCACAGTGCTTAAGGTACACACGCTGATCAAATTGGTTCATTTTCAACTTTTTAATAGCGATTAGGTTAGGGGCAAAATGGGACAACTCATTAAACTTTGGGCGTATACTTAGCGCCATCATATTTCCCTACTACTGGGTAAGAAATTCATGTTCCTCCTTTCTCTGAAGGGACATGGGATAAAACCAGCCTTTCAGTATCTCCTTCAGTTTGGTCCATCCAGAAGCAAGCTTCTTTTGATTGTAGTTCATCATAGTCGACATCTCCCATAAGGTAATAGGTTAAAAAACTCACCCTGCAGTTTTTTGAGCAGTGTAATGCATTCCTCTGATCTAGATCCTCAAGCACCTTTGGGTCAGGGTGATGTCATATGTTCGTGGCTTATGAACAGCTAATCACCTGAACATAGCCAAACTGCCTTTTTCCTTGGCCTCCGTGTTCCCCGCTTGATTCAGTAGTTCTAGTAAGAGCAAGTCAGTAATGTTAGCCCTCTCCTGCCCCTTGCCATCACTAGTTCCAACAATTTGTCAACTAATTATGCCCGTAGGGCCTCCAGTCATTGTTGCAAGTTAGGCATGGATCGGTTGTGGTTAATAGTGTTATAAAGAATAAATCTTTTATATCATTACTGTTCTACTAGAAACAGAATATCAAAAAGTTCAGGTTCCCAACAATCAGGGTCTTTTATGGAAATTTAGGACTACAGGAAAAACAGAAACATAATATTTCATATCATTACTATTTAGTAAACACCACATTGTATGCAGTTTTAAATAGGTCACAAGTACATCTTATGGCTTCTAAACGTGCTTATTACCGCGCAACATTGCATGCCACGAAACTATCTTATCTTATAATCAATGTAGGTATATTTAGAGCCGAGGCTTGATGCTCTCTACACGGCCGCTGTGGCAGATCTACACCGGATAACCATGCTCAATGTTAGGCATGGAATATACCACCTTAGCAGGTGGGGAGTTGAGTTAGTTTGAGTCTCTTCTTCCACCTCCGGGCGAACCTCCTTTTTTGGGTCCTCTTCAGGATCTTCTTCGAGATCATCATCCTCGGAGATAGCAGCGACCTCTTCGCTCATGTCACCTACGACTATTATTTCAGGTTCTATGGCCTCCATCTCCCTTAGGTCCTCTTCTAAATTTGCTTCCACAAGTTCGTCCTTAGCTTTTGGCACCTTAGTTTCTACTTTGCTCCCTTCATCTCCATTAATTTCGACACCATAATCTTTACCATCCATTCAGTCAACCAAACTTTCCTTGTCTGGTTCTCCGGTTTCCATATGCCATCGATGTAGATACTTAGCCACTAAAACGAAGTCCACATCCTAATGGGTGGAGTCATAAAGAGGGTACAAGGCGCAGTTTCGACCTCTTTCAACTTGGAGAGATTGCTGGATGTGTTTCACCTGGAATTCAAAGTCCACACTAGACAAAAGGCTTCGACATTGGGAAAATGTAAGCAGCTAAATGGATACTCCCTCCGATAAATCTCAATTGCTAACTGCAATAGTCGGGTGTGAACAGTTAAAGGTGGTGTTAGGTGACATCGTGAATTGAAATGGGATAGTAGGGGCAGGCTCTATGAGATAGTGATGATCAATCTATGTGACATACGTGCATGTTAAATGTCAAATTTTACATTTTGCACACAACCAAACACAAAGAAAATTATTTCAGACAATCCCTTTTTTTCCCCGCATCCTACATTTACTCTTATACAGGTTACCACTCTATATGCAATAGAAAGATCTGATGCTTTTTTAATCTTTTTTTGGAACTTCAGTTGTGCTGCTTAATAGCTGGTCAATAGGTAGAACCCCATGCTCTGATACCAAAATTATAACACCTCCAATTTCTAAATAAGATTTTAAGAAAACTTTCAATTAATCAGCTCTAGAGGTGGTACCATTGCACCTAATGAGAAGATGTAAGACTCAGGAGGCAACAAACTACTTAATTAAATCCACCAAAAAATCCTCATTATATGCTTGTCAAAACAACATGAAAAAACTCTTGAAACGGCAATGCCGAAAATCAAGTCCAAATTTAAAACCACGAATAGTCATTATACAATAAATATGCTACTTAAAACTTATTACTGAGTACTCTTGTCGCCACTACTTTGATTCCCATATCCTGTTATAATTTTCACCTGAAAATAGTAGGATTTTAAAGTGAATTTTACATCTCATAACATAATCACAGAATTATAAAGGTTAGCAGAATTTGCACCACATCAAACAAATCCCTAAAACTTAAAAGACTTGAAAGCTTTATAGCATGAACAACACAGAGTTTACACACAAAAAAAAAAAAAAAAAAAAAAAGCTTGCAAATGTAAATGAAACTTTTCATACTTCTGATTAGAAAAAGGTAATAGGGTGAAGCACATAATTTTCGAAAATGAAAATTTACTTGAATGGCAGAAAACAGGAGTTTAGGATTGGAGTGAGGATTTGCCCATGGGATTAATTGTTGGGTCATTCGTGCAATGTTGTTTATAAGGGCTAACCGCATACAGGAGAGATCGCACAACTCATGCTGGAAGACAAGAAAGCCCAAATTAGGTGTAAAGCTATTGCTCAATAAGAATTAGAAAATAGATATGCTAGCCATCAAATACAGTGCATTCTTAAAAAAATTCCAAAATCTCCCTTATAGGACCTTTATTCAAACTCTAGTTTTGTCAAGACACCAACAAGGATTTTTAAACATCAGACAAAAGTTCAATGAAAATCACTGTGCAGGCAGCAATACATGAACATCCCAACTTAGCTGTAGGCAAGGTATGATAAAACAATTAGGTTTGATGAAACAACTGATCTGTGAGTTAGACAAACCACAACCATAGGTTCGATTAAGAGTTTTCAAATGAAGTAATCTCAACTTCTCATCCCTTAACAGGGTGTGGCAAATACATTACCTTTTTAGCATGCTTCTTTCCGCCTCAAGCTCACCTAGATAGGAACAGCTTGCATCAGTGGACCAATCTCGAAGGTTAACCTCCCTAGGCTGCTCCAAAGGTTCTTTATAAACCTCTAAAACATCCTCAGTCCATACTCTTTTACGCTTGCATTCCCATGCACGAAACTTACTTTATTCCTTGATTGCTTGTTTCAGTTTGAAGGTCAGGATTAAGGGTTGACTTTAAAACTTCATAGAAATTCGAACAAATAGCTAATTGAGTTGAAAGACCCCAATATTCATCCCTAGTGTCCTTTAAAATTATTACTTCTACAACTTTAGTAAGATTCAAATTGCAACTTAGTCAAAATTGCCAAAATTATTGGACATCGCTTCAAGGCTAGAATTGTGAAATTTCGGTATAGACACCATATCTACCTCCACACGATCTTGAATCAAATGATTCAAAATTATGGTTAAGCGAGTCATATCTAAATTTCACGCTCAGATACCTTCCTGGCAATTCCCAACAATTCCTGGAAGTTTGTCGAATTTCCAGGATGAAAATTAGCACACTGTAAACGCAATTTTCAACTAATTTGAAGAATCAATCCAACTTGTTTCCCATGGAATTTTTTTTTTTCAATAATGTTTCCTAGAAGAAGGATCCCAAAGTATAAATTGTTAAACTAATTTTCCATTAGCAAATCCATCCAAAAAAAAAAAAAAAATTCAGAGAACCCAAACCATTGCTAACCCATAGGCCGTTTCTTGAACAATTAACTTTTGAGTCCACTATGGTATGGGTAAATATTTATTTGGTCCACTAATTTTGGATAAATATTTTTGGATCCACTCAGGTTTGGGTAATAATTTTTCGGAGTATTACTGTTTGGGTTACTATTCTTTTTTGGGCTTTCTTGTAAATATTCAAAGCTATTGGACTTTTTTGCAAAACTAAGTTTATACTTTTGTTTGAACTTCTTATAATGACTTTATTGGTACTAATTATCACAATCTACTACTTATATCTCAAATATTATATTTTCTGTGATTAACGGCCCACCATGCTTAGCAAAATATTTAAAACTTAATTAGAGAGCTGCGATCATTACCTAAACTTAATCGACGCTGGACTCCGGCATTCCTCTAACTTCCTGTTTACAGATATTACTAATCTCAACCCCACATTCCTTAGATCAGGCACAGCACAGATTCATTTCGTTTCTTACCTTAGACCGCAGTCACCAATCAAGTTGTTAATCTTTTTCAAGGATAATGGAAATTTAATCAAGAAATTATAATATTTAAGACATAAGGTTCAATTAAATAATGTTCCCTACTGAGAAACTTCTTTTATTGAAAGCTTAAAGGTGGAAATAATATAATGGAAAGCTTTGAAGACGGATTTAAGCTAAGATCATTAGAGATACTTGCTCATAAAGAAATGGTGAATTCCGACTTCTCCTTTGTTCAAGAATGCTCAAATGATCGGATCCTTTCTCAGCACTCGACCTCTCATTTTATAGACGGTTGGGGGGTACATAGGATGCCCTAATAGTTATAGTATATATTGATTTTTCACCTGACTACAGTACATAAAGACTTTTCATATGGCTGCAGTACACACTGGCGGCTACAGTATACTACTTTATTTTATGGACCTGACACTTGCACAATAATAGAGCAACTACTTTTCAGAACTTTTAATGATGACAAGACTAGTCATTATTATTGAAATTCTGCCTGCGTTTATCTCCAATTATATTTTTCAGACCATCATTATCTGGTTAATCATCAAAATCTTCATCAAGTTTCTTAAGATGCTCTGGGTCCCATTTTTCAAATAATTCAAGAAGATATTTCTTTCCTTTTGTTGATAAGAATTTTTCAGCTCCAACGTCAAAGAGATAATCAAATATATCTTTTGACACTGCTCCTTCCATCTTCATGTACTCTTTAAACTCATTACCATAGACAAAAGTATATTTTCAACAATGCATTAACATTTTTCCTTGTACAATTAATGCCCAACATTAATGATACATGTTGAAAAATCAAATGGCTCTTGCTAAAGCCAGATCAGTAATTAATTCTCGTCATTCAGGAACCCATTCTGGTCGTTGATCATAGAGATCGTCGTAATCAACGATCTAAATAAGATAATGAGCTGGTTTGGCTTTTTCATTTTCATATTCAATTAATGCACTATACGCTTTCAAATTTTGACATCTGCTAACTGAAAGTTTTGTTAGACCTTTAGGAGATATAAGAATCCAATGGATTCTTCAAAACATCCATTGCTGAAATTTCATTAGTCTTGAGAAAAATGCAGACTTTGGATATGAGATTTCTATAAAGTAAAGTACCATCCCTTATTTTCAACTTTTAATGATAGGGTCATTTGGAGACATTGAATTTATTGGAAAACTAGCACCACCAACTCCAGACTTATCGAAAAGTAGATAGTTGTACCCCAAGACTCCCAAATATCATAAAAATAATGATGATAAAAGTTGATGCTGTAATGCCCAGGATTTTTATCCCCTTCATTAAGGCGTTTATACTATTTTATAGCGTTATAAAATAATATTTTCGATAGATTAAAATAATATCGATGTGCCTGTGGAAGTACTATTTTTATTGAGAGGAATTTTATTCTTATTTTACTGTTATTAAGGATTATTATCGTGCACTACATTGAGTAGATTCCCGAATACGACTGGACTGGTGAGCCCAGGGACTAGTCCTGTAATTTATTGAATCGAACCTTGAGGATAATTAATGATGTGACAAGTGGATAAGCTCGCATTAATGATGATGTGATAAGTGGATAAGCTCGCATTAATGATGATGTGATAAGTGGATAAGCTCGCATTAATGATGATGTAACAAGTGGACAAGCTCGCATTAATTATGATGTGACGAGGTAATTATCCAAAACAAAAGAAAAAGAAAAAAGAAAAAAATATATATAAAAGGGCAAAAAGGGGCCGAAGCCCCTGTTCGTTTTCCTCGGCCAAAAATCACGAGGAGGGGGCTCCTCGACCCCCTGCCCTGTGATCCACACACACACAAGGAGAGAGAGGAGGCATGGGGGGGAGGTCGCCGGTGGCATCTCGGCGACTCCCCCACGGCTCACCGGCGGTGACGGTTCAGCAGGAGGCCGGTGACTAGTGGATGGGAAGTAAGGGAGGAATTGAGCTCACACCAAACCAACCCAAATCAAGCCATTAAAATGGGTCCTTTAACTTGTATTCGAGGTGGGTTTCCTCTTCCTCCTATTTATCGATAATTTCAATGAAACTTATTGATTATTGATTAAAGTTTATTCAAGTTGAATTCAACTTAATTATCAGTGATTTGAGGAATAAAGTTTATCAATTATATAGTTCATTGATTATATGAAATCCCTTGCTTATATAGACTTTACCGATTATATATAGTTTATCAATTATATGAGATTTATGGATTATATACAGTGTATCGATTATATAGTTTATTGATATTTGCGGTATATCGAACATATATATATATATATATATATATGTTTATCGATTATATGTGACTTAGCAATTATACGAAGCTTATTAATTTATATGCAGTTTAGCAATTACATGAAGTTTATCGATTATGTGTAGTTTATCGATTATACGAAGTTTATCGATTATCTAAAGTTTCCCGATGATATGAAGTTTATTGGAAAAGTTTATTGAAAAATATATCGTTTATGGAAAGTTTATCGATTATTGAAAGTTTATTGAAAATATATCGATTATTGCAAGTTTATGGAAAGTTTATTGATTATTGAAAGTTTATTGAAAATATATCGATTATTGCAAGTTTATGGAAAGTTTATTGATTATTGAAAGTTTATTGAAAATATATCGATTATTGCAAGTTATGGAAAGTTTATCGATTATATGTTTATAGTGATGGGTATTATTTATATGTAAAAAGTTTGAATTAATGATACCTCCTCAGTTTATAGTGGTTATATGCTTAACGATATTCTTTGTATGATTATATAGAAATGTTCATAATTCAGGAAGCTTGAACAGAGGAAATTGAAAAGTAAATCAAATGATTGCATCGATTACACCCGTGTGAGTTGCGTTACAATTGGGAAATTGGTTGATGATATGATTTCATGACATGACTACGCGTGCTATGTGAAATCCATTTCCCCTGAATTAATGAATGCATGGTATGACATTGATTTCAAAGTGTCTCTAAATGTTTATCGGTTGCCTGTTTAATTGACGAGTCCTTAGTGACGAAATAATCCTAAATCATCGGACCGCTTAATTGAATAAGGCAGGAGACCAGTCAATAGGTCTAGGAATCCTTTTCAGAAAGGACTTAAGTATTGAGCATCCGATTATGTCATGTCCGTTGCTATGGTCAACGTAGGCAACCCAGTACACTTTTATCTAAGTTTACATGAGAAGTTCAAAGTTCAATGTTTATTGTTCTTTCAGAAGGCAGAAATTCAAGTTCAATGATTCATTATCTGCCAGAAGGCAGAAATTCAATGTTTATTGTTTTGTCAGAAGGCAGAAATTTAAGCTCAATAATTCATTGTCTACCAGAAGGCAAAAATTCAAGTTTAATGTTTAATATTCTGTCAGAAGGCAGAAATTCAAGTTCAATTATTCATTGTCTGCCAGAAGGTAGAAATTCAAGTTCAGGGGTTCATTGTCTGCCAAAAGGCAGAAATTCAAAGTTTAGTAATTCAATGTTCTGCCAGAAGGCAGGGAATGCAAAGTTCAGTGATTTAGTGATTCAAGGTTCAAAGTTTTATAGTTTAGCCAGTAGGCATAAGTTTCAACGTTTAATGTCTCATAGTCCAGTCAATAGAAAGAAAATTCAAAGTTCATATGTCCTATAGTTCTGCCAACAGGCAGCAAAGTTAAAGTCTAATGTTCAATGTTCATTGTTTATTGTTCAATGTGCAAAGTTTAATGCTCAATGTTCATTGTTTATTGATCAATGTGCAAAGTTTAATATTCAGTGTTCATTAATTATTTATTGTTCAATGTGCAAAGATTAATGTTCAATGTTCATTGTTTATTGGTCAATGTGCAAAGTTTAATATTCAGTGTTCATTATTTATTGTTCAATGTGCAAAGTTTAATATTCAGTGTTCATTGTTTGTTGTTCAATGTGCAAAGTTTAATATTCAGTGTTCATTGTTTATTGTTCAGTGTGCAAAGTTTAATGTTCAATGTTCATTGTTTATTGTTCAATATACAAAGATTAATGTTCAATGTTCATTGTTTATTGGTCAATGTGCAAAGTTTAATATTCAGTGTTCATTGTTTATTGTTCAATGTGCAAAGTTTAATATTCAGTGTTCATTGTTTATTATTCAATGTGCAAATTTTAATGTTCAATGTTCATTATTTATTGATCAATGTGCAAAGTTTAATATTCAGTGTTCATTGTTTATTGTTCAATGTGCAATATTAACATTCAATGCGTTTGAATGACTCTTTATATTATAGATTATATGAAATGAAACAAGCCTCAAGGACATAATATCCATATGTATAAAGTTTAGCAATTGGTCCAAATACTATAGCTCTTGCATTGTGGCATGACTACATTGCAAGGTAAGTGAGTTTCTTCAAAGAGAGGAAACTACAAACGACTTTTGAAGGTATTATTGCACTTTAAGTATTGTTTGAGAGAGGGGTTATCCGCTCAGCGATAATTGCTCATTCCCATCTATTATTGTTCCCTTCTCAGGTTTCTGGAGTAACAAGTAAGAGTCGGTCCAAGTAAGCCGAAATGGAGTCATTGCTGTTCTAGAAGCAAAGCTAATGTTCTATATGTGCAACCTGCAATTGTACTGTTATGTTATCTAAGTTCCTGTGTGCATGTATTGCATATCATCTAGAGTTGCCTTGTACGGCCATGCGAGCCGATCATCTCTTAACCAAGATTATTTATAGTTGAGATGTAACCCAGTACTCCGGACGTGTGGTCCATGGAGTTGTACTTTTGTTGTTTCATTGATTTAGTATTGAACTGCACTGGTTGCTCCGGGCGGGTGAACCGTAGAGCCGTGAACTCCGGCGGGGAGCCGTTGAGTTGGTTTTATTATTGCACTAAATTGCAGGAAATTTAATGTAAGACTTTAAGCCTAGAAAACGGTCAGTTTCAGGAAAAATTCTATCCGTTTTTCTCTAGAATTTAAAGAAAAGCAAGATACAACGTTAACACTCCTAGCCTTAGGGCTGGGGGCGTTACAGATGGTATCAAAGCAAGGTCCTGCGACCATAGGGTGGGACCTAAGTCTTGCATTGCATATAGTTGTCCAAGAATGCTTTATGATGAGGTGCTATTTGATGTGTCCTTCTATGCAAATGTACTTTGTTGTGAAAGTCATTGTATTTAGCTGGCTGTATCTGGCTTAAGTAAGCTACTCGATTGAAGGAATGGGTCGCTTGCTCGAGCATTAACTGAATAATTTGTGTTCATGTGATTGCGCTGGGGGTTAGCCCGGTAATGCTAGCCTGGTATGTACACTTTAGTGATTTAAAGCAGAGGTTCAAAGTACATTTGATTTGGGCTCGAACGTTTGAAAATGTTTGAGTTGCAAGCTCACCCTTGCCTCTAAGGTACAATTTGCTCATCAGGCCCCACGGAGCGAGCAGACGTGCTGAATGGTTAGTAGGGAAAGGGGCTAGAAGCCGCCAAATGATTTTTCTATCGAAATTTAGAGACATTGAAAGTCAAAGGTCTCTCCAATCAGTGAGTTAAAGGTTTTGTTTTGCATTAAAAGATATTTCTCGTTATACAATCAAGCCTTACTATTGTGTCTTAAGATGTGCATTGTATTGCCATAGGTGTTATCTCGCTGCTACCCAGGGCGAGGATTTATGCCTTTTCGCATTGTTTCAGCACTAACACTAAGTGTAGAATTTGGAATGCCTCATAGTAGAGGGTTAAACCCTCTCCTCTGCACTAAGGGTTTTTCGCACCTCTATGATTGCCTTATCAGACAAAGGCATCACAAAGCTTCAATGCATGTATATAAGACCATTGATGTCATTATTTCTACTCTAGTTAGTTGGTTGGTGGCTAAATTCTAATGCTTGTGGACAAGCCCCAAGACATGCTGGTGACCTTAGATTGCACCAGAGAGTTGTAAATGAGTATACTTGTATAGATGCCTTTTGTGCGGCATTATTAAGAGCCTATATATTTTGAAGCACAATTATAGCAATATGACAAATGCGAGGACCATGGAAGCTGATATAGTTACACGAAATCCTATATATGGTCACTTGTATGTCTTATAAGTGGATGGTTTACAAAGTAAACCATTTGGTGCTTGTTTAACTTGTATTTGACTGATATATTATTGAATTGAATAACTGAGTGTTTCTTCATGGAGACATCATTGGCTAATCAGTATATAGTATTTAGTCATTCTAGTGGGGGGGATGAATGCCTTGGCTATACCCCATACTAAAGTACTTGTGAGCCCTCACAAGGTTCACTTGAGTATCTGGCCCAATGTGACTGAGTCATTTTGCATTATGTGCTGCATAGTGAGCTTTATACGATACATGGTAGACTTCATAGAAAACCATGGACAGTGCCCCCATCAGGCATGCTGGACTGCTTTATATTATATGACTCTTGGACTGTAAGCATTGAATCATTGATTCCATGCAATGTCAATGTGTCAGGTAGTCCTACGTGATACGTTGTGATACCCTCATCACGTTAGAGAATTAGTGGAATCTCAATGATCAACGTTCTAAGTCCAAAAAGGGATTTGAACCCATGTTTTAAAATGAAATTTCCATACTGATGGTTATGGCCTAATGTCATACCCATGGGTGCCCTGTTTGGGCGATGTATGTACATAGAATTTGTTGCCATGATGTGAATGGTGCTTAGCTGATTCCAACTTTGTGCTCCTTTCAAGAACAAGTTTAATATGGTTTTCCACGCCAACCCATTTGCCCTTGTCAATGCAAATTACCCGCGGCGCCTGAGTAGAGCAAGTAGACGCTTGAAAAGGCTGGCATTTAATTCATTGCAAAGGAGATTTTCTGCTTATGTTTATGTAGAATGTACCATGCACATGCACATGTATGGGTGGCTTAACTATAGACCCTAGAGTTTCGAGGACAAAATTCTTTTTAAGGGGGGAGGATGTAACACCCGGGATCTTTATCCCCCTCATTAAGGTGTTTACGCTATTTTATAGCGTTATAAAATAGTATTTTCAATAGATTGAAAAAATATCGATGTGCCTGCTGAAGTACTGTTTTATTGAGAGGAATCTTATTCTTATTTTATTGTTATTAAGGATTATTATCAGGCACTACATTGAGTAGATTCTCGAATACGACTGGACTGGCGAACCTAAGGACTAGTCCTGCAATTTATTGAATCGAACCTTTGGGATAATTTATGATGTGACAAGTGGATAAGCTCACATTAATGATGATGTGACAAGTGGATAAGCTCGCATTAATGATGATGTGACAAGTGGATAAGCTCGCATTAATGATGATGTGACAAGTGGATAAGCTCGCATTAATGATGATGTGACAAGTGGATAAGCTCGTATTAATTATGATGTGACAAGGTAATTATCCAAAACAAAACAAAAGAAAAAGAAAAAAGAAAAAAAATATATATATAAAGGCAAAAAGGGGCCGAAGCCCCTGTTCTTTTCCTCAGCCAAAAATCACGAGGGGGGGCTCCTCGACCCCCTGCCCTGTGATCCCCCCTGCCCTATGATCCACACACGCGAGGAGAGAGAGGGGGCAGGGGGGAGGTCACCGGCGGCATCTCGGTGACTCCCCCACGGCTCGCCGGCGGTGGCGGTTCAGCAGGAGGCTCGTGACTAGTGGATGGGAAGCAAGGGAGGAATTGAGCCCACACTAAACCAACCCAAATCAAACCCTAAAACGGGTCCTTTAGCTTAGAGGCGAGGTGGGTTTCCTCTTCCTCCTATTTATCAATAATTTCAATGAAATTTATTGATTATTAATTAAAGTTCATTCAAGTTGAATTCGACTTAATTATCAGTGATTTGAGGAATAAAGTTTATCGATTATATAGTTCATTGATTATATGAAATCCCTTGTTTATATAGAGTTTACAAATTATATATAGTTTATCAATTATATGAGATTTATTGATTATATACGGTGTATCGATTATATAGTTTGTTGATATTTGTAGTGTATCGAACATATATATATATATATATATATATATATATATATGTTTATCGATCATATGTGACTTAGCAATTATACGAAGCTTATTGTGTATATGCAGTTTAGCAATTACATGAAGTTTATCGATTAGGTGTAGTTTATCGATTATACGAAGTTTATCGATTATCTAAAGTTTCCCGATGATATGAAGTTTATTGGAAAAGTTTATTGAAAAATATATCGTTTATGGAAAGTTTATCGATATATTGAAAGTTTATTGAAAATATATTGCTTATTGCAAGTTTATGGAAAGTTTATTGTGATTATTGAAAGTTTATTGAAAATATATCAATTATCGCAAGTTTATGGAAAGTTTATTGATTATTGAAAGTTTATTAAAAATATATTGATTATTGCAAGTTATGGAAAATTTATCGATTATATGTTTATGGTGATGGGTATTATTTATATGTAAAAAGCTTGAATTAACGATACCTCATCTGTTTATAGTGGTTATATGCTTAATGATATTCTTTGTATGATTACATAGAAATGTTCATAATTCAGGAAGCTTAAACAGAGGAAATTGAAAAGTAAATCAAATGATTGCATCGATTACACCCGTGTGAGTTGCGTTATAGTTGGGGAATTGGTCGATGATATGATTTCATGACGTGACTATACGTGTTATGTGAAATCCTTTTCCCCTGAATTAATGAATGCATGGGATAAGATTGCTTTCAAAGTGTCTCTAACTGTTTATCTGTTGCCTGTTTAATTGACGAGTCCTTGGTGACGAAATAATCCTAAATCATCGGATTGCTCAATTGAATGAGGCAGGAGACCAGTCAATAGGTCTAGGAATCCGTTTCAGAAATGACTTAAGTATTGAGCGTCCGATTATGTCATGTCCGTTGCTATGGTCAACGTAGGCAACCCAGTACCCTTTTATCTAAGTTTACATGAGAAGTTCAAAGTTCAATGTTTATTGTTCTGCCAGAAGGCAGAAATTCAAGTTCAATGATTCATCGTCTGCCAGAAGGCAGAAATTCAATGTTTATTGTTCTGCCAAAAGGCAGAAATTCAAGCTCAATGATTCATTGTTTGCCAGAAGGCAGAAATTCAAGTTCAATTTTTAATGTTCTGCTAGAAGGCAGAAATTCAAGTTCAATGATTCATTGTCTGTCAGAAGGCAGAAATTCAAGTTCAGGGGTTCATGGTCTGCCAAAAGGCAGAAATTCAAGTTCAATGGTTCATTGTCTGCTAAAAGGCAGAAATTCAAAGTTCAGTAATTCAATGTTCTGCCAGAAGGCAGGAAATGAAAAGTTCAGTGATTTTGTGATCTAAGGTTCAAAGTTTTATAGTTTAGCCAGTAGGCATAAGTTTCAAAGTTTAATGTCTCATAGTCAAGTCAATAGAAAGAAAATTCAAAGTTCATATGTCCTATAGTTCTGGCAACAGGCAGTAGAGTTAAGGTCTAATGTTCAATGTTTATTGTTTTTTGTTCAATGTGTAAAGTTTAATGTTCAATGTTCATTGTTTATTGATCAATGTGCAAAGTTTAATATTCAGTGTCCTATGTTTATTGTTCAATGTGCAAAGATTAATGTTCAATATTCATTATTTATTGGTCAATGTGCAAAGTTTACTATTCAGTGTTCATTGTTTATTGTTCAATGTGCAAAGTTTAATATTCAGTGTTCATTGTTTATTGTTCAGTGTGCAAAGTTTAATGTTCAGTGTTCATTGTTTATTGTTCAATGTGCAAAGATTAATGTTCAATGTTCATTGTTTATTGGTCAATGTGCAAAGTTTAATATTCAGTGTTCATTGTTTATTGTTCAATGTGCAAAGTTTAATGTTTAATGTTCAATGTTCATTGTTTATTAGTGAATGTGCAAAGTTTAATACTCAGTGTTCATTGTTTATTGTTCAATGTGCAAAGATTAATGTTCAATGTTCATTATTTATTGGTCACTGTGCAAAGTTTAATATTCAGTGTTCATTGGTTATTGTTCAATGTGCAAAGTTTAATATTCAGTGTTCATTGTTTATTGTTCAGTGTGCAAAGTTTAATGTTCAATGTTCATTGTTTATTGTTCAATGTGCAAAGATTAATATTCAATGTTCATTGTTTATTGGCCAATGTGCAAAGTTTAATATTCAGTGTTCATTGTTTATTGTTCAATGTGCCAAATTTGATATTCAGTGTTCATTATTTATTGTTCAATGTGCAAAGTTTAATGTCCAATGGTCATTGTTTATTTGTCAATGTGTAAAGTTTAATATTCAGTGTTCATTGTTTATTGTTCAATGTATAATATTAACATTCAATGCGTTTGAATGACTCTTTACATTATAAATTATATGAAATGAAACAAGCCTCAAGGACATAATACCCATATGTATAAAGTTTAGCAATTAGTCCAAATACTATTGCTCTTGCATTGTGGTTTGAATACATTGCAAGGTAAGTGAGTTTCTTCAAGGAGAGGAAACCACAAACGACTTTTGAAGGTATTATTGCACTTTAAGTATTGTTTGGGAGAGGGGGTTATCCGCTGAGCGATAATTGCTCATTCCCATCTATTATTGTTCCCTTCCCAGGCTTTTGAAGTAACAAGGAAGAGTCTGTCCAAGTAAGCCGAAATGGAGTCATTGCTGTTCTAGAAGCAAAGTTAATGTTCTATATGTGTAACCTGCAATTGTACTGTTATTTGATCTAAGTCCCTGTGTGCATGTATTGCATATCATCTAGAGTTGCCCTGTACGACCATGCGAGCCGGTCATCTTTTAACGAAGATTGTTTATAGTTGGAATGTAACCCTAGTACTCCGGACGTGTGGTCCATAGAATTATACTTTTATTGTTTCATTGATTTAGTATTGAACTGCGCTGGTTGATATGCTCCGGGCGGGTGGCCCGTAGAACCATGAACTCCGGCAGGTAGCCGTTGAGTTGGTTTTATTATTGCGCTAAATTGCAAGAAATTTAATGTAAGGCTTTAAGCTTGAAAAACGGTCAATTTTGGGGGAAATTCTGTCCATTTTTCTCTAGAATTTAAAGAAAAGTAAGGTACAACGTTAACACTCCTAGCCTTAGGGTTGGGGGCGTTACAGATGCAGGCTACTTACTACTCATTGAACCATTTTTCTTGAACATGAGAACTCATTTTTTCTTGAATATCATAAGGATACCGTAGGTAATTAAGTTGTAACTCTAGAAGGGAAAATCTTTGGGTTATTAGGTAGGCTATAAATAGTAGACCAAAATGTGAACTGCTTTTCGCATGGAATTCCAAGTTATCAATAAGTACTCTACTAGAAGGAGAAATCCGTTCGAGTAGGAATGGCATTTCATTATGAATTTTCTCCTTTTCTGGCAGGAGATCGGCTTTGATAATCACAATTAGTGAGTTCTCGAGTTAAACTGTCTGCTAGAGAGTTCTTCGATCCCTATATATGTTCAATAGAGAAGAAAAGATGGTTATGCCATAATTGCAGACGTATGAGTCGCCCTTACGCTTGCATATTTGATAAATTCTTTTTTACAATACCAAGTATTCCTTTACAATCAGTTCGAATAAGAAACGTTTTGGGGCTAAAAAGATTAAGAACTTTTCAATTCCCCTTATGACTACAAGGATTTCCCTTTCCATCGTGGGATAGTTGCGTTCTGCATTATGAAAACTTCCTCTGCAATATTTGCAAAGTTTTTCTTCTTGTTTGATTTTGAGTACCGCACTCCAGTACTCATTGTTGGCATCTGTCTCAAGAATTAAATCATTTCCCTCAGTAGGTAAATTAAGAATAGGAAAGTTTTTACACATCTTTTTGAAATTCTAGACAATCTTTGAATTGTTAGTGATCTATGTCTAACTCACATCTTTCTTGAGTTTTTGTTACAATGGCTTTCTCAGTTTAACCACATCTTTAATGAAATTTGAAGTATAGGTAAAGTATCCAAGAAATCTTTCCAGTTGCTTGCTATCTTAAATCTTTTCAGGAAAATTTTCTATTTTTTTCAGAATGCGTTTTTGTAGAATGATCTGTCCAGCTTTTATCGCTAGGTCTAAAAACTCAATCTGTTGTTCCGCATAAATGCACTTGTTCTTACCAAGTGTAACACCACGGTCAATGCTAGGGGTGTTCAAAAATATCCGTAACCAATAACCCGAATCAAAAGTCTGCAACCCGAACCGAATTCTCGGGTACCCGAACCGAAATAATTGAAAATTTTGGCTCGGGTACCCGAACCAATATTTTTTTTTTTGGTTATTGGTTTGCGTACGGTTCGGGCATTTTGAAGATTGGGTACCTGAAAACCTGAAACTCTTTTTAAAATTTTTTGAAACTTTTTTTATATTATCCCTTTCCCAAAGACTTTGTAAGTCAAGTATTCTCAAATCCGAAGAAGATAAGTACTTTAACTTCGTTGCATTGTTTTATTTGAATGTGTTGGGCATGAATATGATCTTAACAAGCTTACACCTTATGGAAGTGTGAATTAATTGAAATGTGAATGGTGATAAGATATCGGATGATATTGTCATATTGTGTAATAATTTAAAGTGCAACTTGTCTCAATATGACAACTTTTTATAGCATAAATAGAAATAATTATATTATAGGTACAACAAAATTATTAGGCAAAGTAGGAAAAAAATATTTTAGAAAAAATAGATTATTGGGTAACAAAAAACCCGAACCGAAATTTTCGGGTACGCGAATTTCGGTTCCCCAAAAATTTCGGTTCGGATACGGTTCATCATTTTGCCGACCCGAAATTTCGGGTACCCGAACCAAAATCTCCTTTGGTTTGGATACCCGGACCATGAACATCCCTAGTCGATGCATCTTTGGGTGACAGCCAAGACATTATCTTTGTGCTGTTCTATGGTTTTGGAAAAGATGAGGATATCATCAATGTAAACTAAGCAATAATGATTAAGGTCTTTGAAGATATTATCGATTCTTCTCTGGAATATTTGGGATGTTTTTCTAAGATCAAATGACATTACTATCCACTCATAATGTCCTTGTGGGGCACTAAATGCAGTTAAAGGAATACTTTTCTCATCTATTTTTATTTACTAATAACCACTTTTGCAATCCATTTTCGAGAACCAAGAGGCTCCTTAAATTCTGTTAAAAGGACTATTTTATTAGGAATATAGTAACTATCAAAGACATTATTGTTAAAGTTTTTTGTAATTGATTACCTTTCTACTTTTTCTCTTTTTTCTTCGGCATGATTTCTTACCATGAAAGCAGGACTAGTGTGAGGACTCTTACTATTCCTAATTAATCCTTTATCCAGAAGTTTTTTAATTTGTTTATTAAACTCTTGGATGTCCTGGTATGTATAAACATTTGTTTAACTTGGATAATGGCATTGGGATTTAATAAAGTGATTTTAGCAAATATTTTATCTTTATCCTAAAATTTTAGAAGATTATCAGAGTAGAGTTCTTTGCATAGTTTTTTTTGTTATTCAACAATCTGCTCTTTAATAGATAACTCAAGCAATCAAATTGTCAATGCTAACTCTCGTTGTGCAGGTATTACCTTCTCACCACGCTGGCTACTTGTAAATTCAATTTTCTGATGAGTATAAGCCTTATTTACTTTTTCAACAGGAACTGAGTGACCATTAATTGTAAATATTATTTGGTTTATGGTCTGGGTGCATCGAGAATATAATCTTTGAAAATTATTTTCAATAATCATATCATGAGAGGGCCGATCAGTAGCCCATAAAATTGGTACAATACATTGAACTCCTTATAATTCTATAGATAACCCTTCTATAGTTTCATTGTGGCTCATAATACTATTATCGGCTATCCATACTTGTAAAGAATTCTTGACTTTTTTTCACATAAATTCTGAAGATAATGTTCTCTTTCCAAAGCATACAGAACAACCACTATTTATGTAAGCACACAGCTTATATTTATTATATTCTTCTAAACATACCTTTATGGGGATATAGATGCCACTAGGATTTGTATTGGTAGCTTTTTAGTGTATCTCCATAGTCATGTTTTTTGACTAATTCATTCTTATAGTTTGGTTCACTAACAGTTACAGTTTTATATCTAATAACCTTTTTTTCTTGACTCATACTTCGATCTATACTAGATCTTGCAGATTCAAAACTCATTCTACTCATTTCATTGGTCAGGCTAATTATATCATCTTTTTTAAACTCTTCTTTAGCTGATGAAGGTCCTTCTCCCCAATCTGATCTTGTACTCATACTTCTTAATAATTGGGGTTTAATGGTGATTTTACCTTCCTCATCGATTTTTATTATATTTTTCTTATTGATCCTTGTAGAGTTAGCGAAGCTAGATATCCATGAACGGTCAATTTTTATCTCCTGAGGATTGGACTTAATCCTCTGGATCTTTTGCACAGGGGTAGGACTTTCAAAATTTTCTACTTCTATCATTGTTACCTTAGTCTTTGGGTTTATCGTATTATCTAATTCATAAATAATTTTTCAGAATATTCTTAAAGGATATCCTCCTCTTTACATGTCCATCCCAACTGTTTTTATCTTAAGAGATAAAAATTTTTTAGCAAATTCATCTTTTAGACTCAAATAATACCCTGGTCGGTAATTGAATCTTACTAACCCATTACACAAATTGATCTTTATCCCTTGATAATTTGATTATTGAATTTAGTATGCCTAATGTCACAGAGTAAAGCGCAAAGATCGATATCTTTACCATAATATTGTAATAGAGTAATTTGAAGTTGGACACTTTCGATATGGATATACCTATGCTTTCTATCTTTGTTATACTTAAGGATACTTTCCCAATTAATGAGATTAACTTCTCCAATGTCATACTCACAATCATTTATCTTCAGATCTCCTTCCATCATTTCACAAACGTATTTGCTTTTTAGTTGAAAGGTGAATTTTTTTTATAGATCATGTATTTTTGGATTATAGGAAGGACGCAATCTCCTTTGATATCTTTGTTTTCATTGTTTACAACAAACTTTTTTCCTTGAAGATTACCAAGACTGAGCGAGCTACTTTTCATCATATGACTTGTTTTTTCATAATTACTTTCTTCATATTCATTACCCAATATAATTTTAACAATTCCTTTGTTGTTATTTAAAGTTAAGTCTAATGCCTCATCTTCACTAAGCCTAACATAATCTAAGCTTTCCATGGTTTCAATAAAGTTTGTTGTTCTTCCTATTTTTGCATTCATTAGCATAATGTCCTACTTCTCCGCATGCCTAACATTTGCAATTGTTTTTCCCCCTAGGATAATAAGCTGCTTTCCTAAAAAATCTTCGTTTTTTAGGATTTGGTTTGTTATAATATTTTCTTCTATATTTCTCACCCCTTTGCTTGTTAAAGCTCTTTTTCTTATAGAATTTTCTTTTCCTTCTTTTTTCGGGTTCTTTTCCCCATTGGTGAGGTGAATTCCAGTAAGTTAGGAATTACTTCTTAATTTTGTTAGTATTTTGGAGATCAAAATACTAATCATTGATCCATTTTCGTAAATAAGTCATTGAACCAAGGGTGTCAACGATATCTACTCTTTCAAGCCAGGCAATATATTTTTCATTAATTATGAAATTTATAGGATATGACAATTTATCATAGAACATATCCAGATTGGTTTCATTATACCCAATTTTATAATAATATTGACTAAATTCAGTAATATAATTTTTTAGGTGTCTCATATCTGATCATTCTATGTTATTAATCTTTTTCTGTCATTCTCTTACTTTTTCTTCAGAATCAAGTTTAGCAACAATGAATTCGGTTTCAATTTCCTTACAAAAATTTTTGAACATTGCAGCTGGTGTTTTCATCATTCTTAATGTATTTTTACCATCTTCATTTAATGAATCATACTAGTAAGTTACGATACAAGAAAAGTTATGTTCGATATAGTTTAGGAAATTTACAGCAGTCATTCACTATTTAGATTTAAGATACTGTTTATGTCTTTCTTCCAATGTTCAAATATTTCTTCTCTATTACGAGCTCCATCTATATTCAAGATATAACATGCCTGACTAATTGGGGTAAGGCCAACTTCTTCAAAGGCTGTAATTTTCCTTAGGATGAATCTGAAGAAAAAAATGATTATACATCTTACTTGAACGTACCTAGATCTTATAAAATGAGTATTTATTCGAGAACGTTCACCAAATTCTTCAGGTTTAGGAACAACATTACTAACCAGATTGGTCTCTATCTCACTTAAATCGAGTTCGTCTCCGATTTCATTAACCTCATCTTCAACAACCATTTTACCATTTTTTTAATCTAATTTTCTTCTAATTTCTTCTAAAGATTACATATTAAGATCTTCTAGTTTAATGAGGCTCATCTGCTGATATAATACTTCTTCTAATAAGATATTATTAGTCGCTTCATTATCATCAGATAAAACGTTATATTTATCACTAATTATGCCCATGATCTTATTTAATTCTTCTGGATTGTGTTCTTTCTCAAGCATATTCTGTAGTTGTTCAAGAGTATACTACTTATACTCTATCTTCTTCTTCTTTTTCTATTTTTTCAGCGGATTTTTCACCTAATTTTTCTCTTAATTTCTTTTGAATTTTTATATCATGCAAAGAAAATGGAATTTTGTTTTTGGATTTTGGAAAAGATATTTATGCTGAAATTGAGTACTAATACTGGAAGTAGATTTTTTGCTATGTCTAACTTCGTTAACTAGAGAAAGGTGAATTACCGATATTTACTTCTTAAGCTCCTTGATTTCGGTTTTAATTCTAGCTAATTCTGCGTTTAATTGTGAAGTTATATCAGTGAAATAATTTAATTGAGGTGCTATTGGAGAAAGGCCTTCCGGTAGGGGTGTTCATTAAACGATCCTGGACCGGACCGGACCGGACCGGACCGGACCGAGGCTATTTCTAGTTTCGGTCCTCGGTCCTGTCCATTTCTAGTATCGGTCTTCGGTCCGGTCCTCGGTCCTGTCCATTTCTAGTTTCGGTCTTCGGTCCGGTCCGGTCCAATCCAGGACCGGTTGGACCGGAATCGGACCGTGGACCGAGTTGAGTTAGTGTTTTTTTTTTTTTTTTTTTGGGTTTGGCTGACTTATCACTTATGTTTCAGACTGCCGACTTCCCTTCTTCTTCATTCATTTCATTTGCGACCTGAGACCTCACTCCCTCTCCTCTTTCTCTTTCATTCGTTCGTTCCTCTACCCCTCTCACTCGGTCTCCGGCGCCGAACTCTGGCACTGCGCTGCGTCGGTCGTCGATCTGGTCGACAGGTGTCGGCGTGTTTCTCTCTCAGCGTCCCTCTCGGCTCTCGATCTGAACTCCCTCTTTTCACTGCAGCACTGCCCTCCCTCTCGACTCGAGTCTGAACTCTAAGATACAGTTTAGGTTTCTCATTTCTGTCTATATTCTGATTTTGTTGAGATTTTGGGTAGTTTAATTGATTGAATCTGCGAAATTGGACGAGAGTGGTGAGGCTAGGGTTCGTGTGTTTGTTAGATAGGGTTCTTGTATTTGTTGGATTCATGCTTTAGGGATTGATTGTGAATTTGTGAATTGTGATATTGTGTTGGAAATTTGGTCATCCATGACTTCCTGAGAAATTTAGAACTTCAATTAGTTCAATCAGTGTGCAGTGCTGCTCGAGGACCGGTCTGGGGTCGGTCCGGTCCGGTCCGGGACCGACTTCAGACCGGTCCGGTCCTCGGTCCAAGGTCTGGCAAATTTTCGGTCTTCGGTCCAGCCGGTCCGGTCCGGTTCTGGACCGATGAACACCCCTACCTTCTGGTGAGTGAATAATATATGAATAATTTGATCTAAGGCAAGCAGGTGATAATTCTAGCATTAATCACAGTTAATCATAGTTAATTAGTTTAATTAATCACTAATTAGCTTAATTATCTTAATTATTTTTGGTCACATGACTCTGATACCAATTGAAAGAGGGCATCGAGTATTACTTATAAGCAGAAAACTACGAGCACAATTTTTGGATTTTTGAAAGTAAGTTTTTAAAGATTGGGGTTAAAATGCAAGTTTTTAAAAGTTTAAGGGGCTTTATGCAATTTAGAAAGTTAGGTTTGGTCACTTTTGGTTCCAGAAAATATTTGCTCAAACTTGGATGGACCTGAAAATATTTTTCCAAAATTGCCGGGTCAAAAAAATATTAGCCCAAACATCGATGGATCTGGGAGTAATTTTTCTGCCGTTTCTTCCTTCCTGAATAATTTCTAGTTCCGTGTTTTTCCTCTATTTCAACCCAAATTTGCTGCGTTGCTAGAAATCTAAAAAACAAAATATCGAGTTATCAGAAGAACTGTTTGGGAACAAAGTTTTTTCCCCCCCCTTTCAAAACATAAAAATGAAGACTAGGGTTTTTAAAGTTATCAGTGGATGCTTGAACCATAGAATGGTAGGAAAAAAAAAAGTTGTCACCTAAGAGGGAGGAAGTTGAGGCAGCCGTGTGTGGGTGGGAAAGCGGAGAAAATGATTTTTCTCTGACTAGGGTTTCAAGAGAAGGAAGTAGTACATGATTTTTTTTTTTTTTTATTAGGAGAGAGTTGTTTTTAAATAAATATGGTCGACTATGAAGAAGACGGGTTTTTTATTTTTTTAAATTTTTTAATTGCTTCACAACGTGAAATAAGCCGAATCCCACACTAATTATACTATGATTTATTACGCCTTGATTGTAGAAGCAATAAGGCTTTTTTTAAAATAAAAAAAAAACAAGGATGACACCCCCCTTTTTAGGCTAGCAGTCAGCCTTTGCTAGATTTGTCAATTCACTACCGCATGTTCTAACCATTTAGCTTCTGTACAGATAGACACCATGATAACGTTCCATCATGAAATATTAAATTCCTTCCAAACACTTATTTGGCAAAATTTTCTAATTTCAAGAAAGTTTTCAGGGATATCGCAACAAGTCAAGAGAAGAACGACAAGGTTTGTGCAAAGAGAAAATTAATTAACAATTAATATGCACCTGTAATTATTTACCAATGAACTCATCCTTGACTTGCCACTTGTGGCATTAGGAAGCATTGCAAAAGCCATTTTTTCTAGTAATAAATGGGCACGTATCGCTTTTAACTATTCCCTACACTAGCCAATTGCTGCTTAATTAGTTCCTCCAATGTTTCTCTTACAATGCTCTTTAGAAAGTCTTACTACTCCAAACAACGTGTTCGTTATTGCTCCTCACCAATCCTATTCATGTTTGTTCACAACTATTTAATTGCAACTCCTTACGACTTTTAGTAGCTCCTTGTTTCCACTAACTGCTTACATCTAAATCTTATTACTTCTTGCTTTTTAGCATTGGTTAACCATTGAAACAAACATGCTCTAAAAGATCACTTCTTCAACATAAAATTTCATCAGATTTGTTTATAAGTTGAATCCACTTGACTTAAAAAGTCAAGTTAGGAATGAGAAACCAAATATCAGGAAATAACATGCAATTTCTAGTTTATAGTTGCAGGTTTCTCCATCATTGTTTTTAAATAAAAGTTGCTTCATTTAATGCACAACTTGACAATTAAAATAAAAATCTAATTCCATAGTTATTTATTTAAACTATCAATTTACATTTTTTCAAGTGCAACAAATAATAAGGAAAGATTAAGGGGATTTTTGCACTTAGTACCCTTCAAGTTTTCAAACTAACTTTTCAACCCTAACATTTTGTACTTAATTTTGACCACCCGTAACCATTAATGCATGTTTGATGTAAAACTCAGCTCTAGTGAGATGATAGCGTGGAGAATAAAGTAGTCATCAATTGCCTTACTTGTCCCTCCTTTAGTGCCCTGGGGCTGGTCTTGTTACTTTGAAAATTGTTTGAGTAACACAAAATTGCCAAGAACATACCCCTTGGAAGTATTTTGCCTTCTACTTTTGTGTCTTCCTCCCAACTTCCTCTCTGATTACCCTAACTGAAGGACCCACCGTTGGTAAGAGAAGGCAAGCTTTGGATTTTTCTTAATTTAAAAAGTAGTTATTAACAATCTCACCTAGGTATTTTTCAGTTTATAGCAAAGAGAGACAACGAGAGAGGGAGAGAGAAAGTTAGGGCGAAAGAGTATTTTCTTAAAAAGAAAGCGACCAAAAAAGGGTTTAATCCTCATCATTTCATCGCACAAAAAGACACAAAAATACAAGTATTCAAACAACAACATTCAGGGCCTATTCTTTTAGTTGGTCTTTTCCAATTTACCACATTCAACCCACTTCAACCCATTTCAATAAAAAATACCAATTTCAATCCACTTTAACCTACTTCAACCTATTTCAACCCACTCAACCAACTTCAACCCACCTTTTTCAAAATTTTATTCTCACTATATTAACCAACTTCAAAAAATATGTCAACTTCAACCAGCTTCAACCCACTTCAATCTATTTTAATCTACTTCAACCTACTTCAATAAAAAATACCAACTTCAATTAATTTCAACCTACTTTAATTTACCTCAATCAACTTCACCCTTTTACCAACTCCAATTTATCAACGAAAAAAACAGACCCTAGATAAGGGTAAAATGGTCATTCAATATCATTTTTTCAATCTTTAGTCGGAAAATCACTTAAAATTATACACCGTTGAAAACTTAAGGATGGTTAAATTTCAGTAGAAAATGTTGAGATTGAAAAAATCAATGCATGTGAAAAACCTTAATGATGCTAAGTGCAAAAAACCCAAAGATTAAAAAACCTCTAGCTAGCTAGGGCCTAGGGAGCTCTAATATTTTTTTTTTTTTTGGTTTTTTGTTTTTTGGTGAATGGTAAAAACAGATATAATAGAACTTAGGTAGCATTTCTAACAGGGGATCTACATAAGTGATCATGGACCAAAATAGATGAAGGTGTTGGCCCTGTTTGATAAACAGCTATTAGTTATTTGTGTTAGCTATTGCTGTTAGTTGTTTGAATTAACTGTTTATATTAGCTGTTTGAATTAACTGTTTTTAGAAAAAATGTTTGGTAAAAATTAGTTGTTTCTAAAAAATATGCTGGTAAGTTTTCATTTATGCCATTATTTATGAATTAGTTTTTAATGAGATCTCTGTAACTTCCAAACTTATGCACAATTATATCATTTTTACAAAAAGTTATTCTCAAAGGCTAATAGGAATAACTTTTTCAAAAAGAATTTTTTGGAGTCAAACAGCTATTATAAATAGCTCTTTACTAAATATTCCTTAATTATTTAACTTAATCAAAACAACTAAAATTCTCTCAAATAGTTATTTTTTAAAACAGTTGTTATTAAATACCCCATTGTGTTCCCAGTGTCTATCAATGTCAATAATGCAGGGTCATCAAAAGCCGTGTTGCTTGAAATTATTAATTTCTTTCAAAGTCTCGTCCATGCACATTGGCGCCGCCGCCTCTTCAACTTGCACCAACTTCAGCAAATGGTACTCTTTTAACTCTTTTTCTTTTTTTAATCTTATTAAATTTATAATTTCATATGACAATTTGCAATTTTTTAATTCTTTTTTCAAAAAGTTTTTAAAACGGTTTTGGACATTATCAGTTTAATTAGTCGATCTGACCTCATTGGGATACTACACATAGAAGGAAAGAGTGACTTCTTCGTTCTCATCCCAAGAGAGAGAGAGAGAGAGAGAGAGAATCACCATTTCAGTTGCATATCTGTGGGAAAGCGAGTCTTGGGAATTTAAGAACCAGGTAACCAATTACTAATTGGCACGTTATTAACTTGTTTAGAGTTAGTTACTCCTTTTTTGTGTTTTGTTATGTGAATCAGTAGGTATCTTGTTCGATAGGATCAATATATTTTCGGCTTGAATGTTTAGCAGGGAAGAAAATAGTTACCTCACGAAAATCAGTCTCTGCAGAAGAATATCTGTTTTTGAACATGATTTTTGATATCCAAATGTTTTTGGTGTTTGACGTAAGTTACAATATTTTTGCAAAATACATTGTTACATTTAAACAAAATAAATTTCAGCTTTAATTTTCAAAAGGAAATATTTTGAAGGAAAGCATAAGAACACAAGTATTAACGTAATTACATGCATTTGCTTATGTGTCTCTTGGTAATATCTTGGTAGGCGCAACTGCAAAATGAGTCTATTGCAAGCTGAAGATATTGTCAAACGACGTCCTCTGGCTCAATTTCCCATGGATATATGGGGTCATAATTTCATCAACGTCGGCATCGAAGATAATTTGGTAAAGTCATGTTGCGATTCCTTATAAGATTGATAAACATGCCCTCTTCTTATGCAGCAAATTAAAGAAAATGCAAAAGAAGTTTCTCATATGTATATATGTATATATGAACTGGTGATAAATGATTGCCCTGCTTCTAAGATATTTAAAAAATAGTCTTCTCTTAATTATGTAGTGAATACCACGAAAACCAAGTGAAGTTTCTAAGATATTATTGGTATGTAATTGCGTAGAGTTTTGAAAGGTACAACAAAGAGATTGAACCACTGAAGGAAGCAGTGCAAGCGACGCTAATGGATAATTCTACCAGTATAGCCAAGAAGATGAGTTTGATTGATGCAATAGAGCATCTTGGAGTCTCATACCTTTATGAGCATAAAATCAAACTGCTACTTGATTATGTTTTTGAAGAAGTTGCTCGAAATGATTATGAGATTGGCTGTGATCTATGCGAAACAGCTGCACAATTTCGGATCTTCAGGCAACATGGACATAATATGCCTTGCGGTAAGGAGAACTATATATATATATATATATATATATATATATATTATATATCTATATATATATATAATATATATATATATATATATATATATATATATTATATATATATATATATATATATATATATATATATATATACACACCAACTCATCATGCTTAGGTGATGCACAAAAATACCTAGCCTTCATCCGGGTATTTGATTACTTAGAATAGCATTGGGGTTTCCACTTTTGGAATTATGTTTAGGTTAAACCTAGGCACGTGCTCCAATTAGTTGATTGTTTTGGTCTAATGAGCTATATATCTATCTGTGTGATAATATATATCCTGTAATAAAATGCTTTTAAATGTCTTTTTTCAATTTAAATTAATGCATTTTGTGATTTAAAATCACTAAATTTTAATAATTATAATTAATTATGAATTGCTATTCTTAAATATTCATTCACTCTATAGATGAATATAAAATAACTCTCTAATTAGGTTCACCCCCACCACGAAAGCATTTTTTTGGGTTCAAATGAGCCCTGAAAGCAGTACAATAGAATGGGGAGAGAGGAAAATCGAACTTGAAACCTAATGTACTCAGGACCTTAATTTTAATCAATTGGCTAAGTTCTCATCGTTAACTGTGAAAGCATATGATACAAGTAATTTTGCAAATGTGAAAGTTGTGGATGAAACAATGATTTTGCACAATTCATAAATCCTAACATGCTTCCACCATTCGGTCATGCCCTTTTTTTTAAAAACTAAAACGTAATAATATAATTTTTAAATTAAGATAACAAACTTAAGAAGTGCCTTATAATAAAACAATTATTATTTTGCCACTTTATATATATATATATATATATATATATATATATATACACACACACACACACACACACACACATACAGATATATATATATATATATACACACATACATATATACATATTTGTATATGTGTGGATATATATATATATATATATATATATATATATATATATATATATATATATATATATATATATATATATATATGTCTATATAATTAAATATTAGACAGAATGGACATATGATTAATCTGTTATATAGGCCAAATAGCACATAATATATTCAATTCAATAAATTATTTATTCACATTTCTTATCCACATATGCGTAATAGAATTTCATCCACAAAAATTATGAAAATTTAAGAAAGAAATAACATAAATGTAAATAAAAAGGAAATAAAAAAAATTCGTCTTTTTTTAACAGAGCAGGTAGTTTTATTTTTTTATTTAAGAAATTCTCATTAATTATTTATCTTGAATAAGATATACAGAGCACGATTTCACTTACAGTCTTGCATGGCAAGGGATATAGTCCTAATAATCTTTAGTCCGCGGACGCAGCAAGATTTAGTTATCCGTAGATATGTAACTCGATTTTACTTGACTCAGGACCCTAAGTGATGTGTACATTGTCACCAACTACTTATTGATTTTCAACTGTAAAGCTCTGTGAATGAATGCAGATGTATTCAACAAGTTCACAAATGGGAAAGGAAAATTTAGAGAAAGTTTAAAAAGTGACATTAAGGGCATGGCCAGCTTGTATGAAGCTGCGCATTTGAGGGTGCATGGTGAAAACATTCTTGAAGAAGCCCTCATTTTCGCCACCGCTTTTCTTAGATCAATTGCCAAGTCTTCTGAGCAAGCTCGCCGAGCCCTGAAGCATCCCTTGCACCACACCATGCTGAAGGTTGAGACTCGGCATTTTATTTCTGTCTACGAGGAAGATAAGTCTCGGAATGAAACTCTCCTACGCCTTGCGAAGATTGATTTTAATAGATTGCAGATGTTATACTGTCAGGAATTGAGCCAACATCAAAAGTAAGTATGTGTATATATGCTTATAAAAAAAAAAGAAATGTATAGTTATTGCATTGTTAGAAACAATTTTAATCTCTCTTTTATGTTGGAAGTTCTTGCTTACCTTGTGCACGTATAGGTGGTGGAACTCCTTCAATTTTACCACAAAGCTGCCTTATATAAGGAATAGAAGTGTGGAAACCCATTTTGTGGCAAATGGTGTGTACTTTGAGCCTCAATACTCCTTCGGAAGACTGTTACTTGCCAAAGTTGCTCTTGTGATCATCGTATTAGATGATACATATGATGCTTATGGCACTTACGAAGAACTCCAACTTCTCACCGATGCATTTGAGAGGTATACAGAGATGGAAGAAATTTATTATCAATGTTCCATTTGATTTTTCACCCCTAACTTTCATTTATACAACAAATTTACAGGTGGGACCGAAGTGCAATGGATCAATTATCAGATAATCTGAAGATAGTTTTCGAGTTTGTCATAAATCTTTTCGATGAATTTACAAAGGAAATGATTAAAAGAGGCAAGACATATGCAGGGCAATTTGCTAAACAAGTAGTAAGTGCTTTCCTCTTTGATCTCTACGTGTATAATTGCTTTATCTTTTTCCCTTCCTTCTTGGTTTAGAACTGTGTACAAATGTCACTAAAATATTTTCGATAGGTTTTAATTTTGTTCTTGGTTTAGAACTTTTGAATTCAATTCTATGCAGTGGTTAAAGGCCCTATTTCCTCTTCCTAAATCCCCTCTTGAAATTGAAATATTCTTTACTATTTTTTACTCTTATTTTCTAAATTATTGGGGCTACTGCTGATTTTAGGGTCAGTAGTAAGACCTCTTTTTTCAAAAAAAATTCTTTTAATTAATTACGCATATTATTTGGCAGTATTGTTATTTTGAACAATAAAGTCACTTCCAATTCTCTTTATAATCATGGGTCGAAATTGTGCAACTCAGGTTATGGAGTTGATTAGATGCTTTATGGATGAGGTGAAATGGCGTGAAGCAGAATATACGCCAAGTTATGAAGAGTACATGACTCGGGGTAGGATTACGGGACTTGCCCCAATCATGCTCATCTCAAGCTTTATGGGTATGGATGAAATTGTAGATGAGAAGCCGTTTCAACTCATAAAACAATCCCCCAAGGCCATAAGAGCTTGTGAACTCTTTTGCCGACTTACCAATGATATATACTCTCATGAGGTGTGGTGCATTAATCTTCATCTTATAATTGACATGCTTTAATTGCTCGAGCAGGCTATACAAATTTTTAGGTTAGACTTTTTTTTTTGAGTTGGAGTGAGACTAGTTTATTTAAAGGATTTGGTGAGACAATATCATTGACAGATAAACTGCTAAAAATTAAGTGGTCAGACCAATTCTTAGTTTAATGTTAACTCAACTCAACTTGCATTGCATAGTAGGCCATGCGTAAATCCATAAAGGCCTAGGATAGCATAATTCTCATCTTCCTTTTTAGACACCCATTATAAAATAAATTAGTTTTGACGTCTGCATTTTATAGATACATATACAAATAGATGTACTTTTTTTAAAAAATGAAAAATGTGCCCTCTATACTATGTATTTTTTGTTTTTCTTTTTTCTTCTTCAACTTTGGAGTTATAATATTGATGAAATACATGCATTTATCAAAACCACAGGCGGAGAAAGTTAGAGGTGATTCCTCTTCGGCTGTGGAATGTTATATGAAGGATTATGGCATCAGTAGAGAAGAGACAGTCGAAATATTTCAGAAGAAGTTAGAGGATGTATGGAAAGACATAAATGAAGAGCTCTTATTAGTAAGCAAGAATAGCCCTACCGACTACAATGACGAGGTTCATGAAGAAGAACAAAAGGAAGAGCTTCCGAAACCTGTACTGAAAAGATGCCTTGACCTTTGCCGCATGGTGAATGTGCTGTACAAGGGAAACGATGGCTTTACGCACCCAGCTGAAGTTGTCAAGGATCATATAACTGCACTCTATGCACGACCCTTCTCTATTTGAACATCGATTATCCACGTTGCATGGTTGTAATTCGACAACTCCTTATATATATATAGAGAGAATTTCTATACATATGTCATGTATGAAAATCTCATGACTTTTTAATTGTAACTAGCATTTGGGATCCCATGCAATGCGTGATATAGATTTTTAGTTATTATTATTATTATTGTTATTATTATTATTATTATTATTATTATTATTATTATGAATTACAGTTAATAATTTAGCAATTCTATGTAAAATTCTAGATATTTTTAACTTAAAAAGTTCAACGAATTTTTAAGTTAATTAAATATAAAAATTATTATATACCTATTTTTTAAAAATAAATATTATACATGCATGCATATAAGCAAAATAATATTACCTATGGAATGTAAATGTCGACAAATGGTACCACAAGAATACGATAACGATCACTTGGACTCTTCTTATCTCGAAGTTGATAGCAATTTCTACCTTTTGGTTGTAATCGATATCATAGTATTATCTTATATATATAGGATTCAGAATTATTGTCATTATGTTGTATATAATATTTAATATTACATATTCATATTTATACCCATGGCGAAAGGAAAGTAAATAAATCAAAAAAACAAATCTCTATTTGTCATTATTTGTGATTATTATAATCAACGAAATAATCATTTGAAATGAATGGATGAATATTTGATCCTAATCTTTTAATTAATGTATACACTGTTTTTTAAAAAGGCAACAATAATAATATTGGGGTTAGAATCTTTTCACATATATGATTTATATAAAAATTGAAAAGACGAAAACAATAATATTGGAAATTAGCTAGGAATACCTCAATATCTTTTGATAGGCTTGAATTTAGGTTTAGAACTAATGCCGAAGGTGCCATATGCCAAATATGAAGCCCAGGATGTTTTGTTGTATGAAACACACAGAGACATAGAGCAAAGGAGAGAGATAGAGTATTTATCATTACCTTCCACGATATTTTCTAAAATAATTTTTTAACTTGTACCACTTTGATCGGAGTACATAATAATCTATAGCATCATTTATGCTTGTGAGTATAATCAATATACTGCAATTTTGATTAGAAAGATGATGTGGCATGCGAAAGAGTTGTCTGGTTCCTAATCAACCCTTTTGTACTGAAAAAAGAAGTAAAAACAAGCAATCAAAAAGAGTTCAAAGAAGCCATTTAAAAGAAAGGGGAAGGGGGTTTCGGAGGTCTGCAATTGTCTTCCTTCGAATTTCATCTTTGTGCTACACCTTTTAACCCCCAAGGGCTAAGGGTCTCTCATACCATGGCTTAAGGGTCGTTTGCTACACCTTTTAGCCATCAAGGAGCTAAGGTACTCTCATAGCACAACCTAGGGCTGGTCGCTCAGCACAGCCCAAGACTGGTCGCTGCAACTTTAGCTCCAAGAGGCTAAGGGATTTAAGGCACGATCCCCGGCCGATCGCTATACCTTTAGCCCCGAAAGGGGCTAAGGGTGTCATACGGCCAATGGCCAGTTGCTACACCTTTAGCACCCAAGGGACGAAGGGATTCAAAGCATGACCTAAGAGCCAATCGCTACATCTTTAGCCCCTTGGGGGCTAAGGGCCTCTCAGCACGGCCCTAGGTCAGTCACTATAATACACGATCTAGAACTAGTCTCTTGCAGCTCATCCTCAGACTGCTTATCATACCTTTGCAATCCTGCGTTATGCTTAACAGAAGGAAACTCAACCTTAAGACTAGCAAACACATAAGAGCATCAATCGAAGATCAAAGTTATTGAATGGAGACGCCACTCTTCGTTATCAGTGCAAACAGTTACATAGTAGCTATACAAAAAAGAAAAAGAAGAGAGAGAAAGAAAGAAAGACAAGCTATATCAGATCCTACGATTACTCGTCATCATCGTCATTAGATGGAGGAGGAGCGTCATCAGAAACGGTGCTTTCCTCCTGATAATTCGCGGGCCTCAGCCCCACCCCCTAAGCGGCCGGCCGAGGTTGGTGAGCTACCGAAAGATCGTTCCTATTGAGCTATAGCCAGGGTTTAAAAATGAACCACCGCAGACCTATAAGAGCCGACTTTAGATCCTTGGCCAAGTTCCTGCTCAAAACGCCCAACTCTAAGGCCTTGTTGACCACTATAGTGTAGAAGATGGCCTGGACCAACTCGGGGATATGGAAATCATGGGCAGCCTCCTCAGTACTGGAAAGGACGAAGTACGGACATAAATTGCGATAATCCTCTAGGAGCAGTAGAGGAGGGCGAGTGGCCCTTCTTAGGTGTCAATTGAAAATATCCAAAACATGGAGGGCCACCTCCTCGATGCTAAGAAAGTAGCGGAACATCATGATTGACAAAACTCTTAGCAATGTGAAAGCCAAACAAAATGGAAGTGTAGCACCAACAAGCAAACCCCATTTTTAAGTGAAAAACGGGGAGCTACTCAATACAATCTTCAAACCTCGGGAATAGGGCCACCTCGAGAAACCCTAACCCAGGCATTAAGATCAGAACACAAGTGTCAACAGTTAATAGGGCATTTTTGATGAAAAGTTGCTTTCTAAAGCTTGCAGATAGTCCAGTCAGTAGGAACTTGCTCCACATTTCGCTTGACCACCAGGTTGGCCTGATGTACAGGCAAAATGTGAGGGGCTAAATGATCTGGAAAAAACCAGGAAGCAAGGTGGGCCCCGTAAATATGCTCGTGGACCTAGGCTACAATGACCATCTCCCGCCATTCCATGATCATAAGATATCATTCCTGGGCCCAGCATGGGAAACCGTCAGACGGCTCGTTAGGGAAGCATCTCATGTGAAATTACGATTTTGCCCCTAGCCACAGTGACTATAAATATCCACCTATCCACCTCGGGAAAGAAGGAGGAATCATTTATCAAACACTTTTTAATACAAAAAGGCAGTTTTTCCTCTGCATTGTCTTTCCTTAGGACTCAGAATTGGCTTGACCGTTGAAGAGGCATTTTTCAAATCCCACTCTAGGGTGTGCCTTGTTTTGCAGGTTCAACGCTCATGGAACAAACTGTTAGGCCCAAAGCCTGATCCATCACGTAAGCCCCATCTCATCCCACGTCATCCTTAGAGAAACCAAAAAGTCCTTAAACAAATATTAAGACGGACATTATTGTAATGGCTATTTTTATTTAGTTGAAATAAATCACAATCATACATATGAATTGATCTAATCCATCTTAATTAATATTTTAATTTAGTTTACTGGTAGTGATGATAATAACCCAGAGTCAAAAGTGTTAAGAGCTGTGGCTCAGGGTTCGAACTCCATAGTCAAAAGAATGAAGGCTTTCAATGTCAATAGGTATAGATTCCACACTCAAGCCCAAGATGAGGCAAAGAAAACTCAAAAATATAGGTTGATGGAAAACCTTACTATGGAAAGATCACCGACATCATTGAGTTGAACTACTTTTCTGATTGTAAGGTATTTCTATTTCAATGTGATTGGGTGATGTAAACTCAAGTTGGGGAAGAAAAGTGGACAAAAGGGGATTCACTCTTTTGAGTTTCTCACATAAGATACATAAAGGAAATGCCTTGAAGGATGGTCCATATATTCTTTCATCGCAAGCCAATCAAGTATTTTACATTGAAGATGAGAAAGACAAAGGCTGGGCTCATGTTGTGAGAGTAAAGCCTAGAGATAGTTACCAATTAGGAGTAACCATTGCATATGAGGATCAATTGTATCCTCAATGCATCCCTCCTAATATATCAAAAGAGGATGCATTCAGAGGTCCAATAAATTGGGATACTGTTGATTATGAGGAATAGGAACAATTTTAGTTTTTTCATTATCATGTGTTGGCATTTGCGGACCTTTGTATTTTGTTCTTGTTTCAAAAGTAACTACCATATTACTTCTAATTGACATAATAGTTCAAGCATGTAAGGATTCACACCCTTTAGTCATACGAACCTCATAGGCCAAGCCCATGCACAAATGTTTGTATATTATATTATTATGTTTATTTTGAAGCTTTGATTAATTACCTCATAGGCCAAGTAGGTAAAAGGAAGGAATATCAGTACATAGGTGTATGTGATTATTTTGTTTACGTAGTTTCCCTTGGTGGATAATGTTTGATTTTTATAATATAGCTTGTATAATTTTACTGTTAACCATGTTTTCTTGAATTGCATGATAAATTCACACGAGTTTGCCTTGTAAGTTTTAAAGCATCATAATCATGTTTCAATCCAGGATTACCTCAGAAGAGTACCTTAAGTCTATTCAACATGAAGATGTAGTAGGTGAAGATATGTCTTTAGATGATATTGACATGATTCCCGATTTGGAAGAAGAAGAAGTTAAACATGTTGAAGAGAATATTTTCGAATCAAGAGTTTCGATTAATATGAATCCCTCTCTTATCAACATACCTGATTTTAAAGATGACAAAGAGGTGTTAATAATTGGTAAATGAATCTTTAAGTCATTTTACTTGCATAATGGTTTAAGTAGCTATAGTTTATTTACTAATATGATGATCATATTCTTTTTTATATAGATGAACGTGGCAATGCTAGAAAGTTTAGAGGGAAAATAAATGTGAACATGGCATATAAATTGGTTCCTCCGGAGAGGATTATGGTACCTTTAAACAACTTGTTGCAACCAATAAAGAAAGCAGGGAGTTCATTTAATAGATTCCTTGCTGATGTGGCTAAGAGACCTAGCCTATGTCTTCTTAACTATAAGGATCGGCACTTAGTGCCGCAGTACTTTAGAGGTCATATCATAATGTTGATTAGGGTAAGCATTTATTTATGCCCAAGTTGGTTGATGCATGTTATCTAAATGTAACTACTTCAAATACTTACTTGAACTTTTGTTTTGGTAGGGGAAGTTTTTGTTACCAGATGGGGTACACCTCAATCAGAAAATTCTAAAACCAGTTGGGGAGAGGGTTTGAGGTGTCAAGTATTCCTTGAGATGTAAGTATGTTAAGGAAGATACCACAAAAGAGGCATTATATAATTTGAAAAAGAGTAAGCACCCGTCTACTGTAGGTGACCAGATGCGGTTTGGTTTGGTCGATTATTTCTTTTTGGGAAAGTTTCAGGTAAGTTTAAAAACTGTTGGTTTCATCGTGTCTCGGTGTCGTACATTTAGAAATGCTTTGGTGAAGCTATATGGTTTTTTTTAAAACTCCCCAAGCATATCATTAGTTGTTGGTATTACACAAAATGTCGGAATTAATAGGTGCTCACCAAAAACCAAAACTGCAACCTTAAACTAATGAAAAATTGAAAACAAGGATCCATTGACTTCTAAGAAAAGAATTGAAGGTTGTAGTTTACATAGTATTCTTCAGAGAAATCATGAGCTTATTCTCATTTGCATGCAAGGACCTTGTTTGTGGTATCATACAAATTCAAGACGTGGTTTGGGTGCTTTGTTAATTGCTTTGCTAACTATTTGCCTTCTCCACTTTTATAACAATATCTCTTATAACAATATAATGCTTTTTGTAATGCAGAAATGGCCTACTAATGGAAAAAGAGTAAGAGGGAAGCAATTACATGCAGATACAAGTGGCTCACAAAGTTTTGCAATCAAAAGGGATAATTTTCTTAGTCATGTATGCTTACTTTGTTTGTATCAAGTACGGTGTGGCTGTTATAAGCTCTCCATATCTTGCAACTGCTAATCGCTCTAAACAGCTCAATTCTACTCTTAACTACAAACCATCAGTTCAAATTAAGTATGATGTCATATGCTTACTTTGTCTGGGTGTCGTAACTGCTTCTAACTACCACTCGATAATTTTGTAAGTCATGTATGCTTACATTGTCTAGGTGTCGTATGTTTAGAGATGCTTTATATTATTGGTACTCTGGCGGTGTGGGCTGTGGAGTTGTGATCCCCGGTGCGTATCCGTCGAGCCTGGTGGTTATATTCATTATGTTTCTATTATTACAGGTACTTATTATAAGGCTATAAGCCTAAGTTATGGTCAATTTTTAGGGGATACTCTATCTGTTTATTTCCAAAATTCTTGAAAGTTGTGTATTTCTTTTGTGAATATGTGGTTGTAATTTCCCGCAAGCGCACAGTTTATCGTTGTAACGTTTGCGAGTATCGTCCTCAGGGATGGATGTGAAATTGAATTACTAAGTCATATACGTTAACTCAGGATCAAAATTAATACAAATTAAGTTGAGCTAATTACCAAATATTTAAGTTAAATATAAAACTAAACTATTAAGATAAAGCCATAGAACCAAGTACCAAACACTAACTGACACATTAGAAAGGCACCAACTAAGAAAAGGAGCACCAAACTGAAAAGAAGGTGAGCCAGCAACACTTAGCCGTAAAAGTCTTCTTATTCTGAATTCCTATTCACCCGTGGATTCAGAGAAACAAAACAGGGGATGATGACGCAAAGAGAAGGGATTCAGCAAGGCAAAACCAGAACTTGGGTAATTAGAACCAAATTAGGGAAACTAAATTGTGACCTCAATCTTCTACTAACTGATAACCAAAGTACATCAATCTCTGAAACTAAGCTAAACTGAAAAGAATTGAACCCTCCTCCTACTTGCTCTGTTCTTTGGCTTCCATTAAAAAAAAACGCCGCCCCTCTTTTCTTGATAAATCTCCTTAACCTTGAGTTAAACTCCTGTAACTTGTAACTGCCACACTGATGATTGATGCAAGGCAACGGTCAGAAGAATTTATGTGAGGATTGATCGAGGAGAGAGAAGAAGAGTAGGAGTAAGAGTGCGGGTATGGTGGAGGATGAAGGAGGCGAAAGGCCCCATGTTCGGTTCCTCTGTAACTGTTCACTGGGTATGAAGAAGAAGAGGAAAGGCATCGGTAACTGTTGCAAGAAAAACAGAGTTTTAATATTTATAAACCCCAAGTGCAAGGTGTATCGTTGAGTACTTGGGGTGTCGTCCGCAGGTAATTGTGTTTTCAACTACCAGAGTTTACTAGAGCGTCTCAATCTAGGCGTGATCAACGGTGAAGGAGGGGAACTAAACTACGCTACAAATATAGAAACAAGCGACTTGGAATTGTGATTTTACCAATTAGTGAACCAACTAATCAATACGAGTCCTAACCCACCCAAACTACGCTATGAACAAGAGATGGTCGGTTGCACCATCAAAGACCACCCAAGCCCTCTCTCAAGGGTCATGAGCTAGTCTAATTCGTGTAACCACCTACTTTCGTGGGGTTAGTCGAATTAGACCACAAAACTAGCAACCCCGGACCTAGCTCGATTCGGATACTACTTTCGTGTCCCGAACTCGGCCATTCCCTCTCCCACACTAGCAAATTGACCTCACCTCTCAGCATAAGTCAATCGCCCAAAAATATGAATGAAAACCCTCTCAGGCATTTCATCGAACACTTGGCGGGCGTGAAGGAAAACTCTAAGTTCTAAGCATAGATTGGGTATGGTTAGGCTTAGTACAAGATCAATTAGCCATCAAGAGGCTAATCACAATCCAAGCCAACACAATCTACCAACAAAACATGAAAAACGCATGAAAACCTAAACTAACCAACAAGAACATAAACTTGAAGAACAAAACGAAGGGAATGAAATAAAACGAATTTAAACAACTAAACAACATAAATTAACAATGAAATTAAACATATAAATCAACCAAAACCAATACAAGAATCAAAATCAACAAAACATAATTAACAAGAACATAAAAAACTAGAGAGATAAAAGAGAAGGAAACTTAGTCTTGAATTGATGAAGAACTTGAAATCCAAAGGTTGAATCCAATGTTACAATCTTCAATCCTAAACTAATCTCCCTTCTTAACTAAAATCTAACCTAAATTAATCCTACAAAATCGCCAGAGCAAAGACCCCCAACGACCTCCGAACCCCCTCGCGAAGACGCCCGAACGAAGCTTAAATAGAAAAACCGAGGCCCGACGAACTGGGGGGGTAACACGACCGTGCCACGTGGCACGGCCGTGCCATGTGGCACGGCCACACCGTGCCACATTGCTGGCACGGTGGCCGTCTCCCCCGGTTTTGCCCCACTTTGCCGATTTTCGTCGGTTTTCGCTGTTTTTCGTCGTTTTGTCCCATCTTCGTCCCTTTCCGCGACGCTTGTTTGGTTTGGAGTTGTTTCCTACAAAAACATAAATAAAATAAGGTAAAACCCCAAAGATTAAGTTATTATACGAGCTAAAAGTGGGTGAAAGAGGCACGTAAAATAGGTATATTTACCGTTCAACACACCCCCACACCTATCTTTTGCTCGTCCTCGAGTAAAATAAAAGAAAACTAGAGTAAACAACTAACTCACTTTCGTAGGAATCACGGTTGCATTTAGCGTATGCAACAAGCCCTTTAAACCCCTTGGTTACCCCAAGTGGACGAGTAAGGTCTCGTGAGGGTTTGCAGAAGATATACCCACAAAATCTCAAAAAGGAAAAACAAAGAAAAGAGAAACAAAAGTCGAAAAATAAAAGTAGCAAAACACAATATATACATGGGGATAAACTGTACACAATCGAATCAACCAAAACCACCTAATAGCTCAAATATCAGTCTGTACACAGGCATTATATGCATTTCAGGACACATCATCCCAAAGAATGGCATCCAGACATCAGCTTTTCACCCTACGATGCATGAGGACATTGAATCCATCCTGGTGCCTAGTGTGCAAGTGTATCATCACCCTGAAACTAAGCCTGCCAAAACCAAACTCAATCCCACGCAATTGACACAAGCTACCTTTTTGATTGGCTAGCATAGAAAGCAGGCTTCCCCAGTAGCAGTATTGCCTCAAAGGGTAACACCCAGTAGCGCATGCCTCAAAGGGGTACTTGTCATTTCCAACTCTTTTCTTCCCCACTTTCTTTTCTTTTCCATTATTTTTTTTTCATTACAAACTCATGTCACGCCTCAAAGGGATGCACCCAGTAGCGTTTGAATTTGTTTGTTTTTTTTGCTTTTGTTTTGGAAAAAGGGGGTGCCAGCGCATATAAAGGGAACTGTGCAGTAGACAGTGAGAGAGTCGATCGTGAAAGACTAAGAATTCAGGATGATGACAATACATGAATTCAGGACCGGATTGCAAAATTACGATGGACTGTTGGGGTTAGAACTGAGGTCTAAAACAACAGATTGGGGATGAACATCTATCATGCACATTATACTTATATACGAGCTAATAGTCAAGGTATCAGGGATCAAGGCTGATCAAAATAGTACAAAACTCCCCTAAATGCAAAAAGAAAAGGAAAAATTATACAAAAAGGAGAAAAATTGAAAAATTTACACAAAAATGAAAAATGTTTACAAAAATAAGAAGAAAAAGGGGAGATGACCCCACCCCCACACCTAAATCTCACAATGTCCTCATTGGGAGTCGTGAGTCATCACCAACACACAAAAATAAAGAAAACAAAATCACACACAAGAAAAACGAAAATCGACATAAATATGTACAAGCTAACACACTCTCCCAAAAACACAATCTCACCCAAAATAACAACACGATCACGCATATATACAAACTACACCACCAAAAACAAATATGGATCAATCCAACAATACCACCAATCACAACACAATAAAAATCCACAAAAACACAAAAATGGTGATCATAGCCAACAACGGCTCAACAATATCCAAATTTCACCACAGGATGATCACCAACCAAAACACAATCCTAATATCCACAACTAAACAAAAATAAAAAGAAAGAAAAGAAAAATAGAAAGAAGGGGGGGAAGAGTGAGAACGAGTATACCAGGTCGGGTACTGAATGTACCCGAACTATGCCATGACGACTTAAGGAGCATCAGCCACTCCTTGCCGCTCAAGATGCGAGTCGTCAGCTCGGATGCAGTCAAAGCTCTCAGGAGCTTATCATGCATAGCTGCATGTAGCTCGGAATGGTGTGAGTAAGGGAACACTGGTAAAGATGGAGCAAACAAAGTTAGTGCCCTCTTAAACTCACCAAATACCTGTGAGAAATCAGCAGAAAAATCAAATGCAATAGTCAACACGATTTCTCCAGGCATGCCCTCTAGGTACGGACCAGAAGGATCAAGGAGGGGGTCATACCCTCTAAAAGTACCTAGAGACTTACGGCAGGCAGCCTCATTCCCCTCAAGTATCACAAGAGGATCGATAAGCGACAAATCACAACACTTAGGGGAATGGGAGGGTGGTGAATATGAATAGGAAGCATGGGATGTATCAAGAGAGGTGGGGGATATATTATCAACAAAATCAGGACTAGTTGGCCTTGCAACCACAACATCCATGCATGAAGTCCCTGTGGGAGTCCCATAAAAAATATACACCTCAAAAGAAACATTGTCGGACTCAGACCAAGTATCATCCTCCTCAATACTAGCGCTAACGCCAAGGTCTCACCTACCTCGAACTCCGTCGACTGAGCTAAAGGGGAAGGTGTATCAGGAAAGGTCATGATAAGCGCAGTGTTGTCCCAAAGGGTATTAGGAAAGGATGAAGCAACAGTGAGTGAAGGGATCAAGGGAGGGTCGACTACGTCCTCTAGTCCGAACTCTAGAGGTGGTAAAGACGCACCATCATCACACAGGTTGACATCAAGTCTAGGAGTACTAGAACTAGGGTCAATCTCGGGTGATAGGTCATACTCCCGCATTTTATTAACAAACTCAGCAAACTCAACTTGTTGCTTATTCATTGTCTCTATCATATTGCTAAGTCTAGCAAAGCCTTCATTAGAAATATGATAGGGACAAGAAGTACTGGCGTGGTCAGAACAATGGCAAATTTCGCACACAGGAGGGGCATAATTAGGGATGCAAGGGGGTGGGGTACAAGAATCAGAACAACTAGTTTCAAATTCATAAGTATCCCAAGCCAACCACTCAAGTAATTCCCAAGCTTCATCAACATTTCGAGCATAGAAGTCCCAATGCTCCAAAAGAGCACGGGTCTCACAATTCACAC
Source organism: Carnegiea gigantea (assembly GCA_029747015.1). NCBI lineage: Eukaryota > Viridiplantae > Streptophyta > Magnoliopsida > Caryophyllales > Cactaceae > Carnegiea > Carnegiea gigantea. Next base: position 175,964 of record JAKOGI010000407.1, on the reverse strand, counting down.
CCTCATCAACAACATGCAATATTTCCCATTTCCCATATAAACATCCACAAGAAGCACATTGAGCAAGATAAGCATGTAAACGATCCCAATAATGGTAAAATAGTTCTTGCTCACATTGGGGAAAATGGAAAATTGCCATTGAATTTTTTTTGAATTTTTTTTTTTTTGGATTTTTAAAAGGCCTAGCCTCGAATGCTAAAGTAAACCCTAATATTGAAAAACGCCAATTCCCCGGCAACGGCGCCAAAAACTTGTTGCAAAAAAACAGAGTTTTAATATTTATAAACCCCAAGTGCAAGGTGTATCGTTGAGTACTTGGGGTGTCGTCCGCAGGGAATTGTGTTTTCAACTACCAGAGTTTACTAGAGCGTCTCAATCTAGGCGTGATCAACGGTGAAGGAGGGGAACTAAACTACGCTACAAATACAGAAACAAGCGACTTGGAATTGTGATTTTACCAATTAGTGAACCAACTAATCAATACGAGTCCTAACCCACCCAAACTACGCTATGAACAAGAGATGGTCGGTTGCACCATCAAAGACCACCCAAGCCCTCTCTCAAGGGTCATGAGCTAGTCTAATTCGTGTAACCACCTACTTTCGTGGGGTTAGTCGAATTAGACCACAAAACTAGCAACCCCGGACCTAGCTCGATTCGGATACTACTTTCGTGTCCCGAACTCGGCCATTCCCTCTCCCACACTAGCAAATTGACCTCACCTCTCAGCATAAGTCAATCGCCCAAAAATATGGATGAAAACCCTCTCAGGCATTTCATCGAACACTTGGCGGGCGTGAAGGAAAACTCTAAGTTCTAGGCATAGATTGGGTATGGTTAGGCCTAGTACAAGATCAATTAGCCATCAAGAGGCTAATCACAATTCAAGCCAACACAATCTACCAACAAATCATGAAAAACGCGTGAAAACCTAAACTAACCAACAAGAACATAAACTTGAAGAACAAAACGGAATGAAATAAAACAAATCTAAACAACTAAACAACATAAATTAACAATGAAATTTAAACACATAAATCGACCAAAACCAATACAAGAATCAAAATCAACAAAACATAATTAACAAGAACATAAAAAACTAGAGAGATAAAAGAGAAGGAAACTTAGTCTTGAATTGATGAAGAACTTGAAATCCAAAGGTTGAATCCAATGTTACAATCTTCAATCCTAAACTAATCTCCCTTCTTAACTAAAATCTAACCTAAACTAATCCTACAAAATCGCCAGAGCAAAGACCCCCAACGACCCAACGAACCCCCTCGCGAAGACGCCCGAACGAAGCTTAAATAGAAAAACCGAGGCCCGACGAACTGGGGGTGGCACGACCGTGCCACATTGCTGGCACGGTGGCCGTCTCCCCCGGTTTTGCCCCACTTTGCCGATTTTCGTCGGTTTTCGCTGTTTTTCGTCGTTTTGTCCCATCTTCGTCCCTTTCCGCGACGCTTGTTTGGTTTGGAGTTGTTTCCTACAAAAACATAAATAAAACAAGGTAAAACCCCAAAGATTAAGTTATTATACGAGCTAAAAGTGGGTGAAAGAGGCACGTAAAATAGGTAAATTTACCGTTCAACAGTAACGGATGGCTCGATGATGGTTGTGATTATGGAGCATGGAGGAGGAGAGAGAGAGGATGAGTAATGGATGGGAAGACGAAGGCGAGAGGTCACGGGCTGCTCTGTTCGTGGCCCTGTTCGCTGTTTCTGGGCAAGGAAGAACAAAGCAAGCAGATGGGGAAAAAGAAGAAAATGGGGAGGGGGCTGCTAGTCACGTGCCAAGCACGCCTCCTTAAATGAAATGGGAGAGAGAGAGCTGGGTAATGAGACTGGGCCAGAGAAAAGGAAAAGAAAGAGGGAGGCATGTCTCGGTTGGGGGAGAGGACCGAAGTGGCCGGTTGGCCTGAAAGAGAGAAGAAAAGAGAGGGAGATGGGAGAGCTGGTCCACTGGGCCTCGCGATTGGGCTCGTGGGTGTAGGCCATTGGGCTGTCCTTCTTCTCTTCTCTTCATTTCTGGATCCATAGTGCTTCTTCTAAATCCTTTGGTACTCAATTTATTCAGATTTCATTACTCCTACAAAATAAATAAAAACATATTAAAATCCTAATTTAATATTTTATTTTGAGCAAATATTAGGTAATAAAGGTATAAAAATGTAATAATTTCAGGTTGAACAAGTACCCTCACACCTAAGTTTTGTTCGTCCTCGAGTAAAACAAAACGAAAATAGCCTAGAAAAATAAAAGAAAATCCTAACTCACTTTCGTGGGAATCATAGTTGCACTTAGCTCGTGCAACAAGCCCTTTAAACCCCTAGGTCACCCCTAGTGGATGAGAAAGGTCTCGTGAGGGTTTACAGAAGATATACCCACAAAATCTATAAAAGAAAACATAAACAGGAACTCAAAAATCTTTTTGATTTTTTTTTAAACGAAAATTAATATGTACAAAATTAGGGAAAGATATATACATATTCTAATCAACTAAATCACCCACATAGCAAAGATATTGGCCCGCATATAAACAAAATGTACTCATTAAGGTTCTCTACCTCATGAATGACAGCAAAGTCCTAACTTTTCACCCAACTGTACATCAAAACTTTGAATCCATCCCCATACTTGTGTGCATGTGCATCACCATCCTAGGGCTTAGGCTTGCCCAGAATCCCACTTGACTAACACAAATTACATTATTGACTGACTTAATAACATAGAAAGCAAGTTTTTCCAGTAGCAGTATTGCCTCAAAGGGTAACACCCAGTAATGTATGCTTGAAAGGGTTACTTGTCATTCCAAATTTATTCCATTTCTTTTCCATCATTTTTTTTTTTAGTTTCTTCTTTTTTTTTTTGGCTTTTTTACGCATTTTTTTCCTCATTTTTTTCTTTTTTTTAAAAATAAAACATCAAAGTAATTGTGTCAAAAAAAACAAGTGGGAGAGCCGATCATGGAAAGCTAAGGCCTTAAGACAATGTGGATGAAATAAATAGGGATTGGATCACACAGCAATAATGAACAAATGGGGTTAGAATCAGGGCTAAGAATGACACACCGAGGATGGAGACCTAATATGCACATCAGTTCATATACAAGCTAAAAGTCAAGGTACAGGGAATTTAAGCTGATCAGAATAGTACAAAACTTCCCCAAAAACAAAAAAAAAAAAGATTTGTTTTTGGATTTTCAAAATTTTGCCTTTTTTTTTCCTCGATTTGTTTAGATTCAAAATTTCCCCACCCCCACACCTATTCCGAGCAACGTCCTCAATAAGAGTAGAGAGAAATATAAAACCACAAAATAAAACTGAAAAAGAAAACAAATAAAATAAGCCTCACAAAGATACGACTCAAAATCAAATAGTCAATATATATACAAAAGAAAGACAAAAAGAACCGACTACACAAAAGGAAAGAAAAGGGAAAAAGAGAAAAAGAGGAAAAGAGAGAAGGGATGAAAAGAAGTTTTTAGCAAACCAGGCCGGGTGCTAAGCACACCCGAGCTGTCATCTCAACACATCACTGAGCAGGACTCGGCTCGCAGAGTATCAGACACTCCACATCTTCCTTGCTAGGCAACTCTAGAAATTGCTTCAATCTTTGGCCATTCACCTTAAAAGTAGTACCACTGTCAGGGTCCTGAATTTCGACTGTACCATAGGAAAAAATATGTGAGACAATGCAAGGACCAGTCCATCAGGACCTTAACTTCCCTGGAAACAAGTAGGGCCTAGAGTCATACAAGATCGCTTTCATTTCGGGGGCAAACTCTCTCCGAAGGATACGCCTATCATGAAACAACTTCACCTTTTCTTTATAAGAACGAGCACTCTTATGGGCCTCAGCTCTAATCTCATCAAGCTCATTCAGTTGCAATCTGTGCTCCTTACCAGCCTCAGTCAAGTCATAGTTGAGTTTCTTAATGGCCCACCAAACTCTATGCTCTATTTCCACAGGAAGATGGCAAGGCTTATCATAAACAACCCTATAAGGTGACATACCTAAGGGAGTTTTGAAAGCTGTCCTGTAAGCCCAAAGAGCATCTACGAGTTTGTCAGCCCAATCCTTTCTATTCCGACTCACGGTCTTTTCAAGAATATGCTTAATCTGTCGATTAGACACCTCAACCTGGCCACTAATTTGGGGATGATAGGGGGTAGCAAGCCTATGGACAATTGAATACCTCTTTAGTAAGGCATCAAAGGACCTATTATTGAAATGGGTACCCTGATCACTAATAATAGTACGGGGCATGCCAAATCTAGCAAAGATGTTCTCCCTCAAGAACTTCACAATAAATTTAGCATCATTAGTCATAGAAGGGTTGGCTTCCACCCATTTAGACACATAGTCCACAGCTAGCAAAATATACTCATTCTCAAAAGATGATGGAAATGGTCCCATGAAGTTTATACCCCACACATTAAAAACTTCCACCACAATGATGGGACTCAGTGGCATCATATCCCGCCTGCTGATTCTACCCCACTGTTGGCACCTAGGGCAACTCTTACAGTACTCAAAAACATCCCTAAATAGAGTAGGCCAGTAGAAACCACATTAAAGAACTTTGGCTGCAGTCTTCCCATACCACTAAAACGCCCTCCACATGCTTGATCATGACAGAAAGAAAGGACACTTCTCACCTCATGATCGGGAATACACCTCCCAAACATTTGGTCAGAACAGTACTTAAATGAATAAGGGTCCTCCCAAACAAAGAACTTCACAAGGTGAAAGAATCTATCCCTATCATTCTTGGTCCAACTCTCAGGAATCCTACCGGCAACCAGGTAGTTCACAATGTCAGCATACTAAGGATCAGGGTGAACGACATATAACTGCTCATCAGGGAAGCATTCAGAAATACTGAACTCACTCTCTTCATCATAGAGAATCCTAGACAAATGGTCAGCTACAAGATTTTCAGAACCTTTCTTATCCCTAATCTCACTATCAAACTCTTGCAATAGCAATATCCATCTAACAAGTCTAGGCTTAGCATCCTTCTTAGAAAGAAGATGCTTAAGAGCAGAGTGGCCAGTGTACACAATCACATGAGACCCAATCAGATAAGGTCTAAACTTCTCAAATCCAAAAATCACAGCTAAAAATTCTTTCTCAGTCACAGTATAGTTCAGTTGGGCATCATTCAAAGTGTGACTAGCATAATAGATGATATGTGGCTTTTTATCAACACGCTGTCCTAGAACAACCTCAACAGCATAATCAAATGCATTATACATCATTCAAATGATTCTCCCCATATGGGAGGATGAAGAACAGGAGCAGAAATTAAGGCTTCCTTAAGCTTAGTGAAGGCCACAAGACAATCCTCAGAGAAGTGAAATGATACATCTTTAGCTAAGTTGGACAAGGGCTTTGCAATCTTACTAAAGTCCTTAATGAAGCGACGATAGAAGCAACATATTTAAGGAAAGACCTCACTTCTTTCACACAGGTAGGAGGGGGAAGATTGACAATCAAATCAGTCTTAGCCTTATCGACCTCAATTCCATATTTAGAAATAACATGACCTAAGAGTATTCCCTTCCTAACCATAAAATGGTATTTCTCCCAATCAGAGTCAAACTTTTCTACCTACAGCTTTCTACACTTTTCTCAGATCAGACAAACATTCATCAAAGGAAGACCCAAACATAGAAAAATCATCCATGAAAATTTTTAAGCAGTGTTCAACTAAATCCAACAAAATAGAAATCATGCAACGTTGAAAGGTAGCAGGGGCATTGCACAGTCCAAAAGGCATACGTCTAAAGGTATAGGTTCCAAAGGGACAGGTGAAAGTAGTCTTTTCTTGATTGTCAGGAGCAATAGAGATCTGGGTATAGCCAGAGTATCCATCTAAAAAGCAATAGAAGGAATGTCTAGCCAACCTCTCTAACATTTGGTCCAAGAAAGGAAGGGGAAAATGGTCTTTTCTAGTGGCAGCATTTAATTTCCTATAATCAATACACACATGCCATCCAACTTGGACACGAGTAGGGACTAACTCGTTCTTGTCATTCCTAATCACGGTAATACCGGTCTTGTTAGGAACAACTTGAACAGGGCTAACCCACTTACTATCAGAAATTGAGTAAATGATCCCATGATCCAGCCATTTCAACACTTCCTTTCTAACTACTTCCTGAAGAGTTGGGTTCTAACGCCTTTGACAATCACGGTAGGGTTTAGCACTGTCCTCTAAATGAATTCGATGTTGCATAATGGAAGGACTAATACCCTTAATGTCCCCTAAAGTCCAACCCAAGGCTTCCTTGTTCTCTCTAAGTAAGGCAATGAGTTTGTCTTCTTGGCCCCAGTCTAGGTTAGAAGTAATAATAATAGGTAAAGATTCATTGGGGCCTAGAAATGCATACTTAAGAGAGTCAGGAAGGGGTTTTAGTTCAAAAGCAGGAGGGAAACAGATTCAGAAGCAGTAGTAAGGAAGCAATCAGCAGTAGAACACAAGTCATCAAACTCAAAAGCATCATACTCAAGCTCATCATTCACAATAAAGGACTCATACGCAACAGCAAACACATCATCACAGGCATTATCAAGTATAGAATCCTCTACCCAGTGAAGAGTAGAGAACTCCATATCATCAAAACTAGAGGGCTGCCTTTGCAGATTAAAAATGTTAAGCTCTAAGGTCACGTTACCAAAAGACAGTCTCATCATGCTATTCCTACAATTAATGAGGGCATTGGCAGTGGCTAAGAAAGGACGCCCTAGAATCACAGGGACTTGACTAGCTAAGTTAGACACCTTCTATGTCTCAATTACAACAGAGTCCACTGGGTAAATAAATTCACCCACTCGGATCAGCACATCCTCAACAATACCCCTAGGCAACCTAGTCGCCCTATCAGCTAATTAAATAACCATCTTAGTAGGCTTAAGCTCGCCTAACCCTAGCCTCTCCTACTCAGTGAAGGGAATCAAGTTGACACTGGCCCCTAAATCAAGCAAAGCTCTATGAATGAGTTGGTCTCCTATAACTATAGAAATAGTAGGGCAACCGGGGTTCTTATACTTCACTGGGATCTGATGAGATAGAACAGAACTAGCACTAGAGGCTAAGAAAGCCTTCCTAGGGACATTGGTAGCTCTCTTGGTTATGCACAGATCCTTTAAAAACCTAGCATATGGAGGCATATGCTGAATAGTATCGAGCAAAGGAATGTTGATCTTGACTTGAGAGAAGTTCTTTCTCATCTTCTCAACATGGGCTTGGTCTTTCTTCTTAAGCCTATGGGGAAAAGGAGGCAAAGGCATATGGACTTTCTCAGATGAAGAACGAGAAGAAGAAGAAGAAGAAAGACTCTTAAAAGGAGAAGGGTGAACTGACTCAAAGGAGTCTTTCTTTTTAAACTCCTCTTTTTTAGACGGTGACTAAAGAGAGGGAGGAGTATCAAAATCATTGGGAACACCATTAGTAGCATCCCCTGACTTACTAGATGAGCTAATCTTTGGAGGTGAAGAAGAAGAAGAAGAATTTTCAAGGAATTGATGAGGATACCTGCGGGGCTCAATAGGACCTCTAACCCGGCCATCAATCTCTCGACTAGAACAGAGAGATATCACTGCATTCACTTTCCTCATAGGCTCACTGGGATTACCTGAAGAAGAAGATGCGTGACCCTTAGGATTCACATCAGGCTGACTTGAAAAAGTACCTGGCTCCCTAGAAGATGATGCTAACTGAGAAAACTATTCAGTCATAATTCTCATCATTCTTTCCATGTTAGCATTAATTATTTTCTCCACATTATTATTAATTCTCGTCTCCATTTTATCAATGTCACTATAACCAGGAGGAGGTTGAACTTGAGCTATAGGAAGTGGAGGTCTAGGCGTATTAGGTATACCTGGAAAAATCGATCTCTAAAAGGAACTAGAAGGGTGAGAGATGGGCTGGGAGTTAGGAACCATAGCATTTGGTCCATTATTCCGAGAGAAGTTAGGGTGATTTCTCCACCCTGGATTGTAAAAAGGAGAGAAAGAGTCGTTCTTAGGTCTCTAGAAGGCCATACTCGCTTGCTCTTGCCCCGTTGCTAACTGGTGAGCAAAGCAGGGACAAGCACTCAATGAATGATCTAAGGCCTGGCAATGAGAGCAAGACACCGAAGAAGTCTGGGATAACTGAGTCATTTGTAGAGTAAATCCTTTCATCATGTTATCTAAAGCAGTAATCTTAGACTTTAAGTGACTCACATCAGAGACAGAATGTAACCCACCCCTTGTAATCCTAGAGCTTAAGCTGTCATCCCGAGGGGTTTCCTACTGCATAGTTTTCTCAACTAAGTCCTCTAAAAATTCCCAAATATCTGTGGTGCTCTTAGAAAGAAAGCCATCCTGACACATAGACTCTACTATGGTCCTAGTCTGTTGGTCAAGTCCTTCATAAACAATCTGGCACAAACGTGCCTGGTCTAGACCATGATGGGGACACTGGGCCAGCAAATTCTTAAACCTATCAAAATATTTCCAAAATGATTCCCTATCCAGTTGCACAAATTGATTGATTTCATTCCTTAGCTTAATAGTCTTGGCATTAGGAAAATATTTTCTTAAGAATAATTTCACAAAATCATTCCAAAAAGTTACAGAATTAGCAGCCAAGCCATACATCCAATGTTTAGCAGAATCTTTCAAAGCAAAAAGAATTAATTTCATGCGCACAACATCAATGAAAATATTAGGAAAATGCATCATAGAACAGACTTCTTTGAATTCCCTCAAAAATAAATAAGTGTCCTCTAAACCAGTAAATTTGGGGAGCATCTGAGTATAATGAGGTCTCAATTCGAAAGTAACATTCGGTCCAAGGTCAGGTATAGTAAAATAAGATGGCAAAGTAGTCCTAGGAGGATAAAAGATATCATTCAAAGATCTTTCTTGTGCCATTTCTTCGATTCTGGGCTTAGGTTCAGATTCGGGTGTTAATTCAATCTCGGGGTTAGGTTCACTCCTAAAAAGTCGATTATTTTTTAGGATTTCTCACCCAACCAGTCATATAAATCCCACACCTTCACAAAAGGTCTTTTCTTTTTTTCTGTTTTTGATTTTTTTTTTCATTTTTTATTTTTTTTCTTTTCTTTAAAGCCACAAAATGACAAAACAAAACAAAAAGAGTGAATCAAAACTAAAGACAATTCACAAACAAAAAATGAGCAAAATTCAAACAAAAGCATAAACACAAAGAAACTAAAAATAAATAAATAAAACTACACTTAAACAACCTAATTCTAAAAATAAAATTTAAAATAGAAAATAAACTCCTAAAATCTAACACAATCACAAGGGACACAAATATAATTTTTCTCGAATTTTTTCCTGTCCTTGAACAGTGCCAAAAAATACAAACAAATTATTAAGTGAAAACTTCACAGAAAAATCATGAAAGCTCCAAAAATTCCACAAAAATTCACCAACTCTAAAAATTATCCTGAATCTAAGAAAAATATCAAATAGCAAAAATCGCGCCAGGATTTGCCCAGAAAATTCAAACAGAGGGAGAAAATCGGTGAAAAATGTGCACTTTAAATATTTCCGGATCAGTTCTACTTTGCTTCTTTCACTACACAAAAACAAAATACGTTAGTACTATTTTTTTCAGCCATGAATAGCATACAAAAAAAATTAAAATTAAACTAATCTTGACAAAAACAAAAATCAAAATCAAAATATAAACTAAATTCAAAATTAAAACTAAACTAAACTACAAAAATAACGACTCAACTAAAACTAAAACTAAAACGGCTCTAACGACTCTAATAATTAAACAACGACTCGATGTAACCAAATTTCACAATGCCATCCCCGACAACGGTGCCAAAAACTTGTTGTAATTTCCCGCAAGCGCAGGGTTTATCGTTGTAATGTTTGCGGGTATCGTCCTCAGGAATGGATATGAAGTTGAATTACTAAGTCGTATACGTTAACCCAGGATCAAAATTAATACAAATTAAGTTGAGCTAATTACCAAATATTTAAGTTAAATATAAAACTAAAGTATTAAGATAAAGCCATAGAACCAAGTACCAAACACTAGCTGACACATTAGAAAGGCACCAACCAAGGAAAGGAGCACCAAACTGAAAAGAAGGTGAGCCAGTAACACTTAGCCATAAAAGTCTTCTTATTCTGAATTCCCATTCACCAGTGGATTCAGAGAAACAAAACAGGGGATGATGACGCAAAGAGAAGGGATTCAGCAAGGCAAAACCAGAACTTGGGTAATTCTAACCAAATTATGAAAACTAAATTGTGACCTCAATCTTTTACTAACTGATAACCAAAGCACATTAATCTCTGAAACTAAGCTAAACTGAAAAGAATTAAACCCTCCTCCTACTTGCTCTATTCTTTGGCTTCCATTTAAAAAAAAAAAAACGCTGCCCCTCTTTTCTTGATAAATCTCCTTAACCTTGAGTTAAACTCCTCTAACTTGTAACTGCTACTGATGATTGATGCAAGGTAATGGTTGGAAGAATTTATGCGAGGATTGATCGAGGAGAGAGAAGAAGAGTAGGAGTAGGAGTGCGGGTATGGTGGAGGATGAAGGAGGCAAAAAGCCCCATGTTCGGTTCCTCTATAACCGTTCACTGGGTATGAAGAAGAAGAGGAAAGGCATCGGTAATGGATGGCTCGATGATGGTTATGATTATGGGGCATGAAGGAGGAGAGAGAGAGGATGAGTAATGGATGGGAAGACGAAGGCGAGAGGTCACGGGCTGCTCTGTTCGTGGCCCTATTCGCTGTTTCTGGGCAAGGAAGAACAAAGCAAGTAGATGGGGAAAAAGAAGAAAATGGGGAGGGGGCTGCTAGTCACATCCCAAGCACGCCCCCTTAAATGAAATGGGAGAGAGAGAGAGAGCTGGGTAATAAGACTGGGCTAGAGAAAAGGAAAAGAAAGAGGGAGGCATGTTTGGGCTAGAGGAGAGGACCGAAGTGGCTGGTTGGCCCGAAAGAGAGAAGACAAGAGAGGGAGATGGGAGAGCTGGTCCGCTGGGCCTCGCGATTGGGCTCGTGGGTGTGGGCCATTGGGCTGTCCTTCTTCTCTTCTCTTTATTTCTGGATCCATAGTGCTTCTTCTAAATCCTTTGATACTCAATTTATTCAGATTTCATTACTCCTACAAAATAAATAAAAACATATTAAAATGCTAATTTAATATTTTATTTTGAGCAAATATTAGGTAATAAAGGGTATAAAATGTAATAATTTCAGGTTGAACAGTATGATAAGGATGTGTGTATATGTTAGAATGTATAAGGTTTTGATGATAACAAATCCAAGTGTTGTAGTTGTTGTTGTTGTTCCAAAGAGGCTTAACCAACAGGGTCTTACTGCTGTTTTTCAATATATTAAAACTGCTTGACTAATGGTTTATCAAGAACAGGTACTCAAGTCAGCGATGTAAGAACAACCATGAGAAATAGGCTCTCTAAGGTGTTTAAAATATGTCTTGTCAAGTGCTTGAAGCATAGGATATAAGTGCAGCCGTGAGGAACAGGTTTTGTGAAGTGTTTGCAGCAGATTCGCCTTTCTACAAGATGACTAGTGGTTACAATAAGATGTCTTGATTTAATTTGGTTTTATATTTTTAGACTCTTGTTAATATGCCAATCAGAAAGTCTTAACTTACCACTTACTTGATACGGTTTTGCTTTTTTGGAAAATATTTCGGATCACCCTTCGGAACAACTCTGGAAACAGGACGATCAGGGTGTTTCCAGAATAAGCTGCGAAAAACTGTTTTGCACGATTTTTATCTTTTGGATTTTGAGCAGCTTCTTCAAAGATTTGCAAGAAAGATTTTTTATGGAGTATCTTACCCCTTATCCTAAAAACGATTATTAAAATCTAAGGGGATTTGCAAAATCTTTTTGAATAAAAAGAATATCCAATTTTTGGCAAGTGGATAAGATTGTTGAGAAAAACATGGGCTAGTTGCTGAGAATCACCGCCTTATGCACACGGTTTAGGAAGTGTTTCCAGCTCATGTTTCCTCATCCCTTGTGGCTAAAGAATTCTATATTCTTTAGGGATTTTAGTTTCCAAAAATTTGATGAATTGTTTTCCAAGCACTATAAAAGGCGGCTTCTTACAACCTTAAAAGCATCGGTTTTCAAAAGAGAAAAATTTAGTGTTCATGAGCTCAAAAGTTTGAAAAGAAAACCGTGTCTAGTGAGTGAGTTATTTGAGCTTTCAAAGTTGGCATACTAGGACTTCATTGTACCCTATATTAGCTTAGTTGAGAAGCATTGTAATAGGGTGTTTTTCTTTATACTCTTCTTTCACAAAAGTGAGTTAAGTGTGTGTCCAAATCAAGGGGATTTTGGACGTAGGGTAACCTGTCTTAGGGAAGACAGTTACGTGTGTTACAACTTGTAACAAGGTGTGTTACTATTGTAACGTGATTAGCCGTTTAGTGAAGTGTTTAAATCCTACATGAGGTAGGTCGTGGTTTTTCACCTCAGTTGGGCTAGAGGTGTTTTCCACGTAAAAATCCTGTGTCCATTATTTCCGCATTCAATTTTGTTGGATTTTCGCTTCTGCTTATCTTAGGGACAACCTGTGCGAACAGGGTCTAAGACTGTTTGCCAGCAACTTGCGAAAATCAGACACCACAATTCACCCCCTCTTGTGGTTGTGTACTCTCTAAATCAACAAGTGGTATTAGAGTAGGTTCTCCTTTGAAAGGCTAACACCTTGACAGATCCTTGAAGATGAATACCCCACAAGGCATGCTTGAAGGTCAATCCATAACTCGACCACCATACTTCAATGGCCAACACTATGGTTGGTGGAAGAATAGGATGGAAAACTACATCCAAGCCGAGGACTATGAGTTGTGGATGCTCATCAAGAATGGACCACTCATCCCAAACGAAATAACTGAAGATGGAAAGTCAATCCCCAAGGAGCCTAAAGAATTCAATACTGAAGATTACAAAATGATGGAGAAGAATGCCAAAGCCAAGAAACTTCTATATTTCGGCCTTGGTCCTAATGAATATACTCGCATATCTGAATGTGAGTCGGCCAAGGAGATCTGGGATGCTTTGCAAATAGCTCACGAAGGGACCAATCAGGTAAAGTAATCCCGGATTGAATTGCTTATGAGAAAATATGAGCTGTTTGAGATGGGTGATCGTGAAAGTGTGATGGAGGTGTACACTTGCTTCACTTACATAACGAATGAGTTGAAAATCCTTCCCCACCGAAGAATTGGTGAGGAAAATCCTAAGAATTTTACCTCATTCTTGGGAAGCGAAAGTCACAGCCATCCAAGAAGCTAAGGACATGAACAAGATCACCCTAGATGAGCTGATTGGCAACCTCCAAACGTATGAACTTAGGAAAAATTCTCAACAGAAAGATGAGACAAAGAGAGATTGAGGTCTTGCACTAAAGGCCTTAGAAGATGATTCTGATTTATTGCCATGATCACTCAAAAGTTCAAGAAGTTCTTCAAGAAAGTCAAAGAAAATAGCAAAAGGAAGGACTTCAGCAAGGCCAGGAGCACCTCGCGGGAACAGTTCTCCGGGTGTTTCAAGTGTGGCAAACTGGACCACATTGTGAGAAACTATCCACTGTACAAGGAAGAACAAGAACCCGAACAACCTAGAAAACAGGGGAGGAAACAGGGTGTAAGCAGCTCAGCGAAAAGGTTCTTAAAAGCTATGCTCGCGGCCTGGGGAGACTCAAGCGAGGATGAGGAAGGGTCTGAAGCTGGGGAAGCTGATGTAGCACTCATGGCAAGAAGTGACACTGATTCAGATGATGGATCAACAGATAGTCTGACTCAACTCAAGAACAAGGTACGTGGTCTAAATAAATCAACTCTTGAGGAATTAGTGTACACTATAATGGATATATGTGCTGAATTAAAAAGGGATGTTCGAGATCTAGAACTTGAAAATGAAACCCTTAAATTGGAAAAACTTGAAGTTGACAAAGAAACTCTTGCCTTGCATGAAAACATCAATGTGCTTAAAGAAACTCTACTCATGAAAGAAGAGACTTGTTCCACTAAATTGACTGAGCTGGAAAAAGAATCCCTTGACTTAAAAGGTAAGATCGAGTCCTTGCTTGTAGAAAATAAAAACTTGCTTGAGAAAGTGAAACAAATGGAATCAGACCTTGCCACAAACAAGCTCTGGAACAGGTTCTCACAAGCACTTGAATGGTTAAACACCCATCATAGTCGAAATAAAAGAGGACTAGGTTTTGTGCCTAAGATGACCTACCCAATGAATAGAAAATATGTAGGATTATCTGAGAATATTGTATGTTATGACTGTGGTAAAACGGGTCATTATCGTTATACTTGTCCCTCAAGAAAGTATGCCATTAAAAGGAACTCAGTGTATGTAAAACAAATATGGGTTAGGAAACATGAGATTTATACCTCTAAAGAAATGGGACCCAAGTGGATCTGGGTTCCCAAAACTAACCTATGATCTGTTTTGCAGGCTAAAGTGAGAGAAAACCACCCAGCAAACAACCCAGCAAACAGCGCAGGGAACACCCTAGGGAACAGGCAGCTGTGGTATGTTGACAGTGGGTGTTTGAGGCATATGACTGGTGAAAAATCCAATTTTCTCTCACTTACAGCTTCAGAAGGAGGGAGTGTGGCATTTGAAAACGGCAAATCCGGGACAATTGTCGGTATAGGTAAGATAGGTGAGTCACTCTCCCATTCAATTGACAATGTTTATTTTGTGGATGGATTAAAACACAACTTGCTAAGTGTGTCCCAACTGTGTGACAAAGACAACCTAGTAGTGTTCTCTCCAACACGTTGCTTGGTTGTAAATATGAACACAGGAGATGTTGTGTTGAGGGGGAAGCGACACAAAAATGTTTATAAAGTGTGTATTTCTACTCTTCCCCAAAATAATTTGACTTGTTTGAGTGCCCTAAATGATGATGTTATGCTTTGGCACAAAAGGCTAGGTCATGCAAGCCACTCGCTTTTGAACAAACTTGTAACCAAAGACTTAGTGGTAGGCTTACCTTCCATTAAATTCAATGATGACAAGGTATGTGATGCATGTGCTAAAGGCAAACAAGTCAGAAATTCATTTAAATCTAAAAGGTGTGTAAGCATTACTCGACCTCTTGAATTGATACATATGAATATATGTGGTCCAATGAGGATCATGAGCAGAGGTAGTAAGAGGTACGTGCTTGTGATAGTGGATGACTACTCTCGTTTCACTTGGACCCTATTTTTGGCTTCTAAAGATGAAACTTTTGAAAAATTTCTTGCTTTCATTAAAAAGACTGAAAAGAGGGTAGGACACTGTTTGGTGTGCCTAAGGTCTGACTATGGTACAGAATTTGAAAATTCGAGCTTTATTGATTATCGTAATGAGCATGGTGTTGATCATAATTTTTCAGCTCCAAGAACACCCAAACAGAACGGGATGGTAGAACGCAAAAACCGCACTCTAGAGGACATGATTAGAACAATGCTTGTTGCTAGTGGTCTTTCTAGAAACTTTTGGGCTGAAACTTTAAATACATCATATTACATTATAAATAGATGCATGATTAGACCTATTCTTAACAAAACTCCTTATGAACTTTTCAAGGGAAGAAAACCTAATATTATGCATTTGAGAGTTTTTGGTTGTAAATGTTATGTGCATAATAATGGAAAAGATGCCTTAGGAAAATTCGATCCAAGGAGTGATGAAGCAATATTCCTTGGTTACTCCTCACATAGTAAGGTATACAAAGTGTTTAATAAGAGAACCTTGTGTGTTGAGGAAAGTGTGCATGTACTTTTTGATGAAACTAACTCTCTAAGTGAGAATGATGCACAGGAGGAAGACCTCGAACTAGGTCTTGTTAGAAAAGACATGCTGTTTCAAGATGATCAAGGTAAGGATCAACCTGAGGGATCAAGGTCTGAAGCTGTTCTTTAGGAAGGTAAGCAAGGTGTGAACCAAACAGGGGGAAACAGGGTGGAACCCTGTTCGGGACAACATCAGCCGAACCCTTCTGAGATAATTTCAGGAACAAGCTCCCAAACAGGCTTAGAAACAGGTTCTGAACTTGTTTCACCGAGTATTCCAGCTAGGATGGAGAGCGAGTCTGTGAACCCACTTTCACCACGATCATGGAAATACCAAAGTTCACATCCTCTTTATCAAATTTTATCTGATATTAATACAGGAGTTCAAACTAGATCTAAACTCAAAAATTTCTATGCTTTCTATACTTTTCTCTCAAAAATTGAGCCTAGGAATATTAATGAAGCCCTTGCAGATTCAGATTGGGTCACAGCCATGCAAGAAGAACTCCATCAGTTCGAAAGGAACAAGGTATGGCACCTTGTGCCACGGCCAGAGGTTAGAACAATCATTAGAACCAAGTGGGTGTTCCGTAACAAGCTGGATGAGTGCGGAACAGTCACTAGAAACAAGGCCCGGCTGGTGGTTCAAGGCTATAACCAAGAAGAGGGAATTGATTATGAAAAAACCTTTGCACCTGTTGCAAGGATGGAGGCCATTCGAATCTTGATAGCATTTGCAGCCCATATGGAATCAAGTTGTATCAAATGGATGTCAAAAGTGCATTTTTAAATGGGTACCTCAAAGAAGTGTATGTCAAACAACCTCCTGGTTTTGAAAGTGATGAATTTCCTAGCCATGTTTTCAAACTTGACAAAGCACTTTATGGTTTAAAACAAGCCCCTAGAGCTTGGTATGAACGGTTGTCAAGCTTTTTATTAGAAAATGGTTTTACAAGAGGCAAGGTAGACAATACCTTGTTTCTAAAATCTAAGGGGGAACATTTGTTGATTGTCCAAGTATATGTCGATGACATCATATTTGGTGCAACTCATCATGATTTGTGCAATGAATTTTCAAAAATGATGAGGAGTGAGTTTGAAATGAGCATAATGGGTGAGCTTAATTTCTTTCTAGGCTTACAAAGGAAACTTCAAACGGCACCATAATCCATCAACAAAAATATATCAAGAGTTACTTAAGTGTTTTGGGATGGAGTTGGCCAAGCCCATTGATACTCCCATCTCTCCCTCAACCAGGTTGGTAATGGATGATGGTAGTCCCTCAGTTGAGGAGAAATCCTATAGGGGCATGATAGGGTCACTCCTATACCTAACGGCTAGTAGACCAGACATTGTCTTCAGTGTTGGTCTATGTGCACGTTTTCAGTCTAACCCTAAAGAAACTCATCTTAAGGCTGTAAAAAGGATTTTAAGATACTTAAAACATACACCTGATCTAGCCTTATGGTATCCTAGAGGTTGCAACTTTGATCTTGTTGGGTATGCTGATGCTGATTATGCAGGTTTCTTGGTTGATAGAAAAAGCACCTCAGGTATGGCTCACTTTCTTGGACCTTGTTTGGTATCTTGGGCAACCAAGAAACAACTCTCTGTTGCCTTGTCCACAGCAGAAGCTGAGTATGTGGCAGCTGCATCTTGTTGTGCTCAGTTATTATGGATAAGACAACAACTCAAGGACTTTTGTGTTGACATAGGATGCATTCCTATTTATTGTGACAATACAAGTGCAATTAACATTGCCAAAAATCCATGTCAACACAAAAGAACAAAACATATTGACATTCGTCATCATTTTCTAAGAGACAATGTTGAAAAAGCAGTGATCTCAATGAATTTTTGTGCCACTGAAAATCAAATTGCTGATATATTCACAAAAGCATTGGGTAGAGAACAATTTGAAAGGAATAGACTCGAACTAGGCTTAATTAGAACAACCTGACCGACCTGTTCTCTCGCGCTGTTTGCAAAATTTAAAAGTTACGGGTACAACATGTTAAATTTTTTGTTTGCAATCAACTTCTGTGCTATGTTTAGCATATGTGAGGTTTACAACTTGCTGACACTCGTTGAGGTCTAATGAGATTGCCCTTATTATCTCATGTTACGGAGCAAGTAACCTCAAGAACAAGTACTAGGAATAGGTACGCCTCTTGTTTGTCAAATATGTGCAACAAATTGAAAATTGCTAATCTCTTCCCGAGGCGTGCGCGGCCTAAATAAATGCAAAAGCCCGTTACAAAACGGGTAAAATTTTTTAAAGATTTCACATGTCTCTCTCTCTCTTTGAAGCTCTCTTGCTCAATCTCTCACCTCCATCGAAACTCTCTTGCTCTGAAACTCTGTTCAAGAAACCCTAATCTCTCTCCTTCCTCTGAAAAATGGCGTCTCCTATTAGCTCTGAGAGCTCCTCGACCTTGACTCAGGGCAACCAGACACAGGGCACAGTCTTGCAAATAGCCATAGCCCTGTTTGCGCCTACACAATTTCTGACAGCCCTCATGGGAGGTAAAACTACTGAACCTTCTCGACCCATTGTCTATAAACCTTTTGGGTTTTTGAAAAGGATCGACCTTAGAACAGTGGATCTGAAATTGAAAGACATCCCTTACAAATTTGGGTGGGAATTGATTTTGTTTGGAGAAACGGGGGCATGTCAACCCCAAGAACCTGTTGGGGCATCTGAAAGAGAAATTGGGCCTTTAGATGAAATCTTTCTGTTCGATCATGGACTAGATGACATCAGTTCGCTTGGGCTGTTTCCAGAGCAGGAAACAGGGCCAGAAACAGGGCCTGAGGTTTTTAGGGATGACCTAGGGGAGGATTTGTCAAAAGAAGAAGGGGGAAGTAGTGGTCAAATGGAGGAGTCTCCTGTGAAGCCTGAACAAGCCACACCGGTACCACCAACTGGTGAGAAACATAAACGATATAAAATTGTGGCTAGACGTACTAGAATGCCAAGAACACGACCACCCTCAAGGTCTAAAAGCGGCCAGACTGAAGAACCCTAAAAAAGTGAAACCCCTGTCAAACCAAAACACAAATCTCCTCTTCGGCCAAACCCACAACCAGGCCAACTTGAAAATCAGCCCGAATTGCTTTCCACTCCACACCTCGTCCTGCCAAACAGTCATCCCCTATTGTTGAGGACATTGATTCCTCCTCTGAGCCTTCATTAGATAGCGACACTGAGAACACCTCCTTCAAACAGGGCACTCCCGTGTTCTCAGGGTCCTCAGAGGATAAGCCTCTGCCTGCACCAAAATCCACCTCCACTTTACCCTCCAAACCATCACCCCTCAAAACTCCCAAGAGAAAAGCCTCCCTTAAACACACCTCCACACAAGACCCTCCTACTGAGTCTCAACCTAAAAGAGCCAAGAAGTCTACCCCATCCGCAATCTCAGCCAAACTGACCCAACTGCTTCAGAGAGGGGTAGTCAGGAGTAAAATTATCAAGGTAAAATATTTTGAGGAACAGGGTCTGGGGGTATTTTTGCACAAGCTGCGTGCACAGGGGTGGTATGAGCTGTTTACAAACACCCAGCTGGGGTGTTCTATACATGAGTTGGCAGAGTTCTATGCCAACTGCACTGTCACTAAAGGAGCGGTGACAAGTATTGTTAATGGGCAACAGCTTCGCTTTGATGCGAAGATATTAGGGAAAATTCTAGGGATTCCCTCCACGGGTTTTGATATATATGTAAGAGAAGACAAGACTATTCTCGGGACAGCCAGGCTGCTGGAGCAACACCTCCAGGGAACATGACCTGGGGTATGGTTTCTTCCTGACTAGTGTCTTTGAGCATTTTGGGGTGACTCTACAGAAGAAGGTGGGAGCTCAGTTTTCATCAATGAGATTGGGAGTAACACCCTTATGGGGTGTGGGTATGCTTTGATTGAGGGGTCTGCCTCAGAATAGGAGACTAGAACAACCCGTCCTCCTGTTCCTGGCAGTTCCTCAGTCAAGCTTGAAGCTGCTTTGGAAGAAAAATCTCGACTCAGTGCTGAGCTTACTGCTGTAAAAGCTACCCTGGACGTGGAAAAGGCTCTCAATGCAAAACGCCATGAAGATCTCCTCGCCCTTCTCTCTTCCCTCTCAGCAAAATTTTCCCCTCCTACTTTCTGATCATCCCCCATCTGTTGTTCTCATAGCCTGTTCTCACTTCTCTTGGTTATCCTCTCTTGCTAGTTTGTACTTTCTGTTGCAGTCGTTTGGTAAATGACAGGTTATCTTAGTTTTGATTGGCTTTGCCTTGCTTGCTTTCTGTTGTGAATTGCTTATGTGTGACTAGGATGGCCAATCTCATTACCGTACCAACACACTTGAGTGTATCGCCTGTTGACTTTCCTCCATTATCCAAGTGGTGGTGATAGCAAACCCCCTCTGTTTGACTGTTCGCCCCTACTTTTTAATGATGCCAAAAGGGGAAAGATAGGGTGACCAATATTATTTTAGTTTTACTGTGGATGAGTTAAGTTTCTTACAATCTTTTCGATACTAACTGCTTCATGTGAATTTGAAAAATTGGTACTAATCACTTCACTTGCCCTTGAAAGTCAATATGGTCACTTGGTTTGCCATCATCAAAAAGGGGGAATTTGTTAGAATGTATAAGGTTTTGATGATAACAAATCCAAGTGTTGTAGTTGTTATTGTTGTTCCAAACAGGCTTTACCAACAGGGCCTTACTGCTATTTTTCAATATATTAAGACTGCTTGACTAATGGTTTATCAAGAACAGGTACTCAAGTCAGCGATGTAAGAACAACCATGAGAAACAGGCTCTATAAGGTGTTTAAAACATGTCCTGTCAAGTGTTCGAAGCATAGGATATAAGTGCAGCCGTGAGGAACAGATTCTGTGAAGTGTTTGCAGCAGATTCGTCTTTCTATAAGATGACTAGTGGTTACAATAAGATGTCTTGATTTAATTTGGTTTTATATTTTTAGACTTTTGTTAATATGCCAATCAGAAAGTCTTAACTTACCACTTACTTGAAACGGTTTTGCTTTTTTGGAAAATATTTCGGATCACCCTTCGGAACAACTCTGGAAACAGGACGATCAGGGTGTTTCCAGAATAAGCTGCGAAAAACTGTTTTGCACGATTTTTATCTTTTGGATTTTGAGCAGCTTCTTCAAAGATTTGCAAGAAAGATTTTTTATGGAGTATCTTACCCCTTATCCTAAAAACGATTATTAAAATCTAAGGGGATTTGCAAAATCTTTTTGAATAAAAAGAATATCCAATTTTTGGCAAGTGGATAAGGTTGTTGAGAAAAACATGGGCTAGTTGCTGAGAATCACCGCCTTATGCACACGGTTTAGGAAGTGTTTCCAGCTCATGTTTCCTCATCCCTTGTGGCTAAAGAATTCTATATTCTTTAGGGATTTTAGTTTCCAAAAATTTGAGGAATTGTTTTTCCAAGCACTATATAAAGTCGCTTCTTACAACCTTAGAAGCATCGGTTTTCAAAAGAGAAAAATTTAGTGTTCATGAGCTTAAAAGTTTGAAAAGAAAACCGTGTCTAGTGAGTGAGTTATTTGAGCTTTCAAAGTTGGCATACTAGGACTTCATTGTACCCTATATTAGCTTAGTTGAGAAGCATTGTAATAGGGTGTTTTTCTTTATACTCTTCTTTCACAAAAGTGAGTTGAGTGTGTGTCCAAATCAAGGGGATTTTGGATGTGGGGTAACCTGCCTTAGGGAAGACGGTTACGTGTGTTACAAGTTGTAACAAGGTGTGTTACTATTGTAACGTGATTAGCCCGTTTAGTGAAGTGTTTAAATCATACACGAGGTAGGTCGTGATTTTTCACCTCAATTGGGCTAGAGGTGTTTTCCACGTAAAAATCCTGTGTCCATTATTTCTGCATTCAATTTTGTTGGATTTTCGCTTCTGCTTATCTTAGGAACAACCTGTGCGAACAGGGTTTAAGACTGTTTGCCAGCAACTTGCGAAAATCGGACACCACAATTCACCCCCCTCTTGTGGTTGTGTACTCTCTAAATCAACAGTATAGTTTTGCATTTTAGATCATGCATTTAGGAATTAATTAGGGCATTCTTAGTTGAGCATTTATTTATTTTTTTTTGTTTCTTTGTTTAGTTTTAGTTTTATATTGGCATTTTTAACTTTTAGTTGCATTTTAAATTTAACATGCATAAAAAAACCCAAAAAAAATCAAAATAAATAAAAAAACAGAAAAGATTTGAAAAAAAAAAAAAACCACAAAACGAAGAGTCAAAATTCTCAAATGATGAGTCTTTAGGCTAAATAGCGGAGATACTTAAGTATCTTCTAATGATCTTTGTAATTGAAGTCGAAGGTTTCACTTTGTCTCTTAAATGAAATTGATTGAATTTTAAGTGGAAGGCATCTGTACAGTCAATTGTCTTTCTCTTCAGCTCTATTAATCATTCCCTTGTCATGATGTAACTAATGTCTTTTTATGTGCAAAGAAAACTAAGATGTAGGCACCGAAGCCCATTACTATAGACATTTTTTTATTTGAAGTTTTCATATATTTGGTTTCTCATGTTTGTTTTCGTAGCTATCCTTGGATGTTCATGACTCAAAAAGGACCACAATACAACTAACTTGAGATGTCTAGCTTGTTAGTGCGTTAGCCCTATAACACAATATACTACCACTATAATCCATAACTAAATCTTTGAATGGAAATTTTATTGCTATAGGCATTTTTCTAAGCTAAAAGTCTAAAATGCATGGCATCTACTTTTATCTTTCGGGTAAGTATTGTGTAAAAAAGTGCTATTTGAGTTCCTACTGACATTTTTCTTTTCCTGACTAATTTTATTACTATGGCCGTGTCGGCTATGGAGTTAGAATCTCGGGCGTGTAGCCGTCGAGTCTGGTGGACATATTCATTATGTTTCTATTGTTACAGGTACTTATTGTAAGACTACGAGCTTAAGTTATGGTCAGTTTTTAGGGAAAACTCTATCCGTTTATTTCCAAAATTCTAAAAAGTTGTTTGTTTCTTTTGTGAATACGTGTGTGACGAGGATGTGTGTATAATTTTTGCATTTTAGATCATGCATTTAGGAATGAATGAGGGCATTCTTAGTTGAGCATTTAGTTTTTTTTAGGTTTCTTTGCTTAGTTTTAGTTCTATATTGGCATTTTTAACTTTTAGTTGCATTCTAGAATTGGCATGCGTAAAAAAACCAAAAAAAAAATTCAGAATGAACAAAAAAAAAATTTGAAAAATAAACCCCAAAAAAAGAGTCAAATTTCTCAAATCATGAGTCTTTAGGCTAAATAGCTTTCTTTGCCTTAATTTGACCCTTTTAGTTGTGCCCATTTATGTATAAAATATTTAATAATAAGTTTTGGAAATGTGCTTCTTGATTTGATTATCAAGTTGAAGGCAAATTGAGTGCTGAAATGGCACTTTGCATGAATTTTTGGGACACTTTGCATGAAATTGATTGAGTTTACTCTCATGTTCAGAAAAGTTTAATTAGATTTACCGCCCTCTTCCAAGTTGATTCTTGGTTGGGACTAGTTCTCCTATGAGACATGAAGCATAAGGTTTTATTTTCCACAAACATGATGGAACAATAAGGTGCAAGATTCAATACAGTAGTTTGATTTTCTATAGTTTACTTCATTTTGAACTACACTATTTATTTTTGCATTGTTCTTTTGTGTGTTTTACTCATAATTTATGTAATCAAAGACTAATTTAACTGTAATTTTGCTATGTGTATTTATGACTTGTGTATGATTTTCCTTTCAATTTGGATGGCATCTTAACTTCTAAATTGTAAAGATTTCACCCTAATTTATCATTGTCCTCCACTTTAATTCTTTGTTTATGCATATACAACAATTTATAGCAGAATGAGCATCAAAGAGAACCTGGACACTTGGAATTGTGTATGGAGACTTATCAGGATAAAGAAGGATCTTACCATGAACTGGCGAGTAAGAAATTTGTAGTATGTGTATTTATACACTTATTGTAATTTACATAGAGTATGTCATCAATTAATACACACGTAAACGACATAATGATAAATGTTGGTATCTATGGCCAATAATTTATATAGGATATTATTGTTGATATTGTCAAACGAAAGACAGGTGCTTCAGAAGTGGTATTTTCTGAAGCCACAGTATCAGTTGAGACTTTTGCTTATCATAAGTTGATGGGACCTGAAAGTAGTGGGAGGGTTAGAGGAGTTGGGTCTGGAGTAACGTCTAGTCAACTTAATGCCAAACATAATTGTCAAAGTCGAACTAAACCTTTGGATTCTAGTATAGTGAGTCTATTGCTAAAAGTGGTTCAATCCTTGCACCAAGAGGTCGCTTACATGAAGTCTCGACAAACTGATGATGTGCTTGTTCTATCGTAAGTCATTTTTAAACCATGGTTATATAACTTCTTATTGAGTTGCGATAATTAAAAATAGATAATGAATACATGTACACTTTGGATAAGGTTGATGTTAATTTCTTTACTTGGCTTGTGATTAGGGTGACGATGTTGAAGAGAATCAAAGGAATAACACACCCTTAGCTATTAAACCCATAAGAGATACTTTGACAATTACACCTACGTTAGTTAAGAATAATGGGGAGTATATTAAGGATGCAGGTCAAATTGAAAATACCACTGTATTAAGGGATAAAGGTAAAGCTACTCATACATCTAGATCACCTCATGTTCTAAACCAAGTGAGTTCAATTCTATATGCGGATAAATGTGGTCTTCTCCTACAAAATCTTGTGTTTGACTATTTTTTTTAACACTATCGTACCTGATTTTGGGTGTTTGCAAGTAAGTCAACAAAGATGGAGTGTTGGAGCAAAAGAGAACATACAGGTGCAAATAAAACAAAACAACCACTCTTTTTTTTTCCCCTTGCATTTAGCTTCATGCTATGCCACTTGGGTAAAGATGACATTTACAATCATGACAGTTGTAATTACGTTCTTATTAGCTATTTCATCTTACACAATCATATCATTATTTGACTACTACTTTTATTTAGCCAAATTCACTTCAAGGAGTTAACAAGTCCTGTACAACTTAAATCGGCAAGAAACATATTAGTGTGACAAATAGGATGGAAAATTCAACAATTGGCATGCCACGATCTTGTAAATCAAGTAAGTCCTTATTTTGTGCACATAAACATAACATTATGGTACAATGTAAAAACCTTGCATAGTTAACTTTTTGTTATTAAAGTTTCTTTTTAATTTGCAATTCCATATAGTCGAATGCTCAAAACACATCTATAGGGGAAAATACAAATACTTCTGGTTGCTCAAATCAATCGAACATCACTCGAAGGCTGAATTTTGACCAAAGGGAGTAGGTAAGACATTAAGTAATTTTCATTTGAGCAATTTAAATAGCAGACTTGGAAGTGAAATACTTCTAGTGCCTATTATTTGAGCTATTTATATAATTTGGTAATTATTTGACTAGTGTTTTCATTTAATTGAAATGCATCCAGGGAGTTAGTAAGGGTCTTAGCTTAACTTCTATGCCTTCACCAATTTCAAGAGAACTTATGTGCTCTAGGGTAATTAATCCATATGTAACAATGTAAGTGCGTGTTTTTTTTTTTTTTCCTAAAATGATATTTGTTAAATTGGAATAGATTATTCAACTCATTTAGTTGTCTTCATTATTTGAAGGACAACTTTACTCATCGTAATCACTCATCATTTGAAGATGAATCGTTTGCCTCATCGCCTTACAAATTCGAACAGCATTTGAGTTGAGTTTGGGATTTGTAATGATAGTGTCACCCCGAATGATGAGATTTCCGGAGATGGTTGCCGGAGACTTATAGGAACTGTATATAATCAACAAGCACAAAATCCGATCAATGGACAAAAGAAGAAGGAAGTAGATACTTTTAATTTTCAGCCACGTATCCATTTGCCCGAAAAGCAAGCAAATAAGATACTGCACAATCAGGTTAATAATTGTTAAAAGATATTACGGACTCTATATTTCTAGTATATTTTTACTTGTGTATGCATGTGGTTTTCTATGTCTTTCTTACTTCAAGTATCCTCACCAAATGATTTCATTTGAATGAATCTTAAAGGTGGTTGTGCTAAGATAGAAACGTTAGTCGATAGGGTGATCGAGGAAAATCCAGACACAGTCAGAAGTTTCAGGAATCCAAAGAGAAGAGAGTTTGCTCATTGTTTTCTAGGCGGCAAGGTACATAAATGCTTGTATATTCTTACATTTAAGGTTTGCATTTTTCGTTTACTTTAGGCTAACTAAGTCTAAAAATAAAACATCATTTATTGTAGGCCTATCTTGAGGATAAAAAGAAGGTAGACAAGGACTGACTGAGCAAAATTCTTTACAACAAGTTGTTCGCTACTCTTCTACAACCGGGTAAGAGTATGCTATTCATTTCCACTTAAGGTTTTATTGTTAGTTAAAGTCAGTTATGGTTCTATTCTTAGTTGAACTCAGTTGGACTCTATTATCGGCTGAACTCAGCTAGTTCTATTGTTGGTTGAATTCAATTGAGTTCTATTGTTGGTTGAACTCATGGTTTTATTTTTGGTTGAACTCAGTTGGGTTTTATTATTGGTTGAACTCATTTGGGTTCTATTGTTGGTTGAACTCGGTTGGATTTTGTTATCGGTTGAACTCAGTTGGTTCTATTATTAGTCGAATTTAATTAAGTTCTACTGTTGGTTGAACTAGTGGTTTTATTATTAGTTGAACTCAGTTGGGTTTTATTGTTGGCTTAACTCAATTAGGTTCTATTATTGGTTGAACTCGATTAGATTATATTATCAGTTGAACTCACTTGGATGCAATTCTATTGTTGGTTGAACTCGTTTCGGTGTATTATTGGTTGAATAGATTGTGGTTAATTCTATTGTTAGTTGAACTCACCTACGCCCTATATATTGTTAGTTAAACTTGATTGTGGTTCTATAACTGCAACAAATTGTCACTTGTGCCCCGATTTATGCCACAGGAAACTTAAAATCATGGCAATTTTTTATTCTTGCCATGGGAAAAATATTCCCTTAAACAGGAAATTAAAATTATGCCATGAATTACAATTTCTATGGCAAAAAAATCACTTGTGCCACAAACAGATACTGGTCGTGGCAATAATATGCCATAGTTAGAAATGCTCATGGTAACAAGGTGCTGGTGCCACGAATAAATATTACCTGTGGCAACAATTAGCCATGGCTAGAATGTATAGTGACAAAAAATTACTTGTGCCATGAGTAAATAGTATATGTGGCAATTGTATGCTACGAATTAGAATTTTCATGACAAAAAAGTATTTGTGCCACAAGTAAATAAAATGGGTGGCAATAAAATGGACGTGGCTAACACATTGTTAGTGAATCACATTAAATCTGTGTGTGTTTGTCAATTTGTTCATACTTTCTTGCATATGTTATAACAATAAGTTATGTGACGAGCAAGTGTTACCTATATATAGCAAATTAGCAATAAAAAAAAGCATAAGTTCATGGTTTTTAGGCCCTGTACAAACAAATCAAACTCTTTAAATAATTTGATTCGCCTAAACATTAGTTTTATGCAAAAGACAAGTATTAATGTGCCAGTTTGATTATGCTCTACCTCTCTACTATATTGTCTTTTTCCAAGCTATCACATAATTTCATTCCATTCCATCTTTAATTTATTTAACAAATTTTATATGGTATCACGTTTTTATTAGATTTTAATCACTTCAATATATCTTAGTTAATTTAGGGGGTTCTCTACATAAAATGGGTCTTGACATATACATGTCTTTTTCCAAGCACTTTCACAATTATTGAAATAAATGGGTCTTCACTGCCAGAGATTCCACGGGTTGCTATTCCTGCTACTTCAACTATTCAGACTTTAACTTATCCAAACTTGTCTTACTTTGGCTTCACGACCCCCGTTTCCACCATCAGTGCCCCATCTGAAATGTCTTTGATCTACTCCATTCTCTCTCTTCTCCACTCAAAATTTAGCTCTTCCTCAGTGCAAACCCGTCAATCTGTGTATTTGCTTGGGCGAATTGAAGATCCAAGCCATCATTTGGAACTCCTAGCCATGGATTCCAGTCGAAAATCTCCACTGAGATCTCCACCCAACCGCTGCTGGCGAGACAACTACCGCCAACCAAGGACAGAGACCTCCTGCTCTAGATCCATCATTCTAGAGCTGCAAATTTGACCCAGGCATCTCTCACCTCCCAACCTAAAGACGATGGCTTGCCAGAGAATTGAAGCACACAGACACTACAGCTTGGAAGTATGTCAAGCCCAATTTTTTTTCCCCTGGTAAGCATGTCGGTAGCCCAGAATGCAAAAATACGAATTTCTTTCCATAAAAACAATTGAAAATGCAATTTCGTAAATAAAAGGGAAAAATAATGAGTAATTTTCCAATTTTATTATTTTTTAAAAATGAGACAAAATATGCTAAACTTTCGCGTGTAGGTTCAATGTTGAAGGTAGTATGTAATTACGGTAAAAGTCGGAAAATTGCGGCGGTTATTGAAGAGCTGCAACGATATAAAAATCTCTCCCTTCTCAACCATCTGCAATTTCTCCTCAAGAACACTTAGTTCAGGTGATTTGATAGTTTATTCATCAATTTTACGTAATTATAGATGAAATTGTGGTGTCCTGTGGAAACTGTGTTTAATGGTTCTGTTCTGACCTATGCATATACTCGGATTTAATTTCATATGTTTGATTGTTCTGTTCTGAGCCTATATACTTGAGTTTTATCCCTGTTCTGTTCTGTTCTGTTCTGAGCAAAACAATTACCTAAGGGAGTAAGTGGGTTCTTAAAGTCACCTTTTCACATTTGGACATTTTCTAAAACCCCTAAAAAACCATGTATTAAGAGAGCTTCTCATCACTTTCCCTTGGAAACTTTTTTAGAGGCTCTAATCAGCACAAGTAATTCAATAGGGGAATGGCTTTATTGTCCCTGTTTATTTGGTTTGAAGTGTTGGAATGTCGTGGAATAGAAATGATAGTGGGACACTGTTAATATTGTGTTGGAACACCCTAAACATTTGATGGGTTCAATAGGAGCACATGGTCAGCAATTAGTCTCTGGGCATTTTGTCAAACATTACAAGAATAGTGTGTAGTTACTATCATTTTGGTTGTCCTAACTAGCTCCGTCCCTCTGTCACCATGTCCTAAGACTTTCAAAGTATCTCCTTAAACAGTATCAATAAGTGTGAAGGCTTTATCAATGATCTTGCATGTCTGAAATGTCACTTTAAATAGCCTAAGAACATACATTATGGGCTTATGATGTACAGTACATTTGACAACTTGTTACATGTTACATGAAGCCTTTTAAACTTCTGAATGTTTATCTATATTCAATGTCCCTAAGAATTTCATTTGCTTCATCTTACAGGTATTGAAGTTCATTTAATGTTATCCAATTAAAAAATTAGGCATTATGCTGTATGAAAATTGCAAACTATCAGTAATCATCCTAATATTTGGGGTCAAAATAATTACCTTGTCAAGAGGACTATGTTATCCCTTTTGAGATATCTCTCATGTATGTTTCTTGTTTGACATAGTCGTTTTAGTATTGAAGTTTGATATATCAATCAGTCTTCTTTTTACCCCATTTTATAGGAGCAGATTTTCTGGCTGTCTAATTGGGTAAGTGGTGTCATTCTCAGTTGCGGCAGTGCTTTCTAACCTTCTTAGGTATAGTTTCTGAGATAATTAAGTCTTTATGGAATACATATAGTCCTTTATTCATTTTATGCTCCCTTGCTATGTTTGCTTATTAGTATTGAATTTTATCCCTTATTAATATGTATGTTGGAGTACATATACTGTGTTATTAATGTTGAAGCCAATTTTGGCTTAACGTAATTAGAAATAGGATTGTTGAAGATTCTGTCATTAGTTTGTTTTTGGTGCTTGACTATTCTCTTATAATTTTTGTTTACAGTTTTTCAGTTTGTTTTTGGTGCTTAACGTAGTTAGAAATATGTCTGTTGTTGTTTTAATTTTTTTCATTCTAAAAATCCTAATATTTTATTCTTATTTTTAAATGTTATGGTCTAGATTATTTTTACCTTAAAACAAATGGTCGATAATTCAGAACAAGTCAAGAAGAGAGTAGAATGGATAACTTGCGGTAATAGATGAAGTGACATATACATAAATGGAGTCAGGGAGTTTCTCGATTTTGCTTTCTCTAATATACCTACTGGCACTAATGGTGAAGAAGATAAGGTCCCTTGTCCTTGTAAACGGTGCAACAATAGTCATCATAAGACAAGGAAAGAGATAAATGAAGACCTTTTTATAAATGGCATAGTATGTGGGTACACTCGATGGATTTATCATGGTGAATATGCACCTTCTCTTAAACGACCCAGGAAGGATTTAGAGGAAGACAATCATCTTGATAGTATTTTTGAAATGATACATGATGCGTGTGGTCCTTTAAGTGATGATTAGCTCATGATGGATGACGGAGTAGATAATCACGAGCATTCAAATAATAGTAAAGAATCAGAAATTGATGAAAGGTTGATGAAAGATGCTCAAGAATTGTTATATCCTGGGTGTGATGAGTTCTCAAAGTTGTCATTTATTCTCAAGTTGTTTCAGATTAAGTATGTGGATGGGATGACAAACAAAGCTTTTACTAATATGCTTCAGTTGTTTAAGAGTGTGTTACCTAAAGGTGCAGATTTGCCCTCGACATATTATGAAGGATAGAAGATGATAACTGATTTAGGCTTTGGGTATAAGAAGATAGAAGCATGTGCCATTGATTGCATGCTTTCTTGGAAGGAGAATTCTAACCTTGAAGAATGTTTAATATGCCATTCTAAATGTAGTGAAACTTCTACGAAGGTGTTACGTTGTTTTCTAATAACACCTAGACTGCAAAGGTTATATAGGTCATCAAAAACAGCAGAGGATATGACATGGCATGCAAACAAACGGGTCGATGATGGGGTTCTTAGACATCCTGCTGACTCAAAGGCTTGGAAGTCTCTCGATGAGTTATACCCATCATTTGCTGCTGTTCTAGAAATGTAAGGTTAGGTTTAGCAAGTGATGGCTTCAATCCTTTCGGTGGCCTTCGAAGTGATTATAGTATATGGCCAGTGGTGCTTATTTCATATAACCTTCCACCCTGGTTGTGCATAAAACAACCATATTCTTTTTTGTCCTTACTAATTCCTGAAAAGAGTGCCCCAAGTAACAACATTGATATATAATTGCAACCTTTGATTGAAGAGTTAAAGGTGCTTTGGGATGTTAGGGTTCGAAGTTATGATGCTTTAAGAGAAGAATATTTTTAAATGCATGCTGTTGTCATTTGGACAATTAATGATTTTCCTACTTATGCCAACCTATCCGAGTGGTCTACCAAGGGTTACAAAGCCTGTCCTTATTGCGGCAATGAAACTAGTTCATTTCGATTACCCAATTGCCGAAAATGTTGCGATATGGATCATCGTTATTTCTTGCCACTTGATCATAAATTTTGAGATAGTAAATCATTCAATGAAAAAGTTGAGAAGAGAAGTCCTCCCGAGGTACAATCTGATGCTCAAATTTTTGCCCAAGTAAGAGACCTTAAAGGCATGAAATTTGGAAAAACAATACCAATCCCTAAAAGAGATGATAATTGGAAAAAGAGCAGCATTTTTTTTGAACTTCCATATTGGAGTAGGCTTTTGCTTCGCCATAACCTTAATGTGATGCATATTGAGAAAAACGTATGTGATAATATTATGGGCACTTTGTTAGATATCGCGGGGAAATCGGAGGATAACATAAAGGCCAGACATGATCTAAAGTCTCTAAATATTACGAAGCATCTTGCTCCTAAGCTGGTGGATGGAAAATGGAAAATTCCACCAGCATTGTACACACTATCTAGGGCAGAAAAAGAAAAGGTGTATAAGTTTTTAGAGACGGTGAAAGTTCTAGATGGATATCCATCGAACTTCTCAAAGTGTATCAACCTTGAGAAACGTAAGATATGGGGACTTAAAACCCATGATTGCCATGTGCTTTTGAGCAGCTATTACCTCTTGCAATTCGTGGAGTGTCTCATGCTAAAGTCTATGATGTGGTGGCTAAACTAAGTTTGTTTTTTAAGGCTTTGTGTTCTAAGTCTTTGAAATTGAAAAACTTAGATAATCTTGAGTTGCAGTTCACTCTTACTCTATGTGAAATGGAGAAAGTATTCCTCCCCTCATTTTTTGACGTGATGGTGCACTTATGTGTTCACCTTGTAAGAGAGGCAAAACTTTGTGGACCAGTCCATTACTGATGGATGTATCTGATTGAAAGGTACGTAATTGTTGTGATCTTGTAAATTATAAACTTTGTATAAATAACAAACTTAATAATAATTAGGATGTTACCTTATTGTTGTAGGCTCTTGTGAAAGCTAAAGTGTTATGTCCGTAACAAAAGCAAACCTGAGGGGTCTATTGCAGAAGGATATATTATTGAGGAATGTATACTATTTTGCTCAAAATATATGCATCAGATTGAGACAAAGTTTAATCAAATGGAACGAAATGCCGATGAGACAAATCAAATTTATGGTGGTCTATCAATATTTGCACCTTGCGGCACTCCTTTAGGAAAGGGCAAACCAAACCTTCTTACAAGTGAAGAATTCAGTCAAGCCCGAGATTATGTATTGAAAAATTGTGATGAAGTTGGACCTTCCTTACAGTACGACTCTAGGCATTATTAATTGGAATATTTCAATTATTTTTTAAATAGCTTTTCCATTAGAACATATACTACATAACTTTTATCAATAGTGAGTACGAACAATGTCAATTCACCCAAGAATTTTGGGAATGGTTTCGTGATTGAGTATGTTACCTCATCATTCCTCCTTCCCTTATTTTGCAACTATTAATCCATTGAGGACTAAATATTTTCCCCCTATTTTTTACCCTTTTTTATTAGATCATAGACGTATGCGACGAAGGCAGTGATCAGGTTGCAAAAGATTTACGGACATTGGCGTTAGGCCCTTCTCAAAGTGCACAACGATTCCAAGGATATATAGCAAATGGTTTTAGGTTTCACACGAGGGAAGTTGAAATGAAGAGAAAGAATCAAAACAGTGGAATAATGGTAAAAGGGGCAGACGACTTTGGAGAGATTGATTACTATGGGGTGTTTACAGACATAATCTCACTATGATATTTAGATGGTAGATGTGTTATCCTTTTCCGTTGTGACTGGTGGGATGTCTATAACCACAGCAAAGGAGTGAAAGTTGACAAGTATGGATTTGTTACTGTTAATACTCGACGTCAGCTCAAAACACAAGACCCATATGTTTTAATGTCTCAAGCTTCTCAAGTTTTCTATGTTAGGGACAGGCATGACCCAAACTAGATTGTTGTCATTAAGACACAACCATGACATCATTATGACATCCCAGAGAAGGAAACTTTTGAAGAAGATGCCCTTTAACAAAGTGATTCAAGGCCATTACTAAATGAGTCCCTGTATGAAGAAGACGAAGATGGGGTTCATGCTTACAGTAGAGATGATATGAATGATTTAGTTGTGGAGGTGAATAATTCTCAACCAACCAAGAGAGTTTGATGGCCATGGAAGCAAAAATGACAGTGACCATGATGACAATGAGAGTGATGTTGATGCTACCAACAATGATGCACATAGCATTAGTGAAGATGATATTGCTTAATCTACATAGCATTAGTCAAAATTTTTATAATAGTTTGGCTTTATCTAATGTTCTTCTTCCCTCTAATTATTCAATGTGGGTCAGAGTTAGTATGACAATAAGCTATGATGACATTGTGTTAAATTGTGATTCACGTACATATTACCATGTTTATGTCTTTTAGTGACATTTACCTTGAAGAATGTCAAATCTTAGGGCAGATTCAAGCACAAAGAAGCAAACCACCCTTACAAATGAGTATGAGAATGAGAGGATATCAAGGATTAGGGAGAACAAATTAAAACTCCAGTCCCTTGGCATTAAGCGCATTGCTACTTCTTTGACAAGTTTAGTGGATGATACTAATGTAAAACGAGCAAAGGAGAAGCAGAAAAGTCAGATGGATAATAATGTAGAATATGTTCCATGTTGCAATGATGCTGATGAAGAACGTAATTCCTCTGGTAATGAATTACGTGAACAAGAGTAGGACCATGCTAGTACATTTCTGAAAAAGGTTTTAAAAAAAAAGCACATTGCATGATTTTTCATATATAGGAGATGGGTGCTAAATGAATGTTATAAAATTTTTGATGTATTACAGACTAGGTCTTCAACTAAACCAAAAGGTTCAGAAATGAAGCAAACCATTGCACCAATGTCCATGGCGAATTTTCTGCTTATGAGTAAGAAACAACAACGAGCGGTAGTTGGTGATAAAGCCTTGAAGCAGGTTGCTGCAGCCTTCAAAGCTGTGGAGTAAGGTATACACATGTCCATTTGCACTTATCCTTCAGTTATTCTTTATTATTTTACTCGAACATAATTTTGACCAAATAAGTTGGCCTCGTATCTTATAGAATAGTAATGAGCAACCAACAACAATTAGATAAGAATATTACAGCCAATCATGAAGGTGAGAACTTATACAAATGGCAAATCCTTTTTTTCTTTTTAATTTAGTCATTCAAATTCATCTACCTCTATTTTTGTGGACATCAGAGACAAATG
The DNA here is from genome assembly GCA_029747015.1 of Carnegiea gigantea. Taxonomy (NCBI): domain Eukaryota; kingdom Viridiplantae; phylum Streptophyta; class Magnoliopsida; order Caryophyllales; family Cactaceae; genus Carnegiea; species Carnegiea gigantea. The sequence continues at coordinate 141,374 of JAKOGI010000407.1, read as the reverse complement.
AACAACTATTTGCTGAAAACATTTATGGTGATACTCATGGATTTCTTGATGAGCAAGAATTTTCTGATGATGATTATGATCATGTAAATTTAGAAATTGACGAAGCGGATCAAGGTAAGACTATGACAATCATTATTATTATTTGGTATGTGTTTGCCATTGGCTCCCTGCTGCTGACAGCTACTGTGAGATTCAGGTATTGTCACAGTCAGGTTTTTATGAATATGAGTCGATTGGATTTTGTTATATTAACATGAAGTTCATCCTGGTAATGTTTTTTGCTTTTTTCTCTTAAAGTACCGTTTTAATTATTTTTGAAATAGTATAGTGAGCAGGTCTTTGATTATTTCTGTTCTAGAAGTAGCTTGGAAGTAGATTTGTATGCTTGTCAATTATATGATGGCCTGCCTCTCTACCCATTTGTGGTCTTGATTTATATGAAATGCCACACTTGCGGGGATGTATGGGTTTTGTTATCTTTGTGTTCTGGTTCATTTGATTAATTCTCATTTGTTTGATTAATTCTGTTCTGGTTCGTTTGATTTATATGAAATGCCACACTTGTGGGGATGTATTTTGATGCTCTCTTTGCATTCTAGTTCGTTTGTATACCAAAAGGGATTATATGCCTGTAAGGCCCAATGGCATTTATACCCATTTTTGGCCGAGATAATATGGTTGCAAGCTACTGTGTGCATATGCTATAGTTTTTGTGAATATGAGTGGAATGGGTTTTGTCATCTTAATATGAAGTTGAAACATCTCATTTCAATTTGATAATTTCTAATAGAAAGTGGAACAACACAAACTGTGGAAGCTCAGAACTTGTCATCTGGGAATCAAGCAGGAAGCAATGAAGAAAGAAGACCAATCAATCTAGGTAATGTTTTTTGCTTTTTTTTCCCCTTAAAGTGACATTTGAATTATTTATCAACTAGTATAATGTTAGGGTTCGTGAAGTCTAATGTCAAGTCCTTGTTAACTAAGCAGGATGACTTGCTCCTAGCGTCTTGGTTGGTGTAGTCTAATATCAGGGTTTCCTCAAAATCTTTGATGGCATAGCTTGGGAAAATTTTGAGTGCTTTTTTGTTCTAGACATGATCTACTGGTATTTTGGATAATTTCTAACTATCTGGCCTCTTCTTCATCTTAGAACCACCTCTTTCTTGATCAACAACCTTGGCATCCATGATCTTTCTTAGAAATTTTGGAGGAGGGCCTGAGCAAATGAGAACAACAAGAACAACAATTTTGCTGCTATGTATATGTTACCTAGCGTAAAATTAATCTTCTTGGAAAGGGGTTCTTACACCAAGAAACTGTAACTATTTCCCATCCCCATTTCGTTATCTTCCAGTAGAAATATCCAACTCATCACAATGGCATAAATAGCCTCAACTAACAATGAAGGGGCAGCCGACAGAGTGGATTAACTACACAGACGGATATCAGATAGGCTTTTATTTCATACCCACGATATTTTTATCTTTCTCTGTGGCTCTATCTGCAGCTTTGCAAACCAGTTTCCTCCAACTGCTAGCTTCTTAGCTCGTACTAGCTAAAATCATCTTCAGTTCCCTTCTGATACTTCTCTACACCTTACTGGGAATGCTTTTCATATCTTCAGGTCCTCAATTGAAATATGTGGTATGTTGTAGTAGGAATGCTTCAAATCTTATCTTTAATACAATTCCTACTTTTGCTATCCATCCTAAACCAGGTCAACCATCTCCAAGTGACCTTTGGCACCCTCCCCTCTACAAGGTTCATCCCAAGGGGGCCACATGACAAAAAATCAAGCTATATTTGCCACACAAAATCCACCAATCCATAAGTGATCTTTGCTGTTCTTATCCATTTTAAGGACAGAAGGCACCACAGTTACCTATCTTTGCTCTTTTTCCCTTCTCCATATAGTGTCCCTCTAGCTACTACCTATGGTTGGAAGTTACTCTCTTTGCATTCTGGTTCGTTTGTATAAGCAAGTGTTTGACTAATTATGTTCAGGTCCGTTTGTATAGCCACCGATGCGTTCTGGTTCGTTTGCATGGCTAGCATGTCTTTGATTAATGCTCTCTTTGCATTCTGGTTCATTTGTATAACAACTCATTATGATATGAAATATTCATATACAGTGAGTGAAACTACTCTAATTGTAGGGATGTGTTCTGTGAAGCACACGATGGAAGATCAGAACTTGACATCGACGAATCAAGGGACGGGAAACAACGAAAGTGAACTCAATACTACTGGTATATATATTTGCCTCATGTGTTAAAGTAAGCCTTACAACTGCGGGGTTGTATTCTGATGCGTACACTATGGATGTCCAACATTATACTTTCTTGTAAGAGACCGAACTTGTCATCTTATACGTTAATTACTGATGTTTAATTATAATTAGGTATAACGAAGAAAACAAGAGGCATTGTCTATTGTCGAAAGTTAACTACACTACCTCCAGGTGAAAAGTTAACAGTCGAGTTTGATAATGATGGTATTCCTGTGGGTGCCAATGGATCAAGCTTTTCTTTCTTTTTGGGCCATCAAGTTAGAAATCGAATAGTAATTCCTGTACAAGTAAGTGGTTGGGACGAAATCAAGCCTGAGGCATTAGAACATTTGTGGAGTTGTGTGCAGGTAAATGAATGAACATGATTATTTCTCTTTGCTCTTAGACTGACTGTGTCTCACAGCTTTTCTCACTAATAATATCTATTGCAAACTTTTAGGGATTTTTCTCCTTTGATAGCCCAGAGTTAAGGAAAAATGCTATCCTTAGAGATGTAAGAGCTCTTTTTAGGGATCGCAGACATATGTTGAAACACAAGTATTTTGACAATCCCAAGCTGAAAACAAAAGCAGATCGGATGAAGAATAGGCCCGCGTATATGTTGGATGTAGATTGGAAGTACTTGGTTAACTTGTGGAGTTCTCCAGAGTTTCAGGTAAAAAATTATCTATGAAAATGCGTAAACGATTAAAATTATCATTGCTTATGTGCGTACTAACTTTGGCAGGCAAAAAGTGAGAAAAGTCGACAAAGTAGAGCACATCAGCAGATGCCTCATCATTATGGCACCCAAAACTACGCTCGTCTAAGACATAATTTTGTAAACACTTCCAAGTGTTTTTTTTAAAATTTTTTTCATCATGTAATTCTTCAGAAATCATGAAAAATTCCATAATATTTTTACCAGTGGCAAGTTTTTTATATTCTACTCCATAACATTATATTTGGTTTATTTCATGATTTTAGAAAGAGAAGTATGGAAGAGAATGTTCTAGGCTTGATTTGATGCTTAAATCCCGTACGAGGACATCTGATAAACCTGTCAATATTGAAAACCTTGCAAACAACATGCATGCAAAGGTAAGTATGCATACATTTTATATATGATCGCGTTAATCTTCATGATTCACCTCAAATGCCTATATTATACATATTTAATGTGCTGTGATATCAAACGTAGGCTGCAATGGAGAAACTGAAAAATAAAAGAGAATAAGGCCTTAACAAAAAAACTGATGAACAAATATTCCAAGAGGTTCTTGGTAAGGACAAACATGGTTATTTGCGTGCATATGGAAGGGGTAAGAGTATTACTGATTATTTTGGGGTTAAGCCTTCATGCTTGGATCTTGCTCAAGATGTTATGGAACTCAAAAAACGAGCTGATGCAAGCATTATGGAAGCTAAGAAAGATGTATAAGAAGCTAGAAAAGAAGCCGCGCAAGCAAAGTTAGAAGCAGAACAAGCCAAGAAAGAAGCAGAAGAAGCTAGGAAAGAAGCAGAGACAACAAGACAAGAGGTAGACGCCAAGATTGAAGCTAACAATAAGATGTTGGAAAAAAAGATGAAGAACATGTTTGAAGAGTTTCTTAGATCTTCTACTCATGGTGATTTATGAAATGTAATTTAGATTAAGTAAGGACCTTTATAATAACGTACTACTTAGGGGTGATTTTGAATATTTGAACATATTATTGAATGTCCTTTGGTATTATGTAATGCAACTTGTATCTGGCATATCTTTTATTAGTTGCAACACAACATGTTATATAATCACATGTTAATTGTGTAGCGAAATTTATTGTGATGCCCATCAATCTATTAGCGAAGAAGAATTGTTTTGCTATATATAATAGTCTATATACAGTTTCCCCCCCCCCCTTGGTTGTGATCATGCTACAAGCTGAACAATAAGTTGTCATCGACAATCTCATGGCTATACATCACTTTCCACATGTTCTTTGGGAAAAAGGACTAGCTTGGTACAGATACTCTTATGGCTAGTAGTTGACTTGCCATAGGCGATCTTGTGGCTGGGAGTGCACTTGCCATGGTGTTATTATGGATGAATAAATAGCTCGCCACAACTGAACTTGTGGCAAGTATTGCACGTGCCACGAGTGCTCACGTGGCTACAAGAATGGCTTGCCATGAGTGTTCTCGTAGCCATAAGTAAACGTGCTATGGCAAGTCCTGTGGCTAACAAAATATGTTGCCATGGGTACTCAAGTGGCTAGAAGTAGATTTGCTATGAGACTTCCTGTGGCTCACCGAAGTACTTTGCCACAGGTATTCCTGTGGCTACAATTTTTCCTGTAGCTGCGACAACCATTTTCTTGTGGCAATTATCTTGCCACACTCTCTTGTGCCACGAGACACATTAAAAAAATTTCTATGGCGAAATCGCATTGCCACGAGAATTTGAAACTTGTGCCACAAATCCTACTGTAGCATAAGTGTCAATTTGTTGTAGTGTATTCTTGCAGATTCAACTCTGTTGTGGTTCTATAGTTAGTTGAAACTCTATTGTGCGTCTTTAAACTTGATTCTGCCAAGTCTACGTTTTAGTTAATCTCTTTGGTTATCTTTTCTAATAATTCGTTTTTTTGTGTGTTTTAATTGTCCTATAGGTTGCATTTCTGGAGCAAACATCTCTCAATAAAGAAAATGAAGATGGAGATTTTTTTATATGTTCTTGGACGTTAGGCATGTCTTCAAAGTGTAGTTTAAGATAGTATACAGAGCAATAAATTATTCAATCAGCTATATACCTACAACAAAAAAACATTAGCTGGATGGATTTAAAATAATGCAAGAATATTTAGTTTTGATTACCCCATTCTTTGTTGATGTTGCCTACAATTAATTTTTTTCAGGCACTAATGTGTAATTTATTTAATTGATATTTGATCTACTTTAATTTGTTGGTTTGTTAATTTTATTTATTTATGTAAGGTGATGCACACTGGTAATTAATATAAAGCTTGTTAATTAAAAAAAGAACAATTATATACAATTGTTCTATTTTTAACTTAATAAGTTTTATATTAATTACCAGCATTATTTTTATAAAACTAAAACAACACTAGTAATACTTTCAAATGTGGAAAAAATTATGACTTCTTACATCTTCCAGAGTAGGCATAGCGTAAAATGGCCATGCATAAATTGTGGATAGTTAGTACTTACTCTGCATTTATGAGTGTGGAAAATATAGCTCTATCCGTATTTCCATTAAGTGTGGAGAACACTTCCACACACTTTACTTCCCCACATTTAGTTTAAGTGTGAATAACTGCTATTTCTACAATTATAAGTGTGGTTATTAGCAATATTAAATGTGGAGGGAAGCAATCTTTTTTCTAGTATTTTTACCATTTCTACAAACCCTTTGTATTATCATACTCATGAGAATTGACAATATACCATACCTTTGGATGATATTTGTCTTATGTAAGATATCTATTTGTTGATTTGGTGACCGCTATTTCATATATAACTAGTTTGATAATCCATGCGATGCACGAAAGTTATTTTATTCTTTTTTTTAAAAATGTAACGGTCTTTTAGAGTCGTTTACAATATTATCAGTAAAAATCACAAGCAATTACGTTAAAAAGTAGATTATAATTGGCTTTAAATAAGAAAATTTTGATCAATTAATTTATCACAATTTCTCTATATAAATTTGGCTTCATGATAGTGAAAGCAAATAAAAGGTCATCTAATTTTATTAAGGAACGAAGTTATTAATTAGGGTAATCATACAAAATTTAGAAAATTACTTGTTTGATTATCATGCTTCATATGCACTTATTAATTTTTTTTCAAAAATAGTTATAAAGAAATTTTTGTAGTATAGATATTTATTTGCAAAGTGCTTGTTCAGAGATAAATTAATACATTTGAAACTATTACTTATAAACTATGTTACTTTGTTTTCTTTCATCACATGCCCAAATATCCTATATTTTTGCTAATTAAGTCTTCTTCAAATAGTTCCTTATGATTTTAAAGAAGCAAAATTGACAATCATTCTTCCATTCACATATATATGTCCTAGTGTACCCAAACCAAATATCCGCTTCATTCAAGCTCTTCTTGATCATAGAGACAAAATTTATGTATACCTTTGCAAGGGTAAGTATCATTTGGTTTTTGGAAACACTTGGCAAAGTTTTGCGAAGAATGTCTTCTTTTTTAATTTTTGTCAAGGGCACTTGAGAATTATTTAAATTGTACATATAAGCTCTCTTAGATTAATCTCTTGGGTACTTTTGTATACTTTTGTCTCCTTTTTTTAATATGTGCAAAAATTATGTATACTTTTGCAACAGTAGGCAATTGCTTCTCTTCTAATTGAAGGGTGGTACTCTCGTAGATTAATCTCTTGGGTATGAGCATTTATAAAGGAGAGAACTAGATAAAGGCACTACTAGAAGTTAGCTTTTTAACGATGATATATTAACTATCACATGAAAAATCACCGTGAAAAATATATGAAGAACGATGAAAACATAAAGTCATTGTCTAATTATATAAAGCAGCAGGTGTTAGACGACGAATAATCAAAATCATCGCTATTTCGTTTTTATAAACCATCGTTAATGACATAAACCATCGTTTCTACAAACTTAATTTAAAATAAGATGCACAACTATCTTGAAACTTTCCAGCCCTAGAAACTTCCCAGCCCCACAAAGTCTTAGCACACACCAATCGTGGGTCAAGGATTTTGGATGCGTAATTAGCCATTGCAGTCTAAAGGACTCATAATGAAAGTCTGTGCAACCCATAATTTCTTGTTGCCCACTTCGTTTCTGCATATCTGTAGGACATGCAGGATTGCTTTCATTTCCCACTCCTCCACCTCCATTATCTCAGTCCTTTGATTATCGGGTTCTAATCATGCCAACACTACACGATGTTTGATCATGTTGATTAATTTACAAATTTTACTAATTATCGGTGTTCTCTAACTCATTGAATTAAGGTAGCTGTGTCTCTATTTATTGTTTAAGGTCAGTTCTCATCACTTCGAAAATAACAAATGAAAACTTTTTAATGTTGTATGGGATCAAAATCCTCATGCAATTGTTGTATTCCTTTCAGCTTCAGTGAAGTCTTTGCCAATTTTCAAGTACAACTTTGCTGTAAGAGGCATTTGTCTCACATTAATTTTTTACTCATGTGTCCTAAGGTCATAGGAGTTGACATCGGAAATTACGGCCTAAGCAGCGTGAAATGCTATGTTGATTATAAGTTTCATATCATACTATTATGGTGCGTAATCTTTTAGTTGTCAAAAATCATTTACGCACATATCCCTTATACTTTTGTGCTCATTGTATAATTTCTAATTTATCCCATTCTTTTCTCATTGTATGTTATCATTAAGCTGCCTCTATTTGTTATTCACTAGACATGTATGCAACTATTTACAACTCTATAAAGTATAATATGTCTACTCTGAGAAGTTATTACCTATTTTTTATTGACCAGTTAGTCTCGTGTTGCTTCTCCAACTCTATCAAAATCAAATTTTCTTCCAATGATCCATGTACAGTATGACATTAATGATTTTTGTTTGCTTCCCCCCTTTGGGATTAGATTACAAGTGATGTAGGTAAGTTCACTTCTGAGAATCATAATTGTGCGCATTCTAATTGCTTGAGTTACTTTGAATCTTTTTCCACTAGGCTTAATTAATTTAGTTTTAAAGTTTGTTGCAGGGGAAGATCAAGGCTTAAGGTGCTACACTTATCCATTAAGCCTAGAATAACTCTCCGTCATGTGTATGCATTTTGCTTATTACCCTTTTTTTATATGTCAGTGAACTAATTTCACTTTGACAAAGAGAATGGCGGTCTTAAAGTTTTAACTTATATGTATTTTTGTTTGCTATCTTTGCAGGTGTTGAAGCCTCCAAATTGTCAGTCAACAAGTTCAACTTCTTCTTATTTCCTTTTTTAGGGGGATGTTGCCTTAAAGTTGTAATTTAGCCTTACTTTTTAGGATATACTAATACTATACTCTATGTTCAGTTAAATATGTTGAAATCCATGTATTATTGCAACAAATTCAATTCGGAGTGGTCAATGAAAATTACATTTGCTTTATCTCTCATCTTTAATTAGTGTTCTCTTAATGATATTAATTGTAAAAGCAGGTTTGGATTGATAACTATCTAATTGGCATTAAATTGTATCTTTAACGACAAAATTTGATGAAATTTGGTTGGTATACCGCAATTGTAAAATTAAGGCATGTTCTCTTCGCCTTATTTTGTCTGAACTTATTCTGAACTTAACTTATCTGAACTTATTCTGAACTTTATTTACTGAACTTATTCTGAACTATTCTAAACTGAACTTATCTGAACTTATTCTGAAATTATTCTGAAGTTATTTACTAAACTTATTATTTTGATTTGAACTTATCTGAACTTATTCTGAACTTTCTAAACTAAACTTCTTTTGAACTGAACTTATCTGAACTTATTCTGTTTGAAAATAAGTCGAACAGAACATGCCCTAAATAATTAACATGTTCGTCATAGTAATTTGAAAACTATAGATGTTGCAGGAAAAACAGAGTTTTAATATTTATAAACCCCAAGTGCAAGGTGTATCGTTGAGTACTTGGGGTGTCGTCCGCAGAGAATTGTGTTTCCAACTACCAGAGTTTACTAGAGCGTCTCAAGTTAGGCAAGATCAACGGTGAAGGAGGGGAGCTAAACTACGCTACAAATACAGAAACAAGCGACTTGGAGTTGTGATTTTACCAATGGATGAACTAACTAACCAAGACGAGTCCTAACCTACCCAAATCACACTACGAACTAGAGATGGTCGGTTGCACCATCAAAGACCACCCAAGCCCTCTCTCAAGGGTCATGGGCTAGTCTAACTCGCGTAACCACCTACTTTCGTGGGGTTAGTTGAATTAGACCACAAAACTAGCAACCCCGGACCTAACTCGATTCAGATACTACTTTCGTGTCCCGAACTCGGCTATTCCCTCTCCCACACTAGCTAATTGACCTCACCTCTCAGCATAAGTCAATCGCCCAAAAAAATATGGATGAAAGCTCTCTCAAGCATTTTATCGAACACTTGGCGGGCGTGAAGGAAAACTCTAAGTTCTAGGTATAGATTGGGTATGGTTAGGCCAACTACAAGATTAATTAGCCATCAAGAGGCTAATCACAACCCAAGTTAACACAATCTACCAACTAAACATCAAAAACGAATCAAAACCTAAACTACCAAACAAGTGCAAGAACACGAAGAACAAAGCAAAGGAAATGAAATAAAATGAATTCAAACAAGTAAATGACATAAATTAACAATGAAATTAAACATATAAATCAAACAAAACAAATACAAGAATCAAAATCAACAAAACATAAATAACAAGAACATAAAAACTAGAGAGATAAAAGAGGAGAAAACTTAGTCTTGAATTGATGAAGAACTTGAACTCCAAAGGTTGAATCCAATGTTACAATCTTCAATCCTAAACTAATCTCCCTTATTAGCTAAAATCTATCCTAAACTACTCTAGAAATCGCCAGAGACACGCCCCAAGCGAAGCCTGTACGATCCTCTGCGCGACCCCCACAAACAGACGCCCGAACGGACTTAAATAGAAATCGCGAACACGACGAAACTAGGGGGCCACGACACGGCCGTGCCAGGGTGGCACGGCCACACCGTGCCACTTCACTAGTGGCGCGGTGTCGCCCCCCCGGTTTTGTCCGGTTTTGCCGGTTTTCGTCGGTTTTCGCTGTTTTTGTTCGTTTTGTCTCGTCTTCATCCCTTTTCGCGACGTTTGCTTGATTTGAAGTTATTTCCTACAAAACATAAATAAAACAAGTAAAAATCCTAAGAATTAAGTTATTATACGAGCAAAAAGTACGTGAAAGAGGCACGTAAAATGGGTAAATTTACCGTTCAACACACCCCCACACCTATCTTTTGCTCGTCCTCGAGCAAAATAAAAGAAAAACTAAAGTAAACAACTAACTCACTTTCGTAGGAATCACGGTTGCATTTAGCGTATGCAACAAGCCCTTTAAACCCCTTGGTCACCCCAAGTGGACGAGTAAGGTCTCGTGAGGGTTTGCAGAAGATATACCCACAAAATCTCAAAAAGGGAAAACAAAGAAAAGAGAAACAAAATTGAAAAAGTGAAAATGACAAAACAAAATATATACATCCGGGTGAACTGTACACGTTCGGATCAACCAAAACCCCCTAGTAACTCAAGTATCAGTCTGTACACAAGTACTATATTCATTTCAGGACACATCATCCCAAAGAATGGCATTCAGACATCAGCTTTTCACCCCACGACGCATGAGAACATTGAATCCATCCTGGTGCCTGGTGTGTAAGTGTATCATCATCCTAAAACTAAGCCTACCAAAATCAAGCTCAACCACACGCAGCTGACACAAGCTACCTTTTTGAATGGCTAGCATGGAAAGCAAGCTTCCCCAGTAGCAGTATTGCCTCAAAGGGTAACACCCAGTAGCGCATGCCTCAAAGGGGTACTTGTCATTTCCAACTCTTTTCTTCCCCACTTTTTTTTTTTCCCATTATTATTTTTTTTCAATACAAACTCATGTTACGCCTCAAAGGGATACACCCAGTAGCGCTTGAATTTGTTTATTTTTGCTTTTGTTTTGGAAAAGGGGCTGCCAGCATATATAAAGGGAACTGTGCAGTAGACAAATGGGAGAGTCAATCATGGAAGACTAAGAATGTAGGATGATGATAATACATAAATCAGGACTGGATTGCAAAATTATAATGGACTGTTGGGGTTAGAACTGAGGCCTAAAACGACGGATTGGGAAAGAACATCTATCATGCATATTATACTTATATACGACCTAATAGTCAAGGTACCGGAGATGAAGACTGATCAAAATAGTACAAAACTTCCCTAAATGCAAAAAGAAAAGAAAAATTTATACAAAAAAGGAGAAAAAATGAAAAAAAAATAATACAAAAAAGAAAAATTTTCACAAAAATAGGAAGAAAAAGGCAAGATGTCCCCACCCCCACACCTAAATCTCACAATGTCCTCATTGGGAGCCATGAGTCGTCACCAACACACAAAAATAAAGAAAACAAAATTAAATACAAGAAAAACAAAAATCGACAAAAATGTACACAACCTAACAAACTCTCTCAAAAACACAATCTCACCCAAAACAATAATATGATCACACATAAATAAAAACTAACACCATTAAAAACAAATATAGACCAACCCAACAACACCACCAATCACAATACAATAAAAATCCACAAAAACACAAAAATGGTGATCATAGCCAACAACGGCTCAACAACATCCAAATTTCACCACAAGATGATCACCAACCAAAAACACAATCCTAATATCCACCACTAAATAAAAACAAAAAGAAAGAAAAGAAAAAGAAAAAGAAGGGGGGAGAAGAGTGAGAACGAGTATACCAGGTCGGGTACTGAATGTACCCGAACTATGCCATGACGACTTAAGGAGCATCAGCCACTCCTTGCCGCTCAAGATGCGAATCGTCAGCTCGGATGCAGTCAAAGCTCGTAGGAGCTTATCATGCATTGCTGCATGCAGCTCAGAATGGTGTGAGTAAGAGAACACTGATAAAGATGGAGCAAACAGAGTTAGTGCCCTCTTAAACTCACCAGATACCTGTGAGAAATCAGCAGAATAATCAAATACAATAGTCAACGTGATTTCTCTAGGCATGCCCTCTAGGTACAGACGATAAGGATCAAGGAGGGGGTCATACCCTCTAAAAGTACCTAGAGGCTCAGAACAGTCAACCACATTCCCCTCGAGTATCACATGAGGATCGATAAGTGACAAATCACAACACTTAGGGGAATGGGAGGGTGGTGAACATGAAGAGAAAGCATGGAATGCAGCAAGAGAGGTGGGGAGATGTCATTAATAAAATCAGGACTAGTTGGTCCTGCAACCACAACATCCATGCATGAAGTCCCTGTGGGAGTCCCATAAAAAGCATGCACCTCAATAGAAACATAGTCAGACTCAGACATACTATCATCCTCCTCAACACTAGCGCTAACGCCAAAGGTCTCACCTACCTCGAACTCCGTCGACTGAGCTAAAGGGGAAGGTGTATCAGGAAAGGTCATGATAAGCACAGTGTTATCCCAGAAGGTATTAGGAAAGAAGTGGTGAAGGGAGGGTCGAGTACGTCATCTAGTCCGGACTCTAGAGGAGGAAAAGACGCACCATCATCACACAGATTGACATCAAGTCTAGGAGCACTAGAACTAAGGTCAGTCTCGGGTGATAGGTCATACTCCCGCAGTTCATTAACAAACTCAGCAAACTCAACTTGTTGCTTATTCATTGTCTCTATCATACTAGAAATTCTAGCAAAACCATCAGCAGAAATACGATAGGGACAAGAAATACTGTCATGGTCAGAACAATGGCAGATCTCACATGCAAGAGGTGTATAATTAGGAATGCAAGGGGATGGGGTGGATGAAGTAAATTGACTAGTCTCAAATTCATAAGTATCCCTAGCCAACTACTCAAGTAATTCCCAAGCTTCATCAACATTTCGAGCACAGAAATTCCAATGCTTCAAAAGAGCACAGGTCTCACAAGTCACACCCTCATAGACCATGTTCAAAATTTCTCACTTTTCTAGGCAATAACCACAATGAGTAAGAAAAGCATGTAATCTATCATAGTATCGCCAAAACAATTCACGCTCATGTTGAGGGAAGTGGGAAAGAGACATATTTTTTTTTGGTGAAATTTTTGATTTTTTTTTTTGGATTTTCTAAAGGCCTAGCCTCGAATGCTGAAGTAAACTCCAATATTGAAAAACGCCAATTTCCCGGCAACGGCGCCAAAAACTTGTTGCAGGAAAAACAGAGTTTTAATATTTATAAACCCCAAGTGCAAGGTGTATCGTTGAGTACTTGGGGTGTCGTCCGCAGAGAATTGTGTTTCCAACTACCAGAGTTTACTAGAGCGTCTCAAGCTAGGCAAGATCAACGGTGAAGGAGGGGAGCTAAACTACGCTACAAATACAGAAACAAGCGACTTGGAGTTGTGATTTTACCAATGGATGAACTAACTAACCAAGACGAGTCCTAACCTACCCAAACCACACTACGAACTAGAGATGGTCGGTTGCACCATCAAAGACCACCCAAGCCCTCTCTCAAGGGTCATGAGCTAGTCTAACTCGCGTAACCACCTACTTTCGTGGGGTTAGTCGAATTAGACCACAAAACTAGCAACCCCGGACCTAGCTCGATTCGGATACTACTTTCGTGTCCCGAACTCGGCTATTCCCTCTCCCACACTAGCTAATTGACCTCATCTCTCAGCATAAGTCAATCGCCCAAAAAAATATGGATGAAAGCTCTCTCAAGCATTTCATCGAACACTTGGCGGGCGTGAAGGAAAACTCTAAGTTCTAGGTATAGATTGGTATGGTTAGGCCAACTACAAGATTAATTAGCCATCAAGAGGCTAATCACAACCCAAGCTAACACAATCTACCAACTAAACATCAAAAATGAATCAAAACCTAAATTACCAAACAACTGCAAGAACACGAAGAACAAAGCAAAGGAAATGAAATAAAATGAATTCAAACAAGTAAATGACATAAATTAGCAATGAAATTAAACATATAAATCAAACAAAACAAATACAAGAATCAAAATCAACAAAACATAAATAACAAGAACATAAAAACTAGAGAGATAAAAGAGGAGAAAACTTAGTCTTGAATTGATGAAGAACTTGAACTCCAAAAGTTGAATCCAATATTACAATCTTCAATCCTAAACTAATCTCCCTTATTAGCTAAAATCTATCCTAAACTACTCTAGAAATCGTCAGAGACACGCCCCAAGCGAAGCCTGTACGACCCTTTGCGCGACCCCCCACAAACAGACGCCCGAACGGACTTAAATAGAAATCGCGAACACGACGAAACTGGGGGGGACGGCACGACCATGCCACATGGCACGGCCACACCGTGCCACTTCACTGGTGGCGCGGTGTCGCCCCCCCGGTTTTGTCCGGTTTTGCCGATTTTCGTCGGTTTTCGCTGTTTTTCTTCGTTTTGTCTCGTCTTCGTCCCTTTTCGCGACGTTTGCTTGATTTGAAGTTATTTCCTACAAAACATAAGTAAAACAAGTAAAAATCCTGAGAATTAAGTTATTATACGAGCAAAAAGTACGTGAAAGAGGCACGTAAAATAGGTAAATTTACCGTTTAACAATAGACAATAACAATGAACAAATTTGCTGTTATTGCGTTGAATCAATGGCTAGTAGTCAATAACATATAATTAATGACTACTAATTTTATCGTTATCGTTAGATAGTTCATTGTCATTGACTACCTAATAACAACACGAACTTGCATTGTCGTTATTGATGATGATGATGAAATTTTTCATGTCACCGTTAAAAACTTTAACAACGGGATCATTAACGAAGAATGGCAACCAACTTTTTTGTGGAAAGCTTTACCGATTAAAAAAGGCTTCTAACAATGGTGGGGATATTAGTCTTCAGCCTCTGAAAAATGGAGAACATTACAATCTGGAATATGAATAATTTTAATATCCCCAATAAACGAAAGTGATCCCTGTAAGAGAAGTAAGGTTGGATTAATTGGCATTGTGGAGACTCACATTAGATAGATGAATTATAACAAAATTGAAGCTAATTTTCATGGTTGGAAGCACTTTGTCAATTATAATGCTCATTTTAGGGGAGAATTTGGTTTATATGGAGGTCAGCTGACTTTCAGGCTACTATTGTTTTGTCTACAGCTTAGTTAGTGTACCACTATGACATTTTCGAAAAGTTCTCGACAAGATGGTTTCATATCAGTATGAATTATGGCTTTAATCCTCTTCAGGACATGATGAAATTTTGGGAGGCTAAAAGAGCTATCAATATGCACACACCTAGGTCATGGTGTTGGATAGAGGGCTACAATCATGTTCTAGAGAGGTTGATGATAGCATAGATGGTATTCTACTTTCTTTTGATTTCCAATCCTGTGTATATAATGTTGGATTGTTAGATATTAGACAGTGAGGATGCAAATGTGCTTGAATAAATAAGGAAAAAGATGGTTATGGAATATTTTTAAAGATGGACGAAGTCTTGGCAGATTGTATTTGGCAAACCACATATCTTAACCCTTAGGTTATATTTCTATCTGATCATTATGTTCCATTGTTGAAGAAATTCCAAATGTTGGATTTGTTCCTTTTAGCTACTTCAACTTGTAAGCCTTTCGTGAGACTTTTGAAGTTATTATAAGAAGGGATTTGAGTAAGCCCATAGTTGGTACTCCTATGTGCCAAATTTATATGAACTTAAGAAAGCTCCAAGAAAATCTCTTGACGAACTAAATAGAGATTGTTGAGGTTCCTGCTCAGTTGGCTAAAGCGAAATAGGAGATAGTATAGGTAAAATTGATGCAAGGTAATCCTTTCGTTGCTGACCTTACTAGGAAAGAGAATTTTATATGCAGAAGGGGCGGGGAGCTTTTATATGTAGAAAACTAAAGGTGATTAGCTTAGTTTATACCCCATTGTGGCCATAACTATTGAGAAGGTATCTCATTTGACTATGGCCATTAGCAATCAAAATGACATTTCTGGATACATATATGAAGCAAAGAATCCATCATAGTAGGATTTCCTCTATCATAGATGCTCAGGGTCGCCAGTGGTGGATTCTCAAGAGGTAATCAATCACTTTGTGTAGTTTTACCAAGATTATCTTGGGTCTCCTTTACATTGCTTCTGAAGGTTATTGGTATAGGTTATGTGTCCATTGCCAGGCAGAATGTGGCTTTGTTATCTATCATTGCTCATAAGAGCCCTAGACATGATAGGTATGGAAGTTATGTCTTCAAAAAGAGTTACCATATCATTTGAAAGGATATTACTAAAGTTATGCTTGATTTTTGAAGTGGGTCACTTCGGTCGTAAAAGTTGAGAATCATTCTACTGCAGCACATTTTGGGCCTATCTTGTTGTAGTACACTATACAAATGCATTTCGAAAATGATTTTATCTAGGTTTAAACCTTTATTCCCTAAGTTTACCAATGAAAATCTCTATGACAATTGTGGCTCATAATGACATGTAAGTAAATGATTTGACAAAGGTGTATAGAAGGAAGAATGTCTCTTCTGGGTGCATTGTGAAGATACATTTATTACAGGCTTTTGGTAAAATTTCTTGGGAGTTTGTGGGGAAGTTCTTACTAGCTTTTGGCTTTCCTTATAAATTATACAAGTAGATCATGTGCCTTATTGCTTTGTACCAATGTTTCCTTGGTTATCAATGGAACGACTCAGGTTTCTTTTCATGGGGCTAAGGGGCTTACAAATGATTGTCATGTTTCTCCTCTTTTTTTTTTTTTTTTTGGGTTAGTGATAGGATTTATCTCTAGGGCCTTGGCTACATTCGCATTGGACACTTAGTTTAGGCTCCATCCTCATTGCAAATTTCTTAAACTCATAAAGCTCTCCTTTTTTAAAAATTTATACTCTTCTATAGTGATCAAAAGCCCACTGTAGGGAAAAAGATGGATATGCTTAAGCATCTTTTAATAACAAATTGTAGGTGTTTCAAAGGAAGTTAAAGCTTAATTATAGTATACTATTGGCTTCTCATTGCACCGCTTTCATATGGGATGAAGGATTCCTTTGAACCATGTAGATGGTCTAAGACTGAATTTTATAGTTAGGTGGACAAAAGCATTAAAAGAATCAAGTATTGTTCTTTCAAGAATCATTTTTATGTAGCTAGAGTGCATAACTCTATCTTGTTTTCCTTACATGTCTATTTTTATTTTTTGAGGGGGGATAAGTAATCAAAGTTATGTTTAAAGACACCAAAGAGATGTCACACATGGATATGAGTCTTCTATTTTCCTACTTCCTATGTTTTAAAAGTAAATTGAGAGTAGATGTAGGAACTTTTTTTGGTCTCAACATAGCTGTTATAGCAAAAGCGCTTTCGTTGCTTTGAAATTTGCTTGTAGATTAAAAAGGTTTAGGGATTGGATATTAAGAACTGGAACTATGTTATTATTACTAAACACTTATGCACTTTGATTAATGATAAGCAATGTTTTTGGTTGAACTAAATTCAATAGGTTCACTTTAAGAAACAAACACTTATGGATAGTTTATGCTATAGATACCTTGACATAATAGGATCTCATCTAGATCATTTTGTTTTGTGTCTTAAATCTGGTATTTGGATAAATTAAGCTGAGGAGAGCAGGCTTTACGGGTTCAGTGTATTTCAAAAACACAACCTCCTCAAAAATCTATAACGTTATTTACACACTAGTCTCGCTATTTTACCTAATGTTCTTAATCGGTTAATATAACATCAGTTGAAGTTTCGTGTGGACGTGTTACTAGCATAAGAGATATGATATTCATAAAATTGAGAGTAACCCCCTAACCAAAAGAAAGATGGTAGGTCCTACATTAGTTGAGGATAATGATCACCTTGTTGGAATCTCTAGTACATTCTCTATGTGAGTCTAAATTTTTGTAAAAATCAAGGTTTGCCACTTTTAGTTGATTGTTCACACTTGAAATTATACATTTACATATGATTAAGCCGGTTAAGTTTCAAGACTACCACAAAAGAGGAGGCACGATTATACTTAGGACCTAATATATTCAAGATAACAATCTTGACCAATATCTTAACAAATAGTGAATCATTGTTTGCATGACTTGCATAAAGTGGTATGATCAGCTTGCAGAAATGTTTGTAGAATAAGACTACCTACATTTGGATTTCTTCATACTTTGCATAAATGGAACCCATATTGGAGTTGTTGTATGCAAATTGGTGTGGTCCGTATATATTTGTTGTAATTTGGTTAGGACTTGATTGATCACAGATCTTAGTAACTTTTGGTTCTTCTCGCTTCAAACACATAAATAGCTTGAAATCTCCCTACGTTCCATGAGGTTGCAAAAAGAATTTAAATTTCCATATAGTTAGGGTAATTATGTAATAAAACTCATGTATCATTATTAACTCATCACTGTATTATGAGACGGGGGGTCTAATTATGCATAACCTTGACCCTTGGATACATATCCATATCGAAAGTTTGAACCAGAGTCCAAGTAACATAGCTGAGATTAAAAACATTAAACTTTACTTCTTCTTTTTTTTTCTGAAAGTGAAGCCACATAACACTTATACCTTGTTACAAGTACCTACACAAAAGAGAGCATTAAGAATCAAAGTTCAAATGGAAAGAGGATCAACATAGAGTGCAGTCACATGATCCTTGATAACTTTGGCTGGGTGAGTGAAGCCATCCGAGTACTTGTAAAGCACATTCACCAAACGACAAAGGTTAAGGACGCGTTCGAACACTGGCTTAGGAATCTCTTGCTCCTTATGACCATCACAGTTTTTAGTTTTACATATACTTAAAGCTGCCTCATTTATATCCTTCCATGCATCCTCTATCATTTTCTCAAATCTTTCTATTGCTTCTCGCCTACTTACATTATATTCCTCCATGTAGCATTCGATAGCTGAAGGTGCATCTCCTCTTGCTTGCTCCTCCTATAGTGTTTGGCCATAGAAAAATGCGCCAAATCAAAAAATATAAAGAAGAAAATTGTACTCGCTAGAATACCCATACTTTTTCTTGGTTAGAAGATAACATGATTAATCATCTTATTGGTAAAATGGCATGGAAATTTTAGAGAATTATTTATTTGTTGTCTGTCATTGAAGAGCATAAAGTATGTAGCTTTTGCATTTAAATATGCTTTATTGTGTGCTGTGACTATGATAACTTTGGCAACCTTAGTCAATCTAACATATGAATATGTACCATTAAACTATCCATAAGTTGAAGGATAATCCACCATACCTCATGAGTTTGGATATCATCAACGAGGCGACAAATGAGCTCGCAACCTCTAATGGACTTGGGGGCTTGTCTTATGAGTTGATAGGGCATTATACTACCAATTTCATCCATACCCATCAAGCTTGAGATGAGGAGGATGGGGCCGTTTCCTGTGAGCCTTCCCTCAACCATGTATTCCTCATAAGTTGGTGTGTATTTAACTTCACGCCTATTCACTTCTTCCATGTAGTATCGTATTGAATCCATCACCTAAATTTATGATTTGAAACCATTTACTAATTCAACAAAAACTTGCTAATAGTTTCATGTTAAAAATATATAACAATCCTACAATGTGAATCCTGTTAAAATTATGAAAATAGAATTTTAGGAAATTCACACATAAGTAGTGTTACTCTTTAGTAAGTACAAAGGTTTTTTCCCCTAAATACCAAAAAAAAAAAAGAGAATCTGTTTAAAACTAAAGTAGCGAGAGCTAAAAACATTGACCATTAAAAGACCAACGTGTGAATTAAAGAGGAGGAGATAGAATGATCATAAATGAGAGAAAGGTCTTACTAGCTCTTTTGCATATTCAGCTGCATAGGGTTTTCCTTTCTTTGTCATGTCCTTAGCAAAATCATCATAGAGGTTTATGACAAACTCGTAGACTATTTTCATATTTTCCGATAATTGGTCCATCGCATTTAAATCCCACCTATAAGGAAAATGAGTACATATTGGAATGAAATGAAAAATGAACAAGAAATTGAGCATCAAACTATTCAAACTTCCATACATATATACCTCTCAAATGCAGTGGTGAGGAGTTGGAGTTCCTCAAGGGTCCCGTACGCATCATAAGTGTCATCTAACACAGTGATCACGAGAACAACTTTGGCAAGTGATATTCTACCCATGGAGTATTTTGGCTCAAAGTACACACCATTTGCCACAAAGTGGCTTTCCACACTTCTGTCTCTTATGTAAGGAAGCCTTTTTGTGAAGTTGAATGAGCTCCACCACCTAGATATGTAAATAGAAAAGAGTGAAAATAGGCTTTGTTTGATTTTTTTTTTTTTTTAAGGAAGCCTTTTAATGTAAGTTAGCCCATATACCCTTTAGGCCTCTTCTATAGAATGTACGCCTAGTATGCATGTAGGTAAGCAGGACTAGACTAGGCTGAATGGAGATCCTAGCCCTATGCCATCCCATGAGGGACCTATAACAGTACCACCAAGCCCCCCGAGAAAATTGTGTCTGGTTGGATTTAGACATGGTGGGGAGTATGATACTTCTATACCATTAAAACAATGATAACTTGATAGGCTTTATTGGAGCAATATAACTACGCTTTTAGGTGGAGTTTTTTCAACAAAGTTCGTTACGCAAAAATATGCAGGCAAGACTATGGACATACTTTTGTAGTTGGCTCAATTCCCTTCGATGCAGCATCTGTAATCTGTTGAAGTCCATCTTAGCAAGGTGTAAGAGTGTGTCATTTCGAGACTCATCTTTCTCATATACTGAAATGAAATGTCGATTCCCCACCCTCAACATGGTCTGGTGCAATGGGTGCTTCAAGGCTTGACGAGCTTGCTCAGAGGACTTGGCGACTGAGTTAAGGAAATTGGTGGTGAAGATCAAAGCATTTTCAAGAATTTCTTCCCCATGCACTCGCAGGTGTGTGGCTTCATATAAGCTCACCATGCCTTTAACATCACTTCTTATTGTTTCTGCAAACTTGCCTTTGCTATTGGTGAACTTCTTAAACACATCTATGTTTGAGACATATGTGTCAGTTGAAAATCATTCCTCACAAAAGGTTGTGAATTTTTCACTGGATGCTCAGAGTCGAATAAATTAAAACCAGTTGTATTTATATTTCACTAAAACCTATTGAGGTGGGACCTATATTAGAAGTGAAAATGGTGGTGTTGTTCTATATAGTAGTTAAAAATAAAACATTTAAACCCCAACAAGATATTAACTAGATGTGATAAATATATACAATCAATATCCAATGCTTATTGAGATCTAAGTCTATCCTTACCACAAGGAATGTTGTATCCATGTTGCCTGAAGATTCGAAATTGTGTAGCAGTGTCACATAAATCACCGTCAATCTTGAAACCGTTTGCGTGGAGTTGCTCAAAGGTTTGATCTAAGATCACCTTAATTTCATGCTCATAGAAGTAGGAGATGCCTAGACGTTCCACTGCATCAATCAACCCCATCCTATTGCCCACATTGAGAGAATCATTCATGAGCATTGCTCGTACTTCTTCCTTTAGTGGCTCAATCTCTTCATTGTACCTTTCCAGCCTCTGCTCAATGATATACTTGCTAATTAGTTTACAAATTTCTCTATTTGTCCTTGTTTACACTCAAATGGAAATTTTTTGTGTTTTCTTTATTTATTACTTTCTGTAGGGATGACTGCTTTCTAAAATTTACTACTTAAAGTTGGTGTCTACCATTTTGGTTGTGATCGGGTCAATGTTTGTTTTAGTTTGAGTGTGGTTCAAGTTGTATCCTTGTTGATGCAGGTCTATGCTGAATTTGTTGTCACTTCGTTCATGTCTGCAATTAGTAAAATTTAAGGGAAGGTTAAAAAAAAAAAGTTATGTCATATAGGTGATTCATAATCCTCTTCATTTTTTTTACCTTCAATTTTGTTTTTTTAAATTTTGTAACTCCAAACACACACCCCTAAGATGGAAAATTTGAGGCAGATCTATTTGTGTTTGTGTTAAACAAATTAAAACTATGCTATTTTGGATCTAAAGATTGGGTATGACTTCATGTCAATCAAACTAGTAATTAGTTACTTGTTTAGTTGTATCACTTCATGTCAATCAAACTAGTAATTAGTTACTTGTTTAGTTGTATCGATCACATTGAATAGAAGTTAAGAAAATTATTTGCCTATATTAATTGGACCTAGGAAAATTTGATAGAATCATAGAAAATTAAATGAACAAGTAATATGGGCAATTTTACCAAATTGTCTTTGTCAGAGAAGTTGATGAATTTGTCACCCCACATATCATTTGGAAATTGAGCAAGGGGACGATTAACAACATTTCCGTCTTGAAGTTGGCCGACCATAGTTGCAGCTGTTGGCATGTAACCAATTTACCAAGTTACCAAGACAATCATAAGTAAATCTCAAGTAGGTTAATTCTCAAATGTCAAGTATATGGTAAGACCACACCATGCACCTTATCTCCTTTCTTGACCACACCCAACATACAATGTTGTAAACATTGCTCCCCAAGTTAGGCTAGCTTGGCAGTGAGTAATAATTAGTTATCACAGCTTGAAAGCTTCTTACTATCATGTTTTCAACATAAGAATATTCAATTATATTTGTCGGTGAAAAAATGGTCATAGTTAGTTAAATTTGAAACAATATAAGAAAAATGGTCCATCATAGATTGCCATTTAAACCCAAGATGTTGGTCAACGGGCTCCATTTGCCCTCCAAACTATATAAATATATAATGGTGTGCATGAACTATACAATCTACTTGTTTCAACAACTTGTATGGAGTGGTACCATGAATAGGATCAAGCCGACGAGATCTATAATGGATAATAAAATATCCGTTCGCATAAATCATCCAAAAGAAAAATAATGTTAGGGAGGCTTGCGAACACACAGAACGGAACCCACATTGACTATGCATCTATGTATGAAAATTGAGAGTTAATGAATGATTTCATTCTAAAGGCCTTCTTTTTTTTTTTTTTTGAAAAAAGGGAAAGCTAATTAAAAATAATTCCTTTAAAGGGCTTGGGCCACATGAATTATCCGCAATATATACATACAAGTAGTGGTGTAACCAAGTGGAGTAGAGCACGAGTCCAAACCAAGTTTGGTAAAACCATATCCGAACTAAGTTTTCACCAGGTGAAGCTTTCATAATAGATTTTTTTTTCAATTTTATAATTGAAATTTATGCAAAACCTAACTTGAACATTATTGAAAAATTCTTTACTTTGCAATACTGCATCTACTACTCAAAGAAAAAACATAGAAAAAAGGTTATTTTCACCAAAAATACCTAAACAAACTTGACTGAGCCAAATCTCGCTAGGCTTAGATTGACTCGATAAGTATACGAGTTAAGCCCAAGCAGAGCCAAACTTGGTCAAACCAAGCATGAACCAAGCTTTGACTAAGTCGAATCCAAGGACTCCTCCAACCGATCCAATTGTCTTACAACCCTACATGCAAGTATGAAAGGCCTAGCCACGGAAAGCAAATTTCAAGTAATATGAGCAGTGGTAAAGAAGGTTGGGCATCATACTGCAATAAAGCTACCAATTATAATGGCTGAAGTACTCCTCTCGATGACGGTGTTAGTAGTAGGTTCTTCTTAGCTTATATTGTTAGGTGGTTTGTCAATGACGGTGTTAGAATGCGACACATATTTTCGGTGATTCCGCTTCTTCAAACCCGAAGGGGGTACTAGGATGGGTTAAGTTGGTTAAAGGCTCATCGTCAATTTGAACTCACCTATAAAGTCTCTTGTTGTATCGATTTTTTTTAAATTTTCTACACTAATAATTTAAAAAATTGAAAGGTGTCCTATATTGTATTTAAATTAAGGAGAGATAAAAAGGAAGGGGGTGGGTGCAACGGAACCAAATATAGCTAAATTATATCTATTACCTGCAAAAAACTTCCCTGAGACGAGCTCCTTGAAATTGAGATATGGCAATTGAAGTAATGATTCCACTTGTTTGATGGTGGAGCTTCTCATCCCTTGCTCTCTTTATATAAGTACCTCTCGATAATTAATGCACAACCCCCCTGCCCCAATCTTTCTTTTTTTTTTTTCATTTTTTAATCATTGATTTTACTTTTAGAAAGACCCTTTTTATTATTGGTTGGCATGAGTAAAATATGAGGGGCAAAAAAACTAAATATCATAAGTACAAACAGTTATTAAACAGGCATATAAATCATTTGTTAGTATAAAACAAATATACAACTGTCCAATTTCTAATACAAAAGTAAAAATGAACATTTTCTTTTTTTTTTTTTTTTCCTTAGCCAATTAAAGTACCATATTTCACGCTAAATTGCATGAAGATACAACTCAAAAGAGACACTTAAAATATAAACAGTTAGCACACTAACACCTCCTAATTATAAACCTAAATACAAATACAATTGATAACTTTAATAAAAATAAAAGTGCTCCCAATACTATCCTAAAGTAGCACAAATTATTACCTCTTTTGTTAAAGACGCATCCTTTATTGTGACTTGATCTGCATAAAATTATCCATTACTCCGTCTTATTGATTAGACCAGATTCAACAGTAGCTTGAAAGTGAGCAATCCCTTATCAAACTTTGTTAGAATTAATCTAGTAAATGGTAACTAACCACACTTATTTAACATGACTTTAAAAATATATGACATTATGACTCGTGTTGTAGAGAACTTTTAGCTAGAGATTATGACTCGTGTATTGTATGTTTGTTAGTTGAATCAAATAACAGTTCAATTATACAAAGTAGTACTTGGTTGGAGGCAAAATGATTTTCATGGAATATAGTGTTTCAATCTTCCGATGTTTGGCAGACCAAAGGACGGAAAATTAATTTTTTCTCTAATGGAGGAAAATAATTTCTAATTTAAGAAAAAAAAAGTTGATTTTCTTCCTTTTAATCATTTTACGATGTGATCAGCTTGAACTTAGAAACCTTCTAACTTCAACAATGTGGCTTGAAACCAAACTATGTGATGACAAAGATTAAAAGTAAGCTCAAATCAAGATTTGGAGCTCAACAATCCTTCACTTGGTGAGCATTTATGACTGTCACGATAATTCAGTCGACATTTTACGTTATTTAAATAACTCATTTGATACTTTTTGCCACTAAAATAAGTTCAATAGTTTGGATCCAAACTTGATTATTATATGAAAAAGATTCAGATAAGCTCGAATCTAAATTTAGAACTCAATATTCCTTCATTTGATTAACATTTATATCTACTATGACAACTCAGTCAATATTTTTTGTCACCTAAATAATCAATTGACATTGTTGGCCAATAAAATAACTTCAACGGTTAGGATCGAAACTTAAGTATCCAATTGAAAATATTAAAAGGTCAATCTAAATATTAAGCGCAACATTCTCTCATTTAGTTAACATTTATCTCAATTATGACAATTCAGTAGTTTTTTACCACGTAAATGATTTAGTTTACATTTAAATTTTATTCATCAAAATAAATTTATCTTGTATCAAATGATGAAAAATATAACATGAAGATTATTTTTTGAAAAAATTATTTTCCCCAACAAAACACTATCGAGGTGCACCTTGCTGATGAAGGAAGCCAAAAAACACATAATTCTATAGCACACCAAATACGAAAATGCCAATGCGAGACACCAGGAATGGACACATGGAATGGTCAAATACTCAAAACAAGATTAGATGTTTCTAATTAAAAACAAGTCAAGTGGCAACCGAAGCCCTGGGGACAAAAAATGGAAAAGACAAAGGAGACCGACTAAGTTATATTGTACGTGACGGGTTTGGGGTCCATTATATTGTGGTGACAGCCTACGGGGATGTACATGCCGGTCGCTCCAAGCGGCCTTCTCAGAAATAATTGTCACCAGTGAGTCCAATTATCCGCCATTTCCATCACTAATATTATTCAATTTTTATTTTGTTCAGTCTAAAATCTTTTAATGTAATATAATATAGTACAATTTATTTGTTTTATAATACAATTATTATTATGTACTTTATGATAATTATAATTTTTTCCAATCATTGATTTACCTCAACCAGAGGTATAAAAAGAAGCCATAACATAAAAGAACCCTTGCATACTAAGACGTTTTTTAAAATGACAAATTTTTGCAAACACCTAAAACTGAGATTATATCTTTTACCTATAAATAAAATTACACCCATAACTAATAACCTTGACAAAAATAATAACCTCTTACAACCAAAGAAGATAATAATAATACAATTTCAAACTTATTTCAATTACAAAGTTATTTACATCCAACCAAATATTCCCTTAGACTTTAAATTATTTTACGACATTTTCCATTCATTCTTAACTCCATTCTATAAAACATTATTAGAAGACAACTTAAATTGATATTAGCAATACTCCAAGCTACCAGTATATGTATTAGGCGACAATTTAAAGTAATATTGGGCAAGTTGGATTTTGATTTTTAGTCCTCCTGAGCAAGTTGATGGAGGACTTTTTCTCCAATAGTACATACACAGTTATTTTCTTGATATGTTGATGACTTTCTTTGGCTTCCTCTCCGATAACATCCTTGGCAATTTTTATCATTTCATTGAGTCTTTGAATTTTCAAAACTAGATATAGCATATACTAGACTCTTTGCATTTGAGAGCTCTAAATATCTAGTCTATTTCTCAGAGGACAACAAACAGTAGGATCGATTCATAATGAGGGGTCTACAAGGATCTATTCTGTTTTGTGAGAAGATATAGTTGTAAATTACAAGAAAATGTACGGAATTGTAAGAAGTTATAAAAGGATGTGAGGAGTTGTAAGAATTGTAATGAAGCTCTAACAAGTTGTGTCTGTGCTTTTTTGCGAGAAGATATTGTTGTAAGTTATAAAAAAATGTAAGGAGTTATAAGAAGTTGCAAGAAGCCATATGGAGTTGTAAGAATTGTAAAGAAGGTGTAAGAAACTATTAGGGGTAAGAAAGGTTCTTAGATACCCTAGAACCTGTTCGTAACCGGGCAAACGGTTCTGATTCCGAGTCCTAAAAAAGAGGAACAGGTCTGATCGGTTTCAGTTCCGTTTTTCAAATAAATATTTGGAACCAAAACCTACAACTATCTAGAGAAAGAAAAATGAATATTTTTTTAATTTTTTACTATCATTTCTTTTATTTCTCTATTCTTTTTCTGTTTGATTTTTTTCCTTACAAAAATTGACTCTTCAAATAGCGAATTTACTGCAATATGTTGATTTTCTATTAATAATGGAAGGACGAATCATCATATTTTTTAAGTAACTAAGATAAAAAAATACAAACTTAATAAATTAACTTACTTTTTGGTCTAAAGATTGAAAATGAAGGAAGAAAAAGATCAACCATCCGCTCTCCCCTCCAAATAAATAAAATATTTAATTTATTAGGTCTTAAAATTTCAACATTAAGAGTGGCGGGTACTGTGAAATCGGAACCAAAAGCTATGGTTTGTGTTCCGATTCTCAAAAGTTAGGAATTTGTTCGACCGGTTCTTGTTCCTAATTTTTGGGGTGGTTGCGCCAAACTGTTCACACCTAGAAGTTGTAAGAGGTTGTAACGATACATACATGCAATTGTTGAATTATCAAAAAGTTGTATAAATATCATTGCTAGATATGTATGCATGACTGTTGGTCTTTAATGTATGATTTACAAAATTAAATAAATAATTTCATGAAAGAAAATTATGTGTAATATGTCAATAATATTTATGAAATTAATTTTATACCATTACTAAACAAATTATTTTTTAACATTATACAAATAAATTTAATTTTTTCTAAAACTATCATTTTGGATGGGAAGAAATAATATTGAAATAACATAATTAATAAAAACAAACCTTTAAAAAACTCAATTAAATAACAATAAAATAAATTCAAGCCCATGAATTTATAGAACCAAAGTGGAGGAGCCATCCAATGTTCAATTGTACGATGATAGCAAGGAAATTATCATGGATAAACTTAGGATGAAATAGTTGAAACATTTTCATCACCTATAGTTTGATTAGTTTCATATATGACCCACGTCACAACTCAAACATGAATACAATTTTTGTATTATAATTTTAAAGGCATGTTAACTTATTTTATCTATATGGTGTATACGATTCACATCGAAACTCAAATATAGATTTTATTTTTATATTTTTAGAAATATTATGTTCGACATATATAGATTTCTCATATTAGTAGTATATAGAAATGTATACATAGTTCTATAAATATGAGAAAAAAATAAAGGGCAACTTAAATATTATAAAAAATATATAAGCTAATGTAAGAAGATGTAAGGAGATACAAGAGGATGCAAGAATTTTGTTAAAGATGAAAGGAGTTTAAGGAATTGTAAGGAGATACAAGTTGTAACCTAAATGATAATTATAGCCAAAACAAAACAACAAGATCAAAATTATAAAGAGATGTAAGAAGCAGTGCGAAGCTGTAAGGATAAATATAAGTAATTGTTGAATTATTAAAAAGTTATACAAATACAGTTTTTAGATATTTATTGTACAATTCCGGAAATTCATTTTGATGATGATGAAATATGTTGCAATTCATTTAAGTTTCGAAGATGAAACTTTCTTAAATGGCATCGTATGTAAATCCCGAAGATTCAATTGTGGGTCGAATTACTGTTGAAATGGACCGACCTAATACTTATGGTCTAAGTTAAGCCAATTTTGAAAAAAAAAAGAGATTTTGTTTTTTTGTACTTTTATTTTGTTTAAAATTTATTTGCCTTTCCCTTCAACTTTTATTTTGAAATTAATTACCTCTCCCTCCCAAATTACCCAAACCCTAGTCTCCGTCTCCCACTCAAACTCTCCTCCCTCTATCTTCCCTAGTAACCAACCCCCCTTTTTTATTTTCTATTCTCTCCTTCTACGCTCTCTCTAGCTCTCTCTTTTCTCTCTCATTTCCCCGCCTTCTAGGCCCCTTAAACTGCCGCCACCAACCTTCGGCAGCCCGCCCGTCACGCCACTGCTAGGCGCCGCCACAGCCGCCATCCACTCCCTTTCTCCCTCTTGGTTTCGGTGCGGATCTCTAGGCCGAGCTAGGAAGCCGAGCCCGTAAGTTACGGATTACTATGTAGCAGTCATGCCCTAACCCTTCCCCAAATATCCTTAGAAAATGTGATCAGTGTGTGTGTTTAAATATTGTTTTGAATGTATTATGTGTTGATGCTCGAGAGATTTTCCCGGGTAAATGTGAAATAAGATCTTTCCTATGGCGTATGTAAAGCGTTTTGCTAAATCGGTAAGTGCATGGGTTATTGGGCTTATTATGTTGAGAAAATAATGTGGAAATATTTTGGGACCAGAATGGGTCGAGTTGGGATGTGTTTGTTGGTTAAAAATCAAGGTTAACTATAAATGTGTAAATAAATGGCTGAATAGGTGAAATTAAGAAGTTATGTTCTTATATTATTGAAGGCCATTAACCTTTCCCAGGTAAAGTACATGCATGTGACCAGCCACGTACCTCCTCTGGAATGGACGCAGGCCAGGTTGGCGGTAACCGTCCATATTGAGGGTAGGCTAGGGTATGGTTAAACTGTAACCGTCCAAGTTGGCAGCAGGTCAGGGTATGGTTAAGCGGTAACCGTCCAAGTGGACGGTAAGCCATGTTATGGTTAAGTAGCTGCGCTGAACCCAAGTGCAGGCCATGAGACCCAATGGGGTCACTCACCCTTGAGAACCTAAAAATGAATAAAAGAAACTTGGCTTATTTTATGCTCGTGTTAACCATGTATAGGTGTAATCTAGTTGTGGTTTCCCACCCTTAAAATGGTTTGAAAATGAATTTATATGCGTGTTTTGACTGTTAGGGGTGGTTGTTATTGAGTTTATCTCATTTTTGTAAAATGTTTTGTTTTTAGGTGAAATGCACGAGCATGGCATTGGAGGACTCGAATTAATGCAAGGCCATGATATGAGATTTAGTTGAAATGAATCAGTTCCGATTTAGACTTGTCATAAAGATTGTGTTTCAGTTAGACTTTGTTATACTATTGTTAATACTCAAACTGATGCTAAGATTTGAGAATATAGTTGCATTAAAGTTTTGTATGATACACAGCTTGGTATTTTCAAGAAGAAAATACGGAGGTAACACCCCACTTAGGCTTTTTCGCCGCCATGTAGGTTAATATTAGTAATGTGTAGAAATTAGAAATTCAGAGTGTTATAAAGTGGTATCAAAATCCAGGTTTACGAACCTGATAGTAACCCTTTTATAAGTTTGAGTAATATGCAGAGAGTAAGAGTAGGAATGGGCGAGGGTTGCGTACATGTACATATAGTATTAAATGTATACATGTTTTATGTGTGACTGCATATCTTATGTGTAAATACTTCCGTATAGGAATGGAAGGTACCCAATACTGTAACGGTGTGAGGGGCAATTGCCTTCATGAGCGGTTAACTAAGAGGCCTGGTCTGGTTTTGTGGGAGTATGTTCGGCAGGTTAGAAGGTGATAGCTAGATACTTGGAGGATGTACCTAATAGCTGCCTGATGTTCGAGGAGAACCAAGCCTTCTTCCTCCGTTTAACCCTTAAGGGAGACCCAAAGTGAGGACACAGGGTCGACGAGTTACACCTTAGTGCTCAGGAGTTTCGTCAGTGGGGAGGTGCTGTTGGTGTGACTGCCAACCCCTGAGGATGAGTTTGACCAAGTTGGTGGATCACTTCAGAGAGGAGGGCCCCTATGACCAACCCCATTTACCCACCGCTAGCCAGGAGAATACCCCACCCGCTGAGGATGAGACATCTGAAGAGGAACCCACTAAGGAGGAGGGACAACCTATGGAAGAGAAGGACCCTGAGGAAGATCCTAGCAATGATGTGGAAGGACCTATGGGAGAGGAGGACCCTGAGGAAGACCCTAGCGAAGATAAGGAAGAATCCATGGAAGAGGAGGATCCTAAGGAAGATCCTAGGGAAGATGAGGAGGAGGCTAAGGACAAGGGGAACCCTGAGAAATACCCCATTGAGGACAAGGAGGAGGCCACTAAGGAAGGGGTGAGGCCTAATGAGGAGAACAACCTGACGGAGGAGCCTGAGGGCAATGAAGATTAGGGGAGATATTTGGTAGAAGAAAGAAGTGAGCTTGAGTTCAGTGTATTACCATGGAGGCGAGGAAGGTGTAGTAGGATGTGTAGGGGAATGTGCCCACTTAATGCTCCCAACTAGTAGGGGTTAGTCGTGCTAAGAAATTTGGGTAGTTTTTTTTTTTGTGTTATTGGATTCTTTGTTAGTTAAAGCACAAACTCAGTTAATTGTTATGCACTCATTGGATTGGAATAAAAGCTAGAATGCGTTTCTTTTCTGTGTTGAATATATATTATTGATTGTATATGTGTTGTGATTATGGCATAGCCTTTGGGGATTGTGAAGTGGTCTTCATGTATTACTTGTGAGTGGAAATAATGATATTGTGTACAACTATAGGTTGCATAACTTTTCCTTGGCGAGGAAAGAACCCTATGTTGCTGACCTGCTATAAGTTATCGTAAAATTGTACTTCATGTATTACCTTTTTAAATTATGCCAAGCATATAAAGCCTGTTAATGCTTAATGGTTTTGCGAGAACTACTAGGATATGTACTGCACTGGGGTATGTTACCTCAGGATGTTGAGAACTAACGATAAGTCTCAAAATGGACCTCATGAATCGAATCTTCAAACCTTACCTAGATAAGTTTGTAGTGGTTTTTCTAGTTGATATACTGGTTTATTCAAAGACGTCGGAAGAGCACACTGGCCACCTCAGGCAGGTTCTGGAGGTATTGAGGAGCAATGAGTTGTATACGAAGCTAACAAATGTGAGTTCTGGCTAGGGAAGGTAGCCTTTTGGGGCATATAGTGTCTAAATAAGAGGTTTTGATAGACCCTCAGAAAATAGAACCTGTGACGCAGTGGCTTAGACCCAAGAACATGACTGAAGTGAGAAGTTTCCTAGGGTTAGCGAGCTAGTACCAAAAGTGTTCCACTTATTGATTTTTCTAGGATTGCTATTCCACTTATTGATTTGACAAGGAAGACTATGAAGTATGAGTGGGCTGATAAGTGTAAGGAAGCCTTCCAAGGGCTTAAGGAGAGATTGATCAGTACACCAGTGTTAGCACTACTTGGAGAAGGGGAGCACTTTGTGGTGTATAGTGATGCATCGAGGAGCGGGGTAGGTTATGTATTGTTGCAAGGGGGGTCGAGTGATAGCTTACATTTCCCGACAATTAAAGCCACATGAGCAAAACTACCTAACCCATGATCTTGAGCTAGCAATGGCAGTATTTGCGCTAAAAATTTGGAGACACTACCTGTACGGAATACATTGTGAGGTTTTTACCAACTTCCAAAGCCTAAAATACCTTTGCCTTACAAAAAGAGCTCAATCTAAGGCAGATAGAGTGGTTGAAATTCCTGAAAGACTACAACATTAATTTCTAGTATCCCCTAGGAAAGGCGAATGTGGTGGCTAATGCATTAAGTCACCGACCATAACCAACATTGAATTGTCTTTTGAAGTTACCAATTGACTTATACGAGCAGTTTCATAAGTTGGAGATCAATGTAGTCACCCCAAGAACCAAACCTATGCTGTATGCCATGGAGGCAAAACCAACCATTATAGAGGAGATCCGAGTAGCACAGGTTATGGACCTACAATTGGAGCAGATTACGGAAGAAATATTAATAGAAAAAGCACCTGGGTTCGTGATCCATGAGGATGGCACCATAAGGTTCCACAACCAGGTGTGCGTCCCGACAGTGGAAGAACTTAAGAAGAAGATTTGGGATGAGGGTCATAACACCCCACACTCGATACACCCAGGAGGAAATAAATTGTATAAGGACTTGAAGCAGACATTTTGGTGGAGTAACATAAAGCAAGAAGTAGCCGACTATGTGGTGAAATATTTGACCTGTCAATGAGTGAGGATTGAACACCAATGGCTGGTGGGACTGTTGCAGCCATTGGACATCCCCGAGTGGAAGTGGGATTCGGTATCCATAGAGCTCATGGTAGGCTTACCTATGACTCAGAGGAAGAATCATGTAATCTGGGTAATAGTAGATAGACTCACTAAAATGGTATATATTATAGCCATGAGTAATATCTAGACTCTGGACCAGCTGGCACGAGCATACTTCGAGAAGATAGTTAGACTATATGGAGTATCCAACTCCATAATGTTGGACCGAGACACTAGATTTTAGTTGGGTTTTTGGTAGAAGTTACAGGAGGCATTTGGGACGCCGTTACATTTTAGCACTGCCTTCCATCCGGCCACGGACGGGCAAATTGAGCGAACTATTCAGACACTAGAAGGCATGCTGAGAGCTTGTACCCTGGACTTCAAGAAAGCGTGGCACGAATAGCTAGTGCTAGTCGAGTTTTTTTATAACAACAGTTACCACACAAGTATTGGGATGGCCCCGTACGAGGCGTTACATGGAAGAAGGTGCATAACTCCTCTTTGCTGGCAAGAAATCGACGAGGCCCTGATCATTGGATCTGAGTTGATCCAAGCTACCATTAACAAGATTCGAGTGATTCAGGAGTGAATGAGAACTAGTCAGAGCCACCAGAAGAGTTACGCCGATCAAAGGCCTAGACCTTTAGAATTCCAAGTGGGAGATCAGGTGTCTCTTAAAGTACCCCCAACCAAGGATTTCACAAGATTCGGTATGGCAGGAAAGCTCAGCCCGAGGTACATCCGGCCATACCCAGTTAAGCAAAGAGTTGAGGAAGAAGCGTATCGGTTATAACTACCACAGGAGCTTCCGAGGGTACATAATGTGTTTTACGTGTCATAGCTATAAAAGTACGTCCCAGATCCTTATCATGTGATCGAACCTAACCCTGTACAGCTTCAACAAGGCTTACCATATGAAGAACAACCTGTGCAAATCCTGGACCGGAGGAAGTGACAACTTCGTAGGAAAACGGAGCCTTTAGTGAAGGTCCTCTGGGCCAACCACGAAATGTCAGAAGCAACCTGGGAACTATAGCAGAAGATGCGAGATAAATACCCTCACTTCTTTTTATTAGGTGCGTATAAGTTTTGGAAACGAAACTTTCTTAAGTGGGGTAGTATGTAAAATTTCATAAATTTATTTTCATAATGATGGAATAGGTCGCAATTCATTTAAGTTTCGAAAATGAAACTTTCTTACCTGGGGTACTATGTAAAACCCCATAAATTCAATTGTGGGTCGAATTACTGTTGATATGGACCGACCTAAGACTTATGGTTTAAGTTAGGCCAAGATTGAAAAAAAAAAGGAGATTTTGTTTTCTTTACTTCTATTTTGTTTAAAATTTATTTACCTTTCCTTCCAACTTTTATTTTGAAATTAATTACTTCACCCTCCCAAATTACCCTAACCATAGTCTCCCCCCCTCCCACTCAAACTCTCCTCCCTCTCTTTTCCCTAGTAGCCGGCCCCCCTATTTATTTTCTATTCTCTCCCTCTACGCTCTCTCTAGCTCTCTCTTTTCTCTCTCACTCCCTCGTTCTCTAGGCCCCTTGCACCCTCGCGGCACCGCCAGGCACCACCATAGCCGGCACTCACTCCCTTTCTCCCCCTTGGTTTTTGGTGCGGATCTCTAGGCTGAGCTACGAATCCGAGCCCGTTAGTTACAGACTACCAAGTAAAAATCATGCCCTAACCCTTCCCCAAATATCCTTGGAAAAACGTGATTAGTGTGTATGTTTAAAGATTGTTTTGAATGTATTTTGTGTTGATGTTCGGGGAATTTTCCCGGGTGAATGTGAAATGAGATCTTTCCTATGGTATATGTGAAATGTTTTGCTAAATCAATAAGTGCATGGGTTATTGGGCTTATTGTGTTGCAAAAATAATGTGGAAATGTTTTCGGGCCAGAATGGGTCGGGTTGTATATGTTAGTTAAAAATGAAGGTTAAGTACGAATGTGTAAATAAATGGTTGAATGGGTGAGACTGAGAAGTTATACTCTTAAAGGCCATTAGTCTTTTCCAAGTAAAGTCCATGCATGTGAGCGGCCACGTGCCTCCTTTGGGACAGACGTGGGCCAGGTTTGCGGTAACCGTTCATATTGATGGTAGGCCAGGTTATGGCTAAGCGGTAACCATCCAAGTTGACGGTAGGTCAGGGTATGGTTAAACGGTAACCGTCCAAGTTGATGGTAGGTCGGGTTATTATTAAGCGACTGTGCTAAACCCAAGCACAAGCCATGAGACCCAATGGGATCGCTCGCCCTTGAGAACCTAAAACTGAATAAAAGGAACCTGGCTTGTTGTATGCTCTTGCTAAGAATGTATAGGTGTGATCTACTTGTGGTTCCCCAACCCTAAAATGCTTTGAAAATAAATTTGTGTGCATGTTTTGACTGTTAAAGGTGGTCATTATTGAATTTCTCTGATTTTTGCAAAATGTTTTGTTTTCAGGTGCAGTGCACGAGCATGGGGTTGGGAACTCGAACGAGTGTAAGGCCATGATATTAGATTTAGTTGAAATGAATCAGTTCCGATTTAGACTTGTCATAAGGATTGTGTTTCAGTTGGACTTTGTTATACTGTTGTTAATGCTCGAACTAATGCTAAGATTTGAGAATATAGTTGTGTTAAAGTTTTGTATGATACTCAGCCTGATATTTCGAATAAGAAAATACGGCGGTAACACCCCACTTAGGCTTTTCTGTTGCCATGCAGGTTAATATTTGTACTAAGTAGAAATTAGAAATTCGGGGTGTTACATTTATACATAAATGTTGGTCTTTAATGTATGACTTGTGAAATAAATTATTTCATGAAAGTAAATTACAGTATGATATGCCATTCATATTTATGAAATTAATTTTTTACCATCACGAAACAAATTTTTTAACATTATACAAATAAATTTTGTGTTTCTGCAACTATCATTTTGGATTAGAAGAAATAGTATTGAAATAGCACAATGAATGAAAATAAACCTTTAAATAATTCAACTAAATAGTAATAAAATAAGTCAAAACCGACAAATTTATAGAACCAAATATGTTCTGCACTTGAAGTTTTTTTTTATTAACTTAGTTTCACCTCCCATACAAAATTTTTTTAAAAAAAAGAATTTTTTTGAAAATTTTTTTGAATAAAACCCTTAAAATGAAATACGTTTTGAATTAAACAATTTTGCTCATTGATCACGTATAGGTCAAACACTTGGAATACCTTTATTGCGGTATTGTTCGAAATGATGATTACTTATTTAAATGTCAGTTGGAAGGGAGACCACATAACAATTCTAATCATTTTTCATAACTGTTTAGGAAAATTCTTTTGGTTGACTCACCAT
>JAKOGI010000407.1:22500-100000 GCA_029747015.1 Carnegiea gigantea | reverse complement strand
TATATATATATATATATATATATATATATATATAATATATATAGTAATATATATATATATTATTATAATGTGTTATATTATATATATGACCTTATATATATAATATATTTATTTATTTATTTATATACATACATATATATATATCATGTAATGTATATATATAGATATAAAGTGTATATATTTTATTTTAATATTTATAAACCCCAAGTGCAGGTGTATCGTTGAGTACTTGGGGTGTCGTCCGCAGGGACTTGTGTTTTCCAACTACCAGAGCTAACTAAAGCGTCTCCTAGGCAGATCGAAGGGTGAGAAGGGGAAACTAACTACGCTACAACACAGAAAAAGGCGACTTGGAGTTGTGATTTGACCAATGATGAACCAACTAGCCAAGACGAGTCCTAACCCACCCAAACTACATCCACGAACTAGAGATGATCAGTTGCACCATCAAAGGCCACCCAAGCCCTCTCTCAAGGGTCATGAGCTAATCTAGTTAGCCTAACCACCTATTTTCATGGGGTTAGCCCAATTAGACCTCAAAACTAGCAACCCCGGACCTAGCTCGATTCGGATACTATTTTCATGTCCCGAACTCGGCTATTCCCTCTCCCACACCAGCTAATTGACCTCACCTCTCAGCATAAGTCAATCGCCCAAAAATATGGATGAAGCTCCTCTCAAGCTTTCATCGAATAAACCTGGCGGGCGTAGAAGGAACACTCTAATGTTCTTAGGTATAGAGTGGTATAGTTAAGGTGCCAAATACACATTAGTTATTCCATATTCTTAAAAGGCTAATCTACAACCAATGCCAACAATTCTATACAACTAATCATTAACAAACACAAACCTAAACCTAAACCTAACCTAACGAAGGGACGTACAAACATGATCTGAAGGAGAGAAATGAATATCCAACAACTCAAATAAAACAGGAATTAACCATTCAAAACTAAACACTTAAACTAATACAATCTAAACTAATAAGATTAAACAAGAACAAACAATAACAAAATTGAAATAATAAGAGAGGAAGAAGAAGACTTATGCTTGAATTGAATGAGTGAAGTGGAAATCCCCAAGCGTCAACCCCAAATCAATACAACTAAATCTTAATCTAGTTCCCTTAAAGGGGTTTTTATTAGCTACAATCTAATCTAAACTAACCTAGAAAAAATAGAAGAAGAAGCCCCCGAACAAGGTCGAGAAAGGAGGATTAAATAGAAGACAAGGCGGGCCGCGAAGAACCGAAAGAAACAAAGGGGGGCACGACCGTGCCTAGGTGGCACGGCTGCACCGTGCCACCTTGCTGGCCGGTCGTCCCAGCTGGCTCCCGTTTTTCCGCCGTTTCGCCTGTTTTGATCCTTTTCTGCCCTTTTTCGCGACATTTGCTTGGTTCAACTTATTACCTGTAAGAATAAACAAAACAAGTAAAATCTCAAAGAATACCTAATAAATCAAGAAAAACTCTAAGGATTACGTTATTATATGAGCTAAGATTAGGCGAAAAAAGACATGCAAAATGCGACAAATTATCGCCTAACAAATACCCCCACACCTATCTTTTACTCGTCCTCGAGCAAAACAAAAGAAAAACTAATCTAGAAACCTAACTCACTTTCTCAAGAATCACGATTGCATTTAGCGTATGCAACAAGCCTTTTAAACCCCTTGGTTCCCCCAAGTGGACGAGTAAGGTCTCGTGAGGGTTTGCAGAAGATATACCCACAAAATCTCAAAAAGAAAAAACAAAGAAAAGAGAAACAAAAATCGAAAAATAAAAATGAAAAAAACACAAGGTATACATCAGGGTGAACTGTACATGTTCGGATCAACCAAAACCCCCTAGTAACTCAAGTATCAGTCTGTACACAAGCATTATATGCATTTCAGGACACATCATCCCAAAGAAGGGCATTCAGACATCAGCTTTTCACCCCATGATGCATGAAAAATAATGAATCCATCCTGGTGCCTGTGTGCAAGTGTATCATCACCCTAAAATTAAGCCTACCAAAACCAAACTCAATCCCACGCAGCTGACACAAGCTACCTTTTCGAATGGCTGCATGGAAAGCAAGCTTCCCCAGTAGCAGTATTGCCTCAAAGGGTAACACCCAGTAGCGCATGCCTCAAAGGGGTGCTTGTCATTTCCAACTCTTTTCTTCCCCACTTTCTTTTCTTTCCATTATTATTTTTTCAATACAAACTCATGTCACGCCTCAAAGGGATACACCCAGTAGCGCTTGAATTTGTTTTTTTTTTTTTTGCTTTGGAAAAAAGGGGGGTGCCAGCGCATATAAAGGGAACTGTGCAGTAGACAGTGGGAGAGTCGATTGTGGAAGACTAAGAATGAAGGATGATGACGATACATGAATTCAGGACTGGATTGCAAAATTACGATGGACTGTTGGGGTTAGAACTGAGGTCTAAAATGACAGACTGGGGATGAACATCTATCATGCACATTATACTTATATACGAGCTAATAGTCAAGGTATCAGGGATCAAGGCTGATCAAAATAGTACAAAACTCCCTTAAATGCAAAAAGAAAAGAAAAATTTACACAAAAATGAAAAATTTTCACAAAAATAAGAAGAAAAATGGGAGATGACCCCACCCCCACACCTAAATCTCACAATGTCCTCATTGGGAGCCGTGAGTCATCACCAACACACAAAAATAAAGAAAACAAAATCAAACACAAGAAAAACAAAAATCGACAAAAATATATACAAGCTAATACACTCTCCCAAAAACACAATCTCACCCAAAACAACAATACGATCACACATAAATACAAACTGACACCACCAAAAACAAATATGTACCAATCCAACAACACCACCAATCACAACACAATAAAAATCCACAAAAACACGAAAATGGTGATCATAGCCAACAACGGCTCGACAGCATCCACATTTCACCACAAGATGATCACCAACCAAAACACAATCCTAAATATCCACAACTAAA
This sequence comes from Carnegiea gigantea, assembly GCA_029747015.1. NCBI lineage: Eukaryota > Viridiplantae > Streptophyta > Magnoliopsida > Caryophyllales > Cactaceae > Carnegiea > Carnegiea gigantea. Next base: position 97,020 of record JAKOGI010000407.1, on the reverse strand, counting down.
CAAAAATAAAAAGAAAGAAAAGAAAAATAGAAAGAAGGGAGGGAAGAGTGAGAACGAGTATACCAGGTCGGGTACTGAATGTACCCGAACTATGCCATGACGGCTTAAGGAGCATCAGCCACTCCTTGCCGCTCAAGATGCGAGTCGGCAGCTCGGATGCAGTCAAAGCTCTCAGAAGCTTATCGTGTGCCTGTGCATGCATCTCCGAATGGTGCGAATAAGAGAACACTAGTAAGAATTGAGCAAACAAAGTGAGTGTCCTCTTAGACTTATCAAATGCCATAGAAAAATTAAAATAATGATGAAAGAAAGTGGTCCACTCAGGTTTTCTAGGCATGTCCTCTAGGTATGCATAAAAAGGGTCCAAGGAGGGATTATACCCCCGAATGTCACCTAGGGACTCATGGAGTGCATGCAAGTGGGAGTGCGTGGTGGAAAGGAGAGGAGATGAACTGAGGGTGAAGTCAAGTGGGTTGGTGCAAATTGGGCTGATGTGGTCAATACTAGGTGCGACACCAACCACCGAACTGTCATCACACAACTCCTCGGAAGGAGCCTCCTCAAGATATGGCTCAACCAATGTAAGTTCTCCTGACCAAGGAAGTAAAACATCCTCTACAAAGCTAGCATCACCCTGAAAAGTCTCGCCGATCTCTAACCCCGTGCACTGAGTTAAAGGGAAGGGAGAAGCATGTAAGGTCAGAGCACTAACGCTAGTGCCCATAGGTGTACTAGAAAAGGATGGAGCGACGAACGCCAATGGAGTCGAGGGAAGGTCAAACACTTCTCCTGGGTCGGTCAAAGGTGCATCATCAATAACATTCGACCCTAGGGGAAGGGAAGACTCACAATCATCATAGAGACGAGCCTCAAGTCTAGGGTAAGGTAAACTAGAGTTGGTCTCATGCGAAAAACTCCACTCCCTCATCCTACTAGCAAAGCGTTCGTTTTGCTCATTCATTGCCCCTATCATGGCATCAAGTCTAGCATAGCATTCATTGGAAACAGCACGATGGGGACAAAAATTCACATCATGGTCAAAAGATTGGCAAAAAGAGCACAACACTTGAGGGTAAGCAGAATAGTGATGACATTGGTCTCTAACATCATTAGATTGCCATTGATGCCAAGCTAGAGACTCAAACAAATCCCACATGTCATTGGCATTTAAGGAACACAAACCATCATAACACATGGACTCAAGGATCGCTCGAGTCTCATATGTTACCCCCTCAAGCACAGCATCGCATACTTCCCATTTCTCATACGTGAAATGCACATATTGAGCACAATAATCATTAAACCGAGATAAATATTGCCAAAAAGGTTCGTGCCCAAATTGAGGGAAATGGAAGATAGCCATCCTGAATTCTTTTTTTTTTTCAAATTTTTTTGATTTTTTTAAATTTTTTGGATTTTCTAAGGCCTAGCCTCGAATGCTAAAGTAAACCCCAATATTGAAAAATGACAATTCCCCGGCAACGGCGCCAAAAACTTGTTGCAGAAAAAGTTTTAATATTTATAAACCCCAAGTGCAAGGTGTATCGTTGAGTACTTGGGGTGTCGTCCGCAGGGAATTGTGTTTCCAACTACCAGAGCTAACTAAAGCGTCTCAAGCTAGGCAGGATCGAAGGGTGAGAAGGGGAAGCTAAACTACGCTATAAACACAGAAAAAGGCGACTTGGAGTCGTGATTTGACCAATGAATGAACCAACTAACCAAGACGAGTCCTAACCCACCCAAACTACATCATGAACTAGAGATGATCGGTTGCACCATCAAAGACCACCCAAGCCCTCTCTCAAGGGTCATGAGCTAGTCTAGTTAGCCTAACCGCCTATTTTCATGGGGTTAGCCCAACTAGACCACAAAACTAGCAACCCCGGACCTAACTCGATTCGGATACTATTCTCATGTCCCGAACTCGGCTATTCCCTCTCCCACACCAGCTAATTGACCTCACCTCTCAGCACAAGTCAATCGCCCAAAAATATGGATGAAAGCTCTCTCAAGCATTTCATCGAACAACTGGCGGGCGTGAAGGAAAACTCTAAGTTCTAGGCATAGATTGGGTATAGTTAGGCCAAATACAAGATTAGTTAGCCATCAAAAGGCTAATCACAACCCAAGCCAACAAATTCTAACAACTAATCATTAACAAAACACAAAAACCTAAACCTAAACCTAAACTAACGAAGGACGTAATAAACATGAACTGAAGAAAGAGAATGAAATCCAACAATCAAATAAAACATGAATTAACAATCAAAACTAAACACTTAAACTAATACAATCTAAACTAATAAGATTAAACAAGAACAAACAATAACAAAATTGAAATAATAAGAGAGGAAGAAGAAGACTTATGCTTGAATTGAATGAGTGAAGTGGAAATCCCCAAGCGTCAATCCCAAATCAATACAACTAAATCTTAATCTAGTCCCCTCAAAGGGGTTTTTATTGGCTACAATCTAATCTAAACTAACCTAGAAAAATAGAAGAAGAAGCCCCCGAACAAGGTCGAGAAAGGAGGATTAAATAGAAGACAAGGCGGGCCGCGAAGAACCGAAAGAAACAAGGGGCACGACCGTGCCTAGGTGGCACGGCTGCACCGTGCCATATGGCACGGCCGTGCCACGTGGCACGGGGTGGCCGTGCCACCTTGCTGGCCGGCTGCCCCGGCTGGCTCCCGTTTTTCCGTCTTTTCGCCTGTTTTGATCCTTTTCCGCTCTTTTTCACGATATTTGCTTGGTTCAATTTATTACCCGCAAGAATAAACAAAACAAGTAAAAATCTCAAAAAATACTTAATAAAACAAGAAAAACTCTAAAGATTACGTTATTATACGAGCTAAGATTAGGTGAAAAGGGCATGTAAAATGCGACAAATTATCGCCTAACATATATATATATATATATATATATATATATATATATATATATATATATATATATATATATATATATATATATATATATATATATATATATATATATATGTATGTATGTGTGTGTGTCTATCTATCTATATATCTTAATTAGTGTCCAATATACACACGCACACACACACACACACACACACACATCTATATAAATATATATATTATAGATATATATATATATTAGATATAACACACCATATATCGACACACATATACATATATTTGTTTTTTGTGTGTGTGCATGTGTGTGTGTGTATGTATACATGTGTATAGATACACACACATATATGTGTGTGTGTGTGTATAGTATATGTTATACTATATATATATATATATATATATATATATATTATATATATATATATATATATATATACATATATATACATACACACATATACATATATACATACATACATATATATATATATGTATGGAAAACAAGGGAGCATTATTGAAAATAGAGTACAATCGCAATGACTTGAGGATTGCCCCCAGGGCCCAAAGATGGCGCGAAGAGTCATGATGCACTACCCATGCAATGGGATCGCCATATAAGACGCGTGCACATGGCGTTCTGCCAAGGAACTGGACAGCATGTAAGAATCTGCATGATTATAAATTTAGAGCTGTTCCACCTTTAATGGGAAGTCCAAATATGTGCTCCTTTGCTAGCATGAAAAGATCTAAGAATATATTGAGCCCTAGCAAAAGAATGCCTTCTGGAATGAAAGGTATGAGATCTTTGTGGCCTAACATTGTCCTCAGGTCTCTTTTGGCATAAATGAAGGCTAGTTAATGAAAGAGAGTAATATGCAAAATCAACTTAAAGGGAGTAACTCATCTCATTCATTTGAGGGTGACGGCAAGTAAAAAGGTTCATAAATGCTTTCCTCATAGAGTGGAAATGGCACACTATCAACCCAGACTGTTATCAATTATACTGAAAAGAAGAAATAGTCAAAAGGTTGCAGCTTAACTCGTGATAAAAGGGTAAGGAACATACTTACCCCAGAAAAGTAGGAGGAAATGGGAGTTCAAGGCATTCTGACTTGGGAATCAACGAAACCCCCACGAAAGTGGCCTGCTTCTCGTATCTAACTATAAGAATGTTCATACTCGGCATAGGGGCTTGGGCATCTGTTACCGGTAAACAAATAGTTACGAATGTTAGCATTATAAAACTGCTGAGTTAAGGGAAGGAAGCTTGGGGAAAAAATATACCATGTGAGCCATGAGTCGTTGAAGATGGGTGGCGCAATTGCCATAGGAGTCAATACAGTCCCCAAAATAGATTCCTGCCTTCATCTCTGTCATGTCCTCTAGGGTAAGGGTTCTCACGTAAAACATGGACCAAGGTGGATCTAGAGGAACAAAAGGAGCCACTGGTTAGCGACTTGGGTGGTGACCCATTCACCCAAGCACAGACGAAGCCGAAGGATCCTTCCATAAGGACTTGCCATTGAGTGTAGAATTGAGCCACCTAAACTTCAAGATTTGGGATACGATTCTCCCATGGACGAAAATTAGCCTAAAAAACACATGACACAACCTTTACTTGATTGTTTCTCATGTTACCATTCAATTCGTGGTTTGGGTAGGTTCATTATTACTTATCTATTTATATATTTAAAATAGAATTTTAATACTAGTTCAGTTCAAGATCTTAAAAAGCATAAATTCTAATATGTTTATGATCCTACTATCTATAATTTTATGTGGATCAAATAAAATACTAATACAAAACACATCTCTATTTAACTGTTATAAAAATCATGCCACTATTTTGTCATAGATATTCATATGAGCATATAAATTAGTAAAATGGCGTTAGGAGCTGAGCAAGCAAGTGAATATATGTAGAGACTTTTGATTTGATCTTAAACAAAGAATATAATGCTATTGAGTAATGACTTACATGTGATCAACCGAAATGTGATCATCTCGACAAACAAAAATGCAAAGTAGACATGTTTGTGTAAAATATTACTACACTTTGACTTTTTTTACAATCATTAGTTAGATAATAGCCCCAGAAATTAAAAATGCCATAGGAACATGCAAGAGGCTTTTGGACACTAGACAAAGACCTCCATAAACACAAAATTATAATGTAAAGACTGCCAAAGTCTAGGAATAACAACAACAAATAATCTCTAGCATGCTTTGGTCGTTATAAACATCGTACCTGATTTCTCTTTTGAACTCTTTTCTTAGAATTCTTGTAATCCTTCTCATGGTCGGACTTATGTCCTTACTAATTGAAATACCATATTTGTCCCCACACCAATAAAGCTTGTGGAGCAATTTCTATTGGACAACATGTCCAAACACCTTTTTTCGTTGTGCAAGTTAACTTAAGCATTAATTAGTACATGACACTTCAGTCAATTTCCTCAACTTTATTTTCCTCTCTTGCTTCTCAAGAACCTGAGAATCCAACCCAACGACAGTCTGAAAATGGTCCGCAAAGCTTTCAATTCTCTTGACATCATCAGTATAGCAGAACAATCTTTCTCACTACATGGGCTACTTGTCTGATGAGGCAAAAATTTTCAACATAAATTAGGTGGCGCTCCATGATCCAAATAAGTTCAGAGATTGTTTTGTTACTATTTTTGCAAGCCTCCTTGTCAAACGGTTGGTTCTCAACATTTTGATTGATATTAGAATTTCTATTTTGAGGGGGATTCCAGTAGTTACTTTCACTACAAATAATAATGCATCCACCCACATTTGTATCATCATACTTAATTAAAGATTGGAAAGAAAAATGATAAGATTTAATAGTTTTTTTGATTTTGCATTTAATAAATGTGGGTAAATTATGAACCTATTCCAATACTTATTAAGCGTATGAAATTTAAAATAGCATTTATAATTACTTTTTATTACGCTAATGAGATAATTCATGCAAAATATTTCAATAATTAGCCAATTAAGGAATAAAATAAACTAGCCTATTATAACCATATTGCGTTCATCAGCATTAAAAAAAAAAAAAGAAAGGAAGTTAGAGGTGGTAAGTCTCGAAGGTGGTACGGATTGCTTAGCGGTGGTGGCGTCGTGGTCGATCTCGATCTTTGCATTAAGCTAGCGGTGGTTAGGGCTCGCTTACTTTCTCCTTTCTCTGTGCCGTCTACCCACTCTCTTCTCTAACTGCTGTTGGGCCTAATCGAAGACTCAGGCCACTGTATTCGTCCAATGATTTGTGTGATTGTGCCATTCTTCAATTCATTGAGGTAATCACCGTCTTTGTGTCACTCTCTCAATTTTAGGGTTTTAGATTCGAATTTAAGAAAAGGAATGGTTTAATTCATTCTGTTTCATTCTCGAATGGTTTGATTGCTGAACTTCCGATCGAAAATTCATAAAACCCTCTTTATTCATTTGGGCAGAAACTACAGGATATGTAATTGTTGAATTTCTATCGCTGACTCAATTGATTAGTTTGATTTCAAGTTTAAATCGTAAAGTTTAAGGTTGATGAGTATCTACTAAGGATTAAGGGTTCAAAGGTTTCTTTTTTCTGTGCCCAAATCTGGTAAACAGCTTACCTATGCCCAATTATCTATATGATATAAGAATTTGAACATCCTTTGACTCCAGTAAGTAGATAAGGCCTTTTGTTAATTTTAGTTTGTACTTCTTCGTTGTCTGCCCAGTCGTCCAGTGAGCAGATGAGGCCAGCGATCAAACCCCATAATTTGAGTTGAGCTCACTCCAGAATTAGTCTTCTTCTTCTTCTTTATTATATGCCTAGCTGTCAAAGCAACAACATTTTTGGGTTCTTTTGGGGCTGTTCTTTCAAGGTATGTTGTTGTCCAATGTGATCCTTGATTATTTTGGTTCCATTTTAGGTATGCTTTTGTAAAAGGAAACTCAGTTCATAGGTTTGAGTCATTTATTGTGCTATGCTGATCCCTTTTTGTCTATTGAATTTTGTTGATTGGTCTTTCTTGAATTTGGTACCTGATAAGTGCTTAAAGTGTATATCAATTTAAAGTTATTTTGTAACATTTTTAGGGAAAATTATATGCGTTATGTTATAATTTATACTCCTTTTTCCATTTTATGCTCGACTATGGTTTTTTTCCCTGTGTTTTGCAGGTTTCTGAACCATTTGACCCCAGATTTGACTCATAAATGAGCGTATTTTCGACTTTCCATGGATACCCATAAGTTGCTACGCCCGTGGAAGAGAGGAAGAATAGAAGAATGACGAACTAGCCCAGACTACGGTCGACCTGTGGTGGATGCCATGGACCGTGGTAGGCCTGTAACAACTGGCCTCTTCGTTTTCCCTCATCGTGTGGCTGAGATCAATCGAGCTCTCCTATAAATAGCCCCATTCTGTAGCAAAATGCAGTCATCCCATCCATCTCATTCCATTCTTTTCCTCTTTTCAAGTAGATTAGGATTAGTTTAGATTAGATTAGAAGGAAAGAGAGATAGAGTTGAAGTGAAGACTCGCAAGAATTCCATCCCTTGGCTTGCCACGACAGTTCAAATGTGATTTTGGGCTGAGCAATTCTTCTCTCTTCTCTTTTCTTTTCCTCTTTAGATTAATCATTTTAGAGTAGTTGGATGTTTAATTTAATCATGTATAAGTAGTTTAATTTTGTCTGGGGATTTTGTTAGTTTATGAAAGTGTAGTTAGATCATATTTTAGTTTTTTCAATTGTGCTTATCTTCATGATTGGTTTAATTTCGTTCTATCATGTTTTTGATATGTTGTGAGTTTATTTTTGGCTAAAATTTACTTGCACACTTAAAATAATCGAGTGAGCATTCGAAAAACGACATTCGGTTGTTGGACTGCTTGAATAGACTTAGCAAAATGTTGCCTTAAAAGAGAGATTTATACGCTAGGAGGGCTAGTAAGTAATCGAATATATTAAACTTGGATTAAGTCAAATTAGTTTGAAAGAACGACGTTTGGTTAGTTTAGGCAAACTTGAATGATTTCAAAAGAATAGATCAAGTTTCTAGATAAGATTATAATTCCTCAAAATTAATCAATTAGAGAATAGCATATGTTTATCATTTTGTTCCAATCACCTTTTATAACTATACAAATTCCTAGACATTTTTCCTTAATTGATTTACAATTAGTGTACGAGAAATTGTTAATTCGAAACCATTTAAATTTGGATTCGGTTAGCATATTTTGAGAGGATATAGCCCAATCGATCAACCAAGTCTCTGTGGGATTGACCTTGATTGCTACAACGCCACCGTGTGCTTGTGGACCTATCAAGTTTTTGGCGCCGTTGCCAGGGACAAGCGTCGAGTATTAGATTTATCTCGATGGGTTTGACTAAGCAATTTTTTCTTTGGAAAAAAAAAGCCAAAAAATTTTTGAAAATTAACCCAAAAAATTGAGACACAACAATGTCAATTTTCCATTTCCCCCAATTCGAGCATGAATTATTCTGGAAATATTTTAAGTGTTTAAATTTTTTTCTTGCTCAATGTGGTTATTGTGTTGGTAAATGGGAAAGTTTGGACATCGTTGATGAGGATGTCAATAGTAAAACCCGTACTCTTTTAGGGTATTGGCGTTTTCATGGTAGAAATGTTGATGATGCATGGTATTTGCTTAAGTGGATTGCTTGGGATTTATTTGAATTTGAGAAGGCTACTATTATTTCTAAATATTTAGTTTTTGATACTTGCACATTCTATTGTAGATTTTATTATGCTCCTTTTTCGTGTGATTTGTGTAATTCTTCTGACCATGCTACTAGTTTGTGTCCTTATTATGCATGCTATGATCAGTTTGACTTTACATCACCCATAGACAATACTAATGTTGTCTTGAACTTACCTGATTCATCCTTTCCTTTAGCTCAGTGCACGGGGCTCAGGGAGGGTAATCCTTTTGGGTTTGATGCTGGGTTTGATGTTATTGATGCATGTTTTGAGTCGAAGGTATTTTTGATAAGGTGTATGATCTAATTAACACGCCTTTGAAGGGAGTGTTTGTGCATAAGGACTTTCTTAGCCTTGGTTTTCATGATAGTGTTCTTCCCAATTCCCTTGAACATTCCCGTGTTTCCCCTATTGTTCCTAAGCCTCATTCCCCTGAGTATTCTTTAGATGCGCCCGTTGATAATCCTAAGATTTGTGATTCTAATGTTGACTTGGGCTATGAGTATAACGACTTTAATGTATTTGGTGGGAATGTTGATAATTATGCATCCTTAGGTTACTTTAGAGGGTATGATCGCCCTATTAATCCTTATTGTGTATGCCTAGAGGACTTGCCTAAGAAAGTCATATGGACTACATTATTTAGTCCTTCCTATGTTTTTTCTATAGCAATTGATAAGGTTAAGAGGATACTTATCCCCTTTGGTGTAATTTTGGTTATTGCCTCTTACCTTTTATTTTCTGAACTGAGGTCTTAGGAGCTTGATGAGCTCCTACGTGTCTTGGTAATGTTTGATTTAACACGCCAAGTCTTGAAGTCATGACGGAGTGGCTGATGGTCCATTTGTCCCATTTGCAAGGCCGCATAGGTTAGGTGCACTTTGCACCTAACCTGGTGAGATCGTTATGTTTTGTTTTCCTTTCCCTTCTCTTACTTTCTTTCCTTTGCATAATAATGCTTTATCTAAGCATGGGGGAAAGGTGGTTTTCATGTTTTCTATTTCAGTTATTAGTTTGCATTCATGTCGGAGCATATAGTTTTATGTTTCTTTTTGTTTGTATTAGTGTGTTGCATTTAGTTGATTTTTAGATTTGCATTTTAGATTTACATTGGATTGGTTTGAGATAACCTCCAATGATGTTTTTATTTGGCAAAATAGCCTTCATGAGCTTGAGTATCTTTCGATGTGTAATCCCCTTTGGTGCGAAACTTTTTGAAGGTTTTGTAAATATTTCTTGTTTTGACCCTTATCTTGATTGAGAACTATGTTACTCCCTAGAGTCTTTGGCACTAATTTTCATACATGGAGTCATTTTATGATCTTAATGCGACTTTGGTAGATATCCCGTGAGATTTTGAGCCTGATTTGGACTAATTCATTATATTTAGTCTCATGTTTTGTTCATATGAGCGGCTCTTCCATGTTGCATCTCTAGAACTTGCCTAGTTCTTGTTGAAAACCACATTAGCATGTGCATATTTGACGATATGATAGAGGCATTCTTTCTTTGACCATTTTAGCCGCATGGCCAAATAGTCTACCTTTGTTACATGTTTTTTCCCATTTGCTAGCCCCTTTGAGCTAATACTGGTCTTTGTGTGATCCCTTCATATTAGCCCTTGGTCAAAGACATATTTTTAACCTTTAAGCCAAGTTTATGGAGCATCACTTCATCTATGTAGTGGATGGTTTTGGGAATAATTGAGTTTTAAGGTGGCTTTGCTATGTTGGTTTTTTAAGGGATTGATGATATTGAGCATGTGCTTTTGTTCCCTCTTGTTTGGGTTGTGTGTTTATATATTCGGTTATGAGTTGATAGTCAGTGATCCCATACCTTTCAGTAATGTAATTTTCCTTTCATTTCTTGAAAAAACCGAAAAAAAAAGAAGAAAATGTTATGTTAAAGGAAAAAAAAAAGGAAGTTAACGTTATGTTGCGAAAAATCGTGTTGAAAAAAAAGGAAAAAAACGAAAAGAATAAGCAAAAAGAATGACTAAGCATTTTGCATGGGATATATAAGTAGCTTGTGTTCCTTCTTTGTCAACTCATTTCCTATTTGATGCATTAGGATATGTTCATTGTATTGTTAGGTTTGGAGTGTTGGTGAACTTATTGGTTAATTGATGGTTTGTTGGCTGCTCCCTAGTCATTTGGCTAGTAGCTCCACCTTTCCCAAATACATTTATTCGCTCCTTTCCCTTAGCCCTTATAGCCCACATTACAACCCGAATAAAGTCCTCTTGATTGTCTTGCGCATATTGCATTCTAGTGGTAGAGAATTTGAGAGTCTTGTCAAGCATATGGTAGATTGTATCTTTGGAATGAGTCTTGAGCAGACCTATGATATATTTCTAGCACATGAGCGAGAGTGTTCCACATCTCCCAAAAGTGAGGTTCCACATCTTTCGAAAGTGAGGTTCCGCCAATCCATTTGGCTCTATACAATTCCATGTGCTTGAATGACATGCTTTGTGGTTCTTTGGGGGTGATCAAGTTTGATGCTGAGCTTGTGATCATGCACTTCTTTGAAAACCTTCTTTTCCTCCTAATTTTGAAATGTTTTGCGCACTATTTGGGGGTACCGTTGATTGTTATCCTTACTTGTGACATGCTATGGTTTGCCTATTTTAAAGAGCTTATTCCATTTTGAGTCCTAGATGCATCTCCCTTGCAGGTTTTATCTAGTGTTTGCTTGAGGACAAGCAATAGTTTAAACATGGGGGAGTTTGATAAGTGCTTAAAGCGTATATCATTTTATGATCATTTTGCTGCATTTTTAGGGATAATTATGCGCTTTATGTTGTAATTTATACTCCTTTTCTTATTTTACGCTTGGTTATGCTTTTTTTCTATGTTTTGCTGGTTTCTGAACCATTTGAGCCTAGATTTAACCCATAAATGAGTGTATTTTCGGCTCTCCATGGATACCCATGAGTTGCTATGCCGTGGAAGAGAGGAAGAACAAAAGAATGACGAACCAGCCCAGACCATAGTCGGCCCGTGGTAGATGCCACGGACCGTGGTAGGCCTGTAACAGCTGGCCTCCTTGTTTTTCCTCATCGTGTGGCTGAGACCAATCGAGCTCTCCTATAAATAGCCCCATTCTGCGGCAAAATGCAATCGTCCCATTCATCCTATTCCATTCTTTCCCTCTTTTCACGTAGATTATGATTAGTTTAGATTATATTAAAGGGAGAGAGAGATAGAGTTGAAGTGAAGACTCGCAAAGATTCCATCGCCGGGCTTGAAACGATGGTTCAAGTGTGATTTTTGGCCAAGCAATTCTTCTCTCTTCTCATCTCTATTCCTCTTTAGATTTATCATTTTAGAGTAGTTAGATGTTTAATTTAATCATGTGTATGCAGTTTAATTTTGTCTAGGGATTTTGTTAGTTTATGAAAGTGTAGTTGGATCATGTTTTAGTTTATTCAATTGTGTTTATCTTCATGATTGGTTTGATTTCGTTCTATCCAGTGTTTGATATGCAGTGAGTTGATTTTTGGCCAAAATTTAGTTGCACACTTGAAACAATCGAGTGAACAGTTGAAGGACGATATTTGGTTGTTGGACTGCTTAAATAGACTTAGCATAACTTCGTCTCGTAAGAGAGATTTATATGTTAAGAAGGCTAGTAAGTAATCGAATATATTAATCTTGGATGAAGTCAAATTAGTTTAAAAGAATGACGTTTGATTACTTTAGGCAAACTTGATTCATTTCAAAAGAATAGATCAAGTTTCCAGACAAAACTGCAATTCCTTAGAATTAACCAATTAGAGAATAGCACATGTTTATCATTTTGATCCAATAACCTTTCATAACTATATGCGTTCCTAGACAGTTTTTCTGAATTGATTTAGAATTAGTATATTAGAAATTGGTAATTTGAAACCATTTAAATTTGGATTCGCTTAGCATATCTTGAGAGGATATAGCCCATACATCAACCTAACCTCTGTGGGATCGACCTTGATTGCTACAATACCACCGTGCACTTGCGAATCTATCAAGTTTTTTGGCACCGTTGTCGGGGACTAGCGTCGAATATTGGATTTATCTTGATGGGTTTGACTAAGCAGTTTTTTTTCTTTGGGGAAAAAAACCGAAAAAAATTTAAACAGTAACAAAAAAAATTTTGAGAAACAACAATGGTAATTTTCCATTTCCCCTAATTCGAGCATGAATTATTTTGGAAATATTTTAAGCATTTAAATATTTTTCTTGCTCAATGTGGTTATTATGTTGGTAAATGGGAAAGTTTGGACATTGTTGATGAGGGTGTGAATAGTGATACCCATACTCTTTTAGGGTACTAGGGTTTTCAAGGTAGAAATGTTGATGATACCTGGTATTTGCTTAAGTGGATTGCTTGAGATTTATTTGAATTTGAGAAGACTTTATTTCTAAATATTTAATTTCTGATCCTTGCACATTCTATTGTAGATCTTATTATGCTCCTTTTTAGTGTGATTGGTGCAATTATTCTGACCATGCTACTAGTTCATATCCTTATTATGCATGCTATGATCTATTTGACTTTACATCACCCATAGACAATACTGATGTTATTCTAAACTTACCTGATTTATCCTTTCCTTTAGCTCAGTGTACGAGGCTCAGAGAGGGTGATCCTTTTGGGTTTGCTGCTGGGTTTGATGCTACTGATGCATATTTTGAGGCAGAAGATATTTTTGATAAGGTGCATGATCTAGTTGAGACTCCTTTGAAGGGTGTGTTTGTGCATAAGGACTTTCTTAGCCTTAGTTTTCATGATAGTGTTCTCCCCAATCCCCTTGATCATTCCCATGTTTCCCCTAAGTGTTCACAACCCTTATTGCCCCGAGTATTCTTTAGATGCACCTGTTGATAATCCTAAGATTTATGATTCTAATGTTAACTTGGGCCATGAGGGCAACGACTTTAATGGGCTTCGTGGGAATGTTGATGATTATGCATCCTTAGGTTACTTTAGAGGGTATGATCCCTTCATTGATCCTTATTGTGTATGCCTAGAGGACTTGCCTAAGAAAGTCATGTGGACTACATTCTTTAGTCCTTCCTATGATTTTTCTACAGCCATTGATACGGTTAAGAGGATACTTATTCTCTTTGGTGCAATTTTGATTATTGCCTCTTACCTTTTATTTTCTGGACTGAGGTCTCAGGAGTTTGACAAGCTCCTGCGTGTCTTGGCAATGTCTAATTTAATGGGCAAGACTTAAAATCGTGATGGAATGGATGATGCTCCATGTGCCCCGTTTGCGAGGTCGCATAGCTTAGGTGCACTCTGCACCTAATCTGGTGAGATCGCTATATTTTGTTTTCCTTTCCCTTCTCTTACTTTCTTTCCTTTGCATAATAATACTTTATCTAAGTATGGGGGAAAGGTAGTTTTCTTGTTTTCTATTTCAGTTATTAGTTTGTATTCATTTTAGAGCATATACTTTTAGGCTTCTTTTTGTTTATATTACTGTGTTGCATTTAATTGATTTTTAGATTTGCATTTTAGATTTGCATAGGTTTCGTTTGAGATGACCTCCAATGATGTTTTTATTAGGCGAAATAGCTTTCATAAGCTTGAGTATCTTTTGATGTGTAATCCCTTTTGGGGTGAAACGTTTTGAAGGTTGCCAAATATTTCTTATTTTGACCCTTGCCTTGATTGAGAACTATGTTACTTCCTAGAGTCTTTGGCACTAATGTTCATACATGGAGTCATTTTATGAGCTTAATACAACTTTAATAGATCTCCCATGAGATTTTGAGCCTGATTTGGACTAATTCGTTATATTTAGTCTCATGTTTTGTTCATGTGAGTGGCTCTTCCATGTTGCATCTCTAGAACTTATCTAGATTCTTGTTTAAAATCACATTAGCTTGTGCATATTTGACGATATGATAGAGGTATTCTTTCTTTGACCATTTTAACCACATAGCCAAATAGCCTACCTTTGTGTTACATGTTTTTTTCCCTTTGCTAGCCCCTTTGAGCTTATACTCGCCTTTGTTGTGATCCCTTCATATTAGCCCTTGGCCAAGCGCATATTCCTATCCTTTAAGCCAAGTCTATGGAGTATCACCTCATCTATGTAGTGGGTGATTTTGGGAGTAATTGAGTTTTAAGGTGGCTTTGGTATGTTAGTTTGTTGAGGGATTCATGATATTGAGCATGTGCTTTTGTTCCCTCTTGTTTGGGTTGTGTGTTTATATATTCAGTTGTGAGTTTATAGTGAGTAATCCTATGCCTTTTAGTAATGCAATTTCCTTTCATTTCCTGAAAAAACAAAAAAAAAAAAGGGAGAAAAAGTTATGTTGAAGAAAAAAAAGGAGGTTAACATCATGTTGAGCAAAATCATGTTGAAAAAAAAGAAAAAAAACGAGAAGGATAAGCAAAAAGAATGACTAAGTGTTTGGCATGGGATATGTGAATAGCTTGTGTTCCTTCTTTATCAACTCATTTCCAACTTGATTCATTGGGATATGTTCATTGTATTGTTAGGTTTGGAGTGTTGGTGAACTTATTGGTTAATTGGTGGTTTGTTGGTTGCTCCCCAATCACTTGGCTAGTAGCTCCATCTTTCTCAAATGCATTTGTCCACTCCTTTCCCTCAAACCTTATAGCCCACATTACAACCCAAATAAAGTCCTCTTGATTGTCTTGTGCATATTGCATTCAAGTGGTGGAGAATTTGAGAGTCTTGTCAAGCACATGATAGACTGCATCTTTGGAATGAGTCTTCAGTGGACCTATGATATATTTCAAACACATGAGTGGAAGTGTTCCACATTTCCCAAAAGTGAGATTCCACCAGTCCATTTGGCTTTATGCAATTCCATGTGCTTGTATGATATGATTTGTGGTTCTTTAGGGGTGATCAAGTTTGATGTTAAGCATGTGGTCATGCACTTCTTTGAAAACCTTCTTTTCCTCCTAAGTTTGAAATGTTTTGTGCACTATTTGGGGCTACTGTTAATTGTTATTCTTGCTTGTGACATGCTATGGTTTGCCTATTTTAGGGAGCTTATTCCATTTTGAGTCTTAGATGCATCTCCCGTGTAGGTTTTATTTAGTGTTTGCTTGAGGACAAGCAACAGTTTAAGCATGGGAGAGTTTGACAAGTGTTTAAAGCGTATGTCAATTTAGGGTCATTTTGTTGCATTTTTAGGAAAAATTATATTCTTTATGTTATAATTTATACTCTTTTTCCCAATTTATGCTCAGGTATGATTCTTTTCTGTGGTTTGCAGGTTTCTGAACCATTTGGCCCCAGATTTGACCCATCAATGAGTGTATTTTCGACTCTTCACAGATACCTATGAGTTGCTGCACCCGTGCATGAGAGGAAGAGCCGAAGAATAATGAACCAGCCTAAACCACGGTCGCCCATGGTAGATGCCACGGACAGTGGTAGGCCTGTAACAGCTGGCCTCTTTATTTTCCATCATCGTATGGCTGAGATCAATCGAGCTCTCCTATAAATAGCCCCATTCTGCAGTAGAATGCAATCATCCCATCCACCATATTCCATTCTTTTCCTCTTTTCAAGTAGATTAGGATTAGTTTAGATTAGATTAGAGGGAGAGAGAGAGATAGAAAGAGTTAAAGTGAAGACGCGCAAGGATTCCATCCCAGGCCTGCAACAACAGTTCAAGCGCAATTTTTAGCTGAACAATTCTTCTATCTTCTCATCTCTTTTCCTCTTTAGATTTATCATTTTAGAGTAGTTAGATGTCTAATTTAGTCATGTATAAGTAGCTTAATTTTTTCTAGGGATTTTATTACTTTACAAAAGTGTAGTTGGATCATGTTTTAATTTATTCAATTGTGCTTATCTTCATGATGGATTTGATTTCGGTCTATCAAGTGTTTGATATGTTGTTAGTTGATTTTTGACTAAAATTTATTTACACACTTAAAACAATCGAGTGAATATTCGAAAGATGGCATTTAGTTGTTGGACTGCTTGAATACATATAGCCTAACTTTATCTCGAAAGAGAGATTTATATATTAGGAGGGCTAGTAAGTAATTCAATATATTAAACTTGGATTAAGCCAAATTAGTTTGAAAGAACGATGTTTGCTTAGTTTAGGCAAACTTGATTGATTTCGAACGAATAGATCAAGTTTATAGACAAGATTATAATTCTTCAGAATTAATCAATTAGGGAATAGCACATGTTTATCATTTTGATCCAATCATCTTTCATAAATATATGAATTCCTAGACATTTTTCCTTAATTGATTCAGAATAAGTGTATTAGAAATTGTTAATTTGAAACCATTTAAATTTGGATTCATATCCTAAGGGGATATCGCCCAATTAATCAACCTAGTGTCTGTGGGATCGAGCTTGATTGCTACAATGCCACCGTGCGCTTGCGGGCCTATGAAGGTTTTGGCATCATTGCTAGGGACTAGCTTCAAATATTGGGTTTATCTCGATGCGTTTGATTAAGCAATTTTTTTCGTTGGAAAAAAAAATTTTGAAGATTAACCCAAAAAAAAATTGAGAAACAATAATGGCAATTTTCCATTCTCCCCAATTCGAGCATGAATTATTTTGGAGATATTTTAAGCATTTAAATATTTTTCTTGCTCAACATGGTTATTGTGTTTCTAAATGAGAAAGTTTGGAAGTTGTTGATGAGGGTGTGAATAGTAAAATCCATACTCTTTTAGGGTATTGGGGTTTTCATGGTAGAAATGTTGATGATGCATGGTATTTGCTTAAGTGAATTGCTCGGGATTCATTTGAATTTGAGTAGGCTACTATTATTTCTAAATATTCAATTTCTAATCCTTGCACATTCTATTGTAGATCTTATTAAGCTCCTTTTTGGTGTGATTTGTGTAATTCTTCTGACCATGCTACTAGTTCGTGTCCTTATTATGCATGCTTACATCACCCATAGACAATATTGATGTTGTCCTAAACTTGCCTGATTCATCCTTTCCTTTAGCTCAGTGCACAAGGCTCAGGGAGGGTGATCCTTTTCGGTTTGATGCTAGGTTTGATGTTATTGATGCATGTTTTGAGTCGGAAGATATTTTTGATAAGGTGCAATATCTAGTTGAGACTCCTTTGAACGGCGTGTTTGTGCATAAGGACTTTCTTAGCCTTGGTTTTCATGATAGTGTTCTCCCCAATTCCCTTGATCATTCCCATGTTTCCCCTAAGTGTTCACAACCCTCATTGCCCCGAGTATTCTTTAGATGCACCCACTGATAATCTTAAGATTTGTGATTCTAATGTTAACTTGGGCTATCAGGACAACGAGTTTAATGGGCGTGGTGGGAATGTTGATGATTATGCATCCTTAGGTTACTTTAGAGGGTATGATCCCTTCATTAATCCTTATTGTGTATGCCTACAGGACTGCCTAAGAAAGTCATGTGGACTACATTCTTTAGTCCTTCCTATGATTTTTCTATAGCCATTGATAAGGTTAAGAGGATACTTATTCTCTTTGGTGCAATTTTGGTTATTGCCTCTTACGTTTTATTTTCTGAACTGAGGTCTCAAGAGTTTGATAAGCTCCTGCGTATCTTGGCAATGTCTGATTTAATGGGCCAAGTCTTGAAGTCATGATGGAATAGCTAATGCTACATGTGCCCTGTTTGCGAGGTCGCATAGCTTAGGTGCACTCTGCACCTAACCTAGTGAGATCATTATATTTTGTTTTCCTTTCCCTTCTCTTACTTTCTTTCCTTTGCATAATAATACTTTATCTAAGTATGGGGAAAGGTAGTTTTCATGCTTTCTATTTCAGTTATTACTTTGAATTCATGTTAGAGCATATAGTTTTAGGTTTCTTTTTGTTTATATTACTGTGTTGCATTTAGTTGATTTTTAGATTTGCATTTTAGATTTGCATAGGTTTCCTTTGAGATAACCTCCAATGATGTTTTTGTTAGGCAATATAGATTTAATAAGCTTGAGTATCATTTGATATGTAATCCCTTTTGGTGCGAAACTTTTTAAAGGTTGCTAAATATTTCTTATTTTGACCCTTGTCTTGATTGGGAACTATGTTACTCCCTAGAGTCTTTGGCACTAATGTTCATACAGGGAGTCATTTCATGAGCTTAATGCGACTTTGATAGATGTTCCGAGAGATTTTGAGCCTGATTTGGACTAATTCGCTATATTTAGTCTCATGTTTCGTTCATGTGAGTGGATCTTCCATGTTGCATCTCTAGAACTTGCCTAGATTCTTGTTCAAAATCACATTAGCATGTGCATATTTGATGATATGATAGTAGCATTCTTTCTTTGACCATTTTAGCCACATAGCCAAATAGCCTACCTTTGTGTTACATGTTCTTTTTCTTTTACTAGCCCCTTTGAACTTATATCCGCCTTTTTTGTGATCCCTTCATATTAGCCCTTGGCCAAACGCATATTCCTATCCTTTAAGCCAAGTCTATGGAGCATCACTTCATCTATGTAGTGGATGGTTTTGGGAGTAATTAAGTTTTAAGGTGGCTTTGGTATGTTAGTTTGTTAAGGGATTCATGATATTGAGCATGTGCTTTTGTTCCCTCTTGTTTGGGTTATGCGTTCATATATTCGGTTGTGAGTTTATAGTGAGTAATCCTATGCCTTTCAGTAATGTAATTTCCTTGCATTTCCTGAAAAAAAAAAAGAAAAGAAGAAAAAGTTATGTTGGAAAAAAAAAAAAGGAAGTTAACATCATGTTGAAAAAAAACAAAAAACAAGAGAAGGATAAGCAAAAAGAATGACTAAGTGTTTGGCATGGGATATGTAAATAGCTTGTGCTCCTTCTTTGTCAACTCATTTCCAACTTGATTCATTGGGATATGTTCATTGTATTGTTAGGTTTGGAGTGTTGGTGAACTTATTGGTTAATTGGTGGTTTATTGGTTGCTCTTCGATCACTTGGCTAGTAGCTCCACCTTTCTCAAATGCGTTTGTCCACTCCTTTCCCTCAAACATTATAGCCTACATTACAACCCGAACAAAGTCCTCTTGATTGTCTTATACATATTGCATTCTAGTGGTGGAGAATTTGATAGTCTTGTCGAGTATATAGTAGATTGCACCTTTGAAATGAGTCTTGAGTGGACCTATGATATATTTCAAACACATGAGCGGGAGTGTTCCACATTTCCCAAAAGTGAGGTTCCACCAGTCCATTTGGCTCTATACAATTCCATGTGCTTGTATGACATGCGTTGTGGTTCTTTAGGTGTGATCAAGTTTGATGTTGAGCCTGTGGTCATGCACTTTTTTTAAAACCTTCTTTTCGTCCTAAGTTTGAAATGTTTTGCACACTATTTGGGGTTATCGTTGATTGTTATTCTTGCTTGTGACATGCTATGGTTTGCCTATTCTAAGGAGCTTATTCCATTTTGAGTCTTAGATGCGTCTCCGTGTTTGCTTGAGGACAAGCAGTAGTTTAAGCGTGGGAGAGTTTGATACGTGCTTAAAGCGTACATCAATTTACGGTCATTTTGTTGCATTTTTAAGAAAAATTGTATGCTCTATGTTATAATTTATACTCTTTTTTCCAATTTACGCTCGGGTATGGTTCTTTTCTGTGGTTTGCGGGTTTCTGAACCATTTGGCCCCAGATTTGACCTATCTATAAGTGTATTTTCGACTCTTCATAGATACCCATGAGTTGCTATGCCCGTGGAAGAGAAGAAGAATAGAAGAATAATAAACCAGCCTAAACCACGGTCGGCCCATGGTAGATGCCCCGGACAGTGGTAGGCCTGTAACAGTTGGCCTCTTTATTTTCCATCATCGTATGACTGAGATCAATCGAGCTCTCCTATAAATAGCCCTATTCTACAGCAGAATGCAATCATCCCATCCATCATATTCCATTCTTTTCCTCTTTTTAAGTAGATTAGGATTAGTTTAGATTAGATTAGAGGCAGAGAGAGATAGATAGAGTTGAAGTGAAGATGCGCAAGGATTCCATCCCAAGCTTGCAACAACAGTTCAAGCGCGATTTTTGGTTGAGCAATTCTTCTATCTTCTCATCTCTTTTCCTCTTTGGATTTATTATTTTAGAGTAGTTAGATGTCTAATTTAATCATGTGTAAGTAGTTTAATTTTTTCTAGGGATTTTGTTAGTTTACGAAAGTGTAGTTGGATCATGTTTTAATTTATTCAATTGTACTTATCTTCATGATTGGTTTGATTTCAGTCTATCAAGTGTTTGATATGTTGTTAGTTGATTTTTGGCCAAAATTTACTTGCACACTTAAAACAATCGAGTGAATATTCGAAAGACAACATTTGGTTGTTGGCCTGCTTGAATACGCTTAGCCTAGCTTCATCTCGAAAGAGAGATTTATATGTTAGGAAGGCTAGTAAGTAATTTAATATATTAAACTTGGATTAAGCCAAATTAGTTTGAAAGAACGACGTTTGCTTAGTTTAGGCAAACTTGATTGATTTCGAAAGAATAGATCAAGTTTGTGGACAAGATTACAATTCTTTAGAATTAATCAATTAGAGAATAGCACATGTTTATCATTTCGATCCAATCAGCTTTCATAAACATATGAATTCCTAGACATTTTTCCTCAATTGATTTAGAATTAGTGTATTAGAAATTGTGAATTTGAAACCATTTAAATTTGGATTCATATCCTAAGGGGATATAGCCCAATAGATCAACGTAGTCTCTCCGGAATAGACCTTGATTACTACAATGCCACCGTGCGCTTGCGGGCCTATGAAGTTTTTGGCGCCGTTACCAGGGACTAGTTTCGAATATTGGATTTATCTCGATGGGTTTGATTAAGCAATTTTTTTCCTTTGGGAAAAAAATTGAAAATTAACCAAAAAAAATTGAGAAATAACAATGCCAATTTTCCATTCCCACCAATTCAAGCATGAATTATTTTGGAGATATTTTAAGCATTTAAATATTTTTCTTGCTCAACATGGTTTTTGTATTTCTAAATGAGAAAGTTTGGACGTTGTTGATGAGGGTGTGAATAGTAAAACCTATACCCTTTTAGGGTATTGGGGTTTTCATGGTAGAAATGTTGATGATGCATGGTATTTGCTCAAGTGGACTGCTTGGGATTCATTTGAATTTGAGTAGGCTACTATTATTTCTAAATATTCAATTTCTGACCCTTGCACATTCTATTATAGATCGTATTATGCTCCTTTTTGGTGTGATTTGTGTAATTCTTCTGACCATGCTGCTAGTTCGTGTCCTTATTATGCATGGTATGATCAGTTCGACTTTACATCACCCATGGACAATACTGATGTTGTCCTGAACTTACTTGATTCATCCTTTCCTTTAGCTCAGTGCACAGGGCTCAATGAGGGGGATCCTTTTGAGTTTGATGCTAGGTTTGTTGTTATTGATGCATGTTTTGAGTCGGAAGATAGTTTTGATAAGGTGCATGATCTAGTTGAGACTCCTTTGAAGGGTTTGTTTGTGCATAAGGACTTTCTTAACCTTGGTTTTCATGATAGTATTCTCCCCAATCCCCTTGATCATTCCCATGTTTCCCCTAAGTGTTCACAACCCTCATTGGCCCGAGTATTCTTTATATACCCCCATTGATAATCCTAAGATTTGTGGTTCTAATGTTAACTTGGGCTATGATGACAACGAGTTTAATGGGCTTGGTGGGAATGTTGATGATTATGCATCCTTAGGTCACTTTAGAGGGCATGATCCCTTGATTAATCCTCGTTGTGTATGCCTAGAGGACTTGTCTAAGAAAGTCATGAGGACTACATTCTTTAGTCCTTCCTATGATTTTTCTACAGCCATTGATATGGTTAAGAGGATACTTACTCTCTTTGGTGCAATTTTGATTATTGCCTCTTACCTTTTATTTTCTGGACCGAGGTCTCAGGAGTTTGATAAGGTCCTACGTGTCCTGGCAATGTCTGATTTAATGGGCAAGTCTTAAAGTCGTGATGGAATGGATGATGCTCCATGCGCCCCATTTGCGAGGTCGCATATCTTAGGTGCACTCTGTACCTAATCTGGTGAGATCGTTATATTTTGTTTTCCTCTCCCTTCTCTTACTTTCTTTCCTTTGCATAATAATACTTTATCTAAGTATGGGGGAAAGGTAGTTTTCTTGTTTTCTATTTCAGTTATTAGTTTGTATTCATGTTAGAGCATATACTTTTAGATTTCTTTTTGTTTATATTACTGTGTTGCATTTAATTGATTTTTAGATTTTCATTTTAGATTTGCATAGGTTTCGTTTGAGATGACCTCCAATGATGTTTTTATTAGGCAAAATAGCTTTCATAAGCTTGAGTCTCTTTTGATGTGTAATCCCTTTTGGTGCGAAACTTTTTAAAGGTTGCCAAATATTTCTTGTTTTGACCCTTGCCTTGATTGAGAACTATGTTACTCCCTCAAGTCTTTGGCACTAATGTTCGTACATGGAGTTATTTTATGAGCTTAATGCAACTTTGATAGATGTCCCATGAGATTTTGACCCTGATTTGGACTAATTCGTTATATTCAGTCTCATGTTTCGTTCATGTGAGTGGCTCTTCCATATTGCATCTCTAGAACTTGCCTAGATTCTTGTTCAAAATCACATTAGCATGTGCATATTTGACGATATGATAGAGGCATTCTTTCTTTGACCATTTTAGATACATAGCCAAGTAGCCTACCTTTGTGTTATGTGTTTTTTTCCCTTTGCAAGCCCCTTTGAGGTTATATCTGCCTTTGTTGTGATCCCTTCATATTAGCTCTTGGCCAAACACATATTCCTATCCTTTAAGCCAAGTCTATGGAGCATCACTTCATCTATGTAGTAGGTGGTTTTGGGAGTAATTGAGTTTTAAGTTGGCTTTGGTATGTTGGTTTGTTGAGGGATTCATGATATTGAGCATGTGCTTTTGTTCCCTCTTGTTTGGGTTATGTGTTTATATATTCAGTTGTGAGTTTATAGTAATCCTATGCGTTTCAGTAATGCAATTTCCATTCATTTTCTGAAAAAACAAAAAAAAAAGAAGAAAAATTTATGTTGAAGAAAAAAAGGGAAGTTAACGTCATGTTGAGAAAAATCATGTTGAAAAAAAAGAACAAAAAAGGGAAGGATAAGCAAAAAGAATGACTAAGTGTTTAGCATGGTCATATGTAAATAGCTTGTGTTCCTTCTTTGTCAACACATTTCCAACCTGATTCATTGGGATATGTTCATTGTATTGTTAGATTTGGAGTGTTGGTGAACTTATTGGTTAATTGATGGTTTGTTGGTTGCTCCCCAATCACTTGGCTAGTAGCTCCACCTTTCTCAAATGCATTTGTCCACTTCTTTCCCTCTAACATTATAGCCCACATTACAACCCGAATAAAGTCCTCTTGATTGTCTTGTGCATATTGCATTCTAGTGGTGGAGAATTTGAGAGTCCTGTCAAGCATATGGTAGATTGCATCTTTAGAATGAGTCTTGAATGAACCTATGATATGTTTCAAACACATGAGCGGGAGTGTTCCACATTTCCCAAAAGTAAGGTTCCACTAGTCCATTTGGCTCTACAGAATTCAATGTGCTTGTATGACATGCTTTGTGGTTCTTGCTTGTGACATGCTATGGTTTGCCTATTTTAAGGAGCTTATTCCATTTTGAGTCTTAGATGCATCTCCCTTGTAGGTTTTATTTAGTGTTTGCTTGAGGACAAGTAACAGTTTAAACATGAGAGAGTTTGGCAAGAGCTTAAAGCATATATCAATTTACGGTCATTTTGTTGCATTTTTAGGAAAAATTATATGTTTTATGTTATAATTTATATTCTTTTTCCCAATTCATGCTCGGGTATGGTTCTTTTCTGTGGTTTGCAGGTTTCTGAACCATTTGGCTCTAGATTTGACACATCAATAAGTGTATTTTTGACTCTTCATAGATACCTATGGGTTGCTATGCCCGTGGAAGAGAGGAAGAATCGAAGAATAATGAACCAGCCTAAACCACAGTCAGCCCATGGTAGATGCCACGGACAGTGGTAGGCCTGTAACAGCTGGCCTCTTTATTTTCCATCATCGTATGGCAAAGATCAATCGAGCTCTCCTATAAATAGCCAGATTCTGTAGCAGATTGCAATCATCCTATCCATCCCATTGCATTCTTTTCCTCTTTTCAAGTAGATTAGGATTAGTTTAGATTAGATTAGGGGGGAGAGAGAGAGATAGATAGAGTTGAAGTGAAGACGTGCAAGGATTCTACCCCAGGCTTGCAACAATGGTTCAAGTGCGATTTTTGGCTGAGCAATTCATCTATTTTCTCATCTCTTTTCCTTATTAGATTTATCATTTTAGAGTGGTTAGATGTCTAATTTAATCATATGTAAGTAGTTTAATTTTTTCTAAGGATTTTGTTAATTTACAAAAGTGTAGTTGGATCATGTTTTAATTTATTCAATTGTGCTTATCTTCATGCTTGGTTTGATTTCAGTCTATCAAGTGTTTGATGTGTTGTTAGTTGATTTTTGGCCAAAATTTACTTACACACTTGAAACAATCGAGTGAACATTCGAAAGACGACATTTGGTTGTTGGATTGCTTGAATACACTTAGCCTAACTTTGTCTCGAAAGAGACATTTATATGTTAGGAGAGCTAGTAAGTAATTCAATATATTGAACTTAGATTAAGCCAAATTAGTTTGAAAGAACGACGTTTGCTTAGTTTAGGTAAACTTGATTGATTTCAAAAGAATAAATCAAGTTTGTAGATAAGATTACAATTCTGCGGAATTAATCAATTAGAAAATAGCACATGTTTATCATTTTGATCCAATCATCTTTCATAAATATATGAATTCCTAGACATTTTTCCTCAATTGATTTAGAATTAGTGTATAAGAAATTGTTAATTTGAAACCATTTAAATTTGGATTCATATCTTAAGGGGATATAGCCCAATAGATCAACCTAGTCTCTGTGGGATCAACCTTGATTACTACAACGCCACCGTGCACTTGCGGGCCTATGAAGTTTTCGGCGCCGTTGCCGGGGACTAGCTTCGAATATTGGATTTATCTCGATGGGTTTGATTAAGCAATTTTTTTCCTTTGGGAAAAAAATTGAAAATTAACCAAAAAAAATTGAGAAATAACAATGCCAATTTTCCATTCCCACCAATTCAAGCATGAATTATTTTGGAGATATTTTAAGCATTTAAATATTTTTCTTGCTCAACATGGTTTTTGTATTTCTAAATGAGAAAGTTTGGACGTTGTTGATGAGGGTGTGAATACTAAAACCCGATATTAGGGTTTTCATGGTAGAAATGTTGATGATGCATGGTATTTGCTCAAGTGGATTGCTTGGAATTCATTTAAATTTGAGTAGGCTACTATTATTTCTAAATATTTAATTTCTGATCCTTGCACATTCTATAGTAGATCTTATTATGCTCCTTTTTGGTGTGATTTGTATAATTCTTCTCACCATGCTACAAGTCCGTGTCCTTATTATGCATGCTATGATCAGTTTGACTTTACATCACCCATGGACAATACTGATATTGTCCAAAACTTACCTGGTTCATCCTTTCCTTTAGCTCAATGCACAGGGCTCCGAAAGGGTGACCATTTTGGGTTTGATGCTAGGTTTAATGTTATTGATGCATGTTTTGAGTTGGAAGATATTTTTGATAAGGTGCATGATCTAGCTGAGACTCCCTTGAAGGGTGTGTTTGTGCATTAGGACTTTCTTAGCCTTAGTTTTCATGATAGTGTTCTCCCCAATCCCCTTGATCATTCCCATGTTTCCCCTAAGTGTTCACAACCCTCATTGCCCCTAGTATTCTTTAGATGCGCCCGTTGATAACCGTAAGATTTGTGATTCTAATGTTAACTTGGGCTATGAGGACAAAGAGTTTAATGGGCTTGGTAGGAAAGTTGATGATTATGCATCCTTAGGTTACTTTAAAGGGTATGATCCCTTCATTGATCCTTATTGTGTACGCCTAGAGGACTTGCCTAAGAAAGTCATGTGGACTACATTCTTTAGTCCATCCTATGATTTTTCTATAGCCCTTGATAAGGTTAAGAGAATACTTATTCTCTTTGGTGTAACTTTGGTTATTATCTCTTACCTTTTATTTTCTGAACTGAGGTCTCAGGAGTTTGATAAGCTCCTGCGTGTCTTGGCAATGTCTGATTTAATGGGCCAAGTCTTGAAGTTGTGATGGAATGGCTAATACTCCATATGCCCCATTTGCGAGGTCGCATAGCGTTGGTGTACTCTGCACCTAACCTGGGTGAGATCGTTATATTTTGTTTTCCTTTCCCTTCTCTTGCTTTCTTTCCTTTGCATAATAATACTTTATCTAAGTATTCGAGAAGGGTAGTTTCCATATTTTCTATTTCAGTTATTAGTTTGTATTCATGGTTGAGAATATAGTTGTTAAGTCAAAAATCATGCATTATTTTAATAATTATTTTGATTATATTATATATATTATTTCATCTAATTTACTTTATCTTATGTATTTTTCAGGTTAAGCGTTAATAAAATAAAGAGGAGAAGAGAAGACGTCGAAGTTCAGATTTTACACGCTAAGCAATTAAGTTGGTCCAAAAATAATGATTTATGAAAAAATATTATTTCCATAATAATTTATTTGGGTTAGGATTACAAAATTATTACTCCTAATTGAAGAGAAACTACATGACTTAGAAGAGAGGGAGTCTAAAGAAGAAGACCCTAATAGCTAATATTATAAAAACCACGCCACCCTCTTCCCTCACGCACCACGTCTCCTTCTTCCCTCACACACACCACGCCACCCTCTTCTCACGCCACACCTTTACGCATCATCATCTCCACCAGACCCCGCTACCTTCACCATCCTCACGATCATCACACGAGCTGCACCATCATCTTCTACAGCAGCCCATCATCGTTTATCATCATCATCATCATTCAAGTATCCTCATCACACCGTTAACATCATCGCAACGTCATCGCAATCTCAAGACCAGCGTAATAGTTTGGCAATTTTAATTTAAAGCCTTGTTTTGCTTCTTTTCCAGCATGTCATTAAGACGTGAGAAGCTTTACTAGAATATGTGATTTTATTTTTAATATGAGTGAGTAATTTTCTTATACTTAATATAATCTATTTGAAACCATGCTAGATTAATTATTTTGAAATAAGTTCCATACTTTATTGTCTAGTTGATTTTTATTCATGATTCTATAACGATTAGTATTTATTGTTTATGATATTCGTGTTATATTAATTAGAATGCATGCTAGTTAGTTTAATACAAATTTCTATGATAGTTTAAAAGGCTTTAATAAATAAAAGTTATAGTCTTTTAGGTATTAGTATCACTCTAATTAATCATGGATGGTTCAAACCCATCTCTTTTAAGTAGATAATTGTTATAGATCTTTGTTAAATTAATTTGCTGGTAAATTAGTTACAAGGCATTAGATAATATTTTTCTAACACGTAATGCTCTAGTTTGATTAAATTCTTGCACTGGTGTGAAGGCTATCAAAACTAGTGAGGTTTATATTAGGGCTGGGCCTAAATAAACTATAATATAAGGAAAAACGGGGAAGATCCGCTAGTGGATATCTTCTATAGTCTAACTCATGAATAAATCGATTTGTGTGTTGATGATAGATATTAATTTGCATGGTGGATATAGATTACGTTAAGTATTTTTCATAAATTTGCTATCTGTGGTAATTACTTGTTGCCTTTTAATTAATTTGTTTAGTTTGTTAATTTTAATTCTTAAATTTATAAGCTTTGATAAAAAGTTTGTTTAACCTTCCCCAAAAGAGCAGTCTTTAGAAGTGTCTTGGTGATATTAGATCAGTTAGATTTTGATTTTTAGTGTGATTATCATTTTCAGATTTAATTTATATTCTCTTTTGCGATTTATTTACTAGTTTGTTAGAAATTAGGTTAAAAATAATTTCTTTTGTGTTTTTTCATATTTTAATCCATTTTAGGGTTTATATAGTATCCCGTTTTGCCTCTATTTAATTTCGAAATTTTTGGAAATTATTTAATGATTTTTCAGAACTATTTCGCGAATTGGATATGTGCAGGTTTTATTTTAATAAATCTACAAATTATGTTTTTAAATATTAATTTTATATTTTTAGGGTTTTATTAAGTCCAAAAAATTATATCCTAAAATTAGGGCAATTTTGTTATTTAATTTCGTATTTATATTAGTGCAGTTTATTTTTTCTCTAATTTCATATTATATTTTCTCTTTTAATTTTCTGTAGTTAATTTTCTGTTTCAATTTTTCTGAATTATTTTACACATAATTTAGGAGTTATTAAGCTATAAACTTGCAGAATATTAATTTGGATTATTTTCTATAATTTATAATATCAATTTTCTGCTTGTTATTTTCTGTTTTAATTTTTAGTCTAATATTGTGTTATTATTTCTGTTTCTTATTTTTCAGATAATTTAGGATAACTATTTACTGGTTTATTTCAAGAATTAAATTTAGAATATTTAGGAGCAATATTAAGTATTTTTCTAGATTTTTACTTATTAAATTTGGTTTATTTTAGTAATATAAAGAGAAGTTATAATAAATTCGAGTAGTAAAATCATTTAGAATTAAACTACCTTATTATCATAATCTTTCCTCGTAGGATCGATCCCTACTTTTCTATCCTGTAAATATTATTTATAAATCAAAGTAGTGTTTAATTTGTACCTCTACGACAAGCTCTACAAATTTTGGCGCCATTACCGGGGAAAGAAATTAAATATTGCTAGTTTTAACTATTTTGTCTTACTATTTTTATTACTTTGTTCCTACTTTTATTATTTTTATTTTGTAGTTGCCTTTAATTTATGAAATTAAGGAGTGGTAACGAGATTGGAGAAGACAAGGAGCAAACGTTGGAAGCTAAAAACAAATAGGGTGATCCTGAACCAGTAAGCCTTAAAACTAAAGAGGTAAGAATGCCTACTCTTCGGAAACTTGCTGCTCCTAATCTAGAAACCCAACCTTTGTCCATTATTTATGCTGCATTAGATAAATCTCTAAAATTGGACTCTGCATTCATCAATCTGCTACCCAAATGTCATGGATTAGCTGGTGAAGACTCATACCATCATATTAATGAATTCCTTATTACATGCTCTGCTATGATGCCTAAAGAGATTCCTAAAGATCAAATTAGGTTGAGAGCTTTTCCTTTTTCTTTGCTTGGTAATGCTAAAGATTGATTATATTACGTGCCTGTTGGATCATTCTCTACATGAACTACATTGCATAAATTATTTTAAAAAAAAATTTTCCAGCATCCCGAATTGGATCAGTTAGGAAGGAAATATGAGGTATCACACAAATGAATGGGGAAACTTTTTATGAGTACTGGGAAATATTTAATAAATTGTGCACTAGTTGTCACCAACATTAAATAACTGAACAGTTGTTGATTCAATACTTTTATGAAGGATTGCTTCTCATAGATCGTAATATGGTTGATGCTTCTAGTGGGGGAGGCTCTAGTTAATAAGACTCCGGTAGAGGCGAGAAATTTATTAAATTTAATGGCCCAAAATACTCAATAGTTTGGTGCTAGGGAGTCACAAATTAAAAAGGTTAATGAGATTGGCTCTAACTTATCTGTAGAGAGTCAGTTATCTCATATCACTACTATGTTAAGCAGGATAGTTACTGGGGGAGTACAAAAAGCAGTCATGTGTGGAATTTGTTGTCTAGAAGGGCATCCTACTGATGCATGTCCTACACTTCAAGAGGGGAATCTTAATGCTGTCTATTCTAACCAAGGTGAAAGGAGGTATGACCCATATTCTAACATCTATAATGAAGGATGGAGAGACCACCCTAACCTTAGGTATCGCCCTAAAACCAACCCACCTGATTTTGACCAAACATCTCGTCAACCTTCTAATCAGTATAGGACTAACTTCCCACTAGAACAAATCCTTAAGAAGATGGATGATAGGTTCTAAAGTATGGAGACAACTCCTAAGCAGGTTCAAGAGAGACATACTGTAACTGATACCATAGTTAGCAACTTACAGGCTTAAATACAAAATAGGTTGCCATCTCAACCTTACTCTAACCCTAGTGCCATGAAACTTAGGAGTGGGAAAGAGCTAAAAGAACCTAGGAAGAGTACAGAAGTAGAGTTTGAGTTAGAGGTTAAAGAAGTTGAACCGGAGTTAGATAAAGATTCTAATCTAACTACTAAGGAAATAGGTGAGAAGCAAAGAGAACCTTTTAAGCCAATGCCACCCTTTTCTAGCAGGTTTCGGAGCCCTACTTCTAATGTGAATGAGGCTAACCAAGAGATCTTAGAGACATTTAGGAAGGTAGAGATCAACATACCTCTCCCTGATGCCATTAAATAGGTGCCTCGCTCTGCTAAGTTCTTAAAAGAATTATGTACTACTAAAAGAAAGTTAGTAGGTAATAAAAAGGTAAGTGTGGGGGAAAATGTGTCTGGAGTTCTCTAAAGGAAACTTCCCCCTATGTGCAAAGACCCAGGTGTGTTTTCTGTTCTTTGTAAAATAGTAAACCTTTACTTCAATAAAGCTATGCTTGACTTGGGTGCTTCCATTAATGTTATGCCTAGGCCTGTTTCTGACAAACTGAACTTAGGAGAGTTAAAGAAAACTGGTATAGTAATTCAGTTAGCAGATGAAAGCAGTACTTACCCAGATAGAGTTCTAGAGGATGTCTTAGTCTAAGTTAATGAGCTTGTGTTTTCTGCTGATTTTTATATGATGAACATGGGTAATACATGTCATGATATTCCTATCTTACTTGGTAGGCCATTTTTGAAAACAACTAGGACTAAAATTGATGTACATGAAGGAGCATTAACCATGGAATTTGATGGTGAAGTGATTAAATTTAATACTTTTGATGCCATGTGATTTCCTGCAAATGTGAATTACGTGTATGCACTTGATGTTATTGATGAGTTGTCCCAAGATATTTATGACTTGTCTCATGAAGATGAATTGTTTACTGTGCTTACTAAGAGTCTTGATGATGCTGAATTTCAAAGAGTTCCCTACCAGGTTAATGATAATCTAGTTGATATGATAGGTTCTTTATTCCACTTGTAAGTGCATGATAGACCCAACAAGCTTGAATTGCCCAATAATCATGCTAAACTACTTCCCTCTAGCATTTCACCCCCTAAACTGGAATTGAAACCGTTACTTGATAATTTGAAGTATGCTTATTTGGGGGATAATGAAACTTTGCCTGTCATCATCTCTAGTGCACTTACCCTTGACCAAGAGGAAAAACTTGTTAAGGTGCTTAGAGAATATAGCAAAGCAATAGGGTGGACTTTAGCAAACCTCAAGGGACTTAGCCCTACTTTATGCTCACATAAGATCACATTAGAGAAAGATGCTAAGCCTAAGAGGGATCCTCAGAGGAGAGTTAATCCACCTATGATGGAAGTATTCCAGAAAGAAATTCTTAAGTGGTTAGATGTTGGAGTGATACACCTCATAGCTGATTCTGAGTGGGTTAGTCCTATACATGTAGTTCCTAAAAAGGGAGGGACAAATGTAGTGCAGAACAAGAAAGGTGAACTACTATCTACTAGAGTTCAAAGTGGTTGGAGAGTATACATTGACTATAGAAAACTGAACAAAGCCACTAAGAAAGATTATTTCCCCTTACCTTTTATATATCAAATGTTAGAAAGATTGGCTGGTAGGTCACACGACTGTTTTTTAGAGGGGTATTCAGGCTACATTCAAGTCCCTATAGCTCCTGAGGATTAGGAAAAGACCACCTTTACCTGTCCTTTTGCCACTTATGCTTTTAGACGTATGCCTTTGGGTCTATGTAATGCCCCTGCTACTTTTCAGAGATGCATGATGAGTATTTTTTCTGATTTTATCACCAAGATTATGGAAGTTTTCATGGATGATTTTACTGTGCATGGTGATTCATTTGATAAGTGCTTGCATCATCTCACATTAGTGCTTAGGCGTTGCATTGATATTAATTTAGTGCTAAATTTTAGGAAGTATCATTTTATGGTGGAGCATGGGGTAGTACTTGGACATGTAGTGTCATCGAGGGAATTAGAGGTAGATAAAGCAAAAGTTGACATCATTTAGTCTTTACCTCATCCCAAATGTATCAAGGATATGAGATCATTCTTAGAGCATGTAGGGTTCTATAGGAGGTTTATCAAAGATTTTTCTAAAATTGCTTCCCCTTTATGCACCTTGCTTGCAAAAGATGCTTCATTTGATTTTAATAATGATTGTCTGAGGGCTTTCAATCAGTCGAAGTTGAAATTGACTACTTCACCTATTGTACAACCCCCAAATTGAGTTTTGCCTTTTGAGTTAATGGTTGATGCCAGTAATAAGGCAGTAGGGGCAATTTTAGGTCAAAGAGTTGGGAAAGTACCTCATGTGATTTACTATGCTTCTAGAACTCTCGACTCTGCACAGTGTAACTACATCACTACAGAAAAGGAGATGTATGCTGTTGTTTTTGCTCTTGAAAAGTTCCATCCTTACTTATTGGGTATGAAAGTTACTGTTTACTCTGATCATTCTGCTCTTAAACATCTGCTAGAAAAGAATGATTCAAAGCCCAGATTGATTAAATGGATGTTACTATTGCAAGAATTTCAATTGGAAATTAAAGATAAACCTGGAGCTGAGAATTTAGTTGTTGACCATCTTAGTAGACTGGAAACAGGGAAAAGTGGTGGTCCTTTTAGTGATTGTTTTCTTGATGAGACTTTGTATGCTGTCAGTAGTATATTACCATGGTATGCTGATATTGTGAACTATATTGTCACCACAACTTTTCCTATTGACTTGTCTAAAGCTGAAAAAGAAAAGATAAGAGCTCAATCTAAATACTATGTTTGGGATGAGCCATACCTATGGAAATTTTATAGTGATTAGATAATAAGGCGTTGTGTTGATGATAGTGAAATTCATTCCATTCTAGCTTTCTGTCATTCTTCAGAAAGTGGGGGACATTTTGGACCCAAAAGAACAGCACATAAAGTTCTTGAGTGTAGATTTTATTGGCCTACTATTTCTCGTGATGCTTATGATTTTTGTAAAAGATGTGAAACATGTCAATAGACTGGAAATGTATCAAGAAGGAATCAAATGCTTTTATATAATGATTATGTTTATGAAATTTTTGATGTGTGGAGTATTGATTTCATGGGACCATTCCCCCTTCTTTTGGGTACACTTGCATTCTCATACTTGTTGATTATGTGTCCAAATGGGTAGAAGCTGTAGCTACTAAAGCTGATGATGCTAAAACTGTGGTGAAACATATTGAATCTCTCATTCTACATAGATATGGAGTACCAAGAGCAATCATCAGTGATAGGGGGACTCATGTTGCTAATAGAACTTTAGATACCTTGTTAGTCAAATATCATGTGACTCATAAGGTATCTACTACTTATCACCCCCAAACAAATGGCCAAGTTGAAATATCTAATAAAAAAATCAAGGGCATACTTGAAAAAGTAGTTAGGCCAGACTGGAAAGATTGGAGTCTTAGGCTAGATAAGGCTCTTTGGGCTTATAGGACTGCATACAAGACCTCTATTGGTATGTCACCTTATAGGTTAGTCTTTGGAAAGCCATGTCATCTTCTTGTTGAGATAGAACATAAGTCATATTGAGCTGTGAAGCAGTGTAATCTTACCTATGAGTTAGCAAGAAAAGGACATAAATTGCAGTTGCAGGAATTAAAGGAGATTCGCTTGGAAGCCTATGACAATTCAGCCATTTACAAAGGTAAAGCCAAAGTATTTTGTGATGCTAAACTTGTCAGAAAAGAATTTCAGGTAGGTGAGAAAGTATTATTGTTCAATTCAAAACTGAGACTCTTTCCTGGTAAGTTAAAGTCAAGATGGCTTGGACCGTTTAAGGTAGTAAAGATTTATCCACATGGTGCTGTTGAGATTTAAAGCTTATCCACTAACAAAATTTTCAAAGTGAATGGACACAGGTTGAAACATTTCAGGGATGGAGACTCTATGAATTTTATTGAAGAAATCACTCTAGAGGATTCATGAGCTTCATGACGTTGGGCTAACGACTGTAAACAAAGGCGCTGGTTGGGAGGCAACCCAATGTTTTTTTTTTTTTTTAAAGGGAAGTACCCATTTAATTTTTCTTTTATTTTCATTATTCTACCTTTTTGCATGCATTAGGAACTATGCATGAATTAAGTGTGGGGGGTGCATCTTGCATTTAGTTCCTGCAATATTTATTTTTAAAAAAATAAAAAATAAGAAAAGAAATTTTCTTATAAATAATGCATGATATGAGTTTATGCTAGGTTTGCTTGCTTAAAAATTTTTGTTTTCTTAGCTATTTGTAGTTTATTCTTCTATGAGTGAAGACTTCTGAGCATACTAGCTGTCATTCAGAGAAGTTTGAGTTGATCCTCATATATCTCTCTAATAAGTAACTGTCATAATTATTCATCTTATTTGATCATATATTATATCCGCTTCAGAGGTAATAAAATGACCTAACCCATTTCCTAGACTATTGAATTAGTAGAATAACTCATTAAAACTGTAACTTTTCTTGTCTTTAAAAAAAAAAGTGAAAAAAAAGAGGTTAGATTATAAACATGGGTAGGAGTAGGTGGCTCGGCACCTTTTCCCCTTAAGTTTAGGTCTCAAGTTGAGCCTTATGGATGGAGTAACCCATGATTGGGAAAGTCATGCCCCTTTTTGGGCCGATCAATGACTCGTACCAAGCTAACAGTTAACAAAAAGAATATATATATATATATATATATATATATAATATATATATATATATATATATATATATATATATATATATATGTATGTATATATATATAATGAGAATGAATTGTTTACTCCAGCACCTCTATTCGAGTGAGTGTGAGACAGGGAATGTTTAATTTCTAAGACCCTATATAGGCCTCGAATATATGCACAAGTGGAGTTAGAAAAAAAAGGGGGGGAAGAAGAAGAAGAAAAGAAGTGCAAGGCAAGTTTATAATCAATTTCGATAAGTTATTTTTTCTAGTTCAATTTCTCTATAGTCATACCGTATTTCAACTTTTCTATCGTAAACGCTTTAGATCTCTTGGTTAGTGTATGCATGCTTAAAAGAGATGGATAGCTATTGTTCTTGTTACTTCATTAAAGAGATATAGTAAGGTTGATGAAGAAACTCTTTGATGGTTGTTAGATGTTTAGTAGTTATTAACTTGTTGGAAGGAAAACTGATTAATTTTGAATAAAATTATTTTTAAAGCAAGCCAAGGCTTAGTCTAAATTTCATATCTATGCACAACTTTATAAGGAAGAAAGATGGTCAGTTTTTAAGTCGCATCCTAGATTTCTTTACACGAGGACGTCCAAAGTCTAAGGCCCTGTTTGGCAATCAGCTGTTAGCTATTAGCTGTTAGCTGATTGAATTAGCTGTTAGCTGTTAGCTGATTGTATTAGCTATTTGACTTAGCTGATTATATTAGCTGTTTCTGAAAAAAGTGTTTGGTAACATTAGCTGTTTTTAACAAGCCTATTTGGTGAAATTTCACTTGTACCCCTTAACAAAACTTCATTACTTTTTTAATAACATAATTATTTTTATTGCATTTTCATTTTTCTTTTTAACATGAATTGTGAATTATAGATTGTGACTGATAAAATATATAAATTACAATTACCTTCACCCAAATCTGATGTTTATTACCATAAATTTTTTGTTTAATTGACTTTAATTTTATTTTTGGTAATAATTAAAATTTATAACATAATAACATTTAGAAAGATCTACACCACAAAATACTAATTAATCTACAATATTTCTTAAATTGAAGAACTTTTAAAATTAAAATTATTAATTTAAACATCATGATTTTCCACAACTCTTGTCCCAAAAGATCAAAAAACCAACGTAAAAAATCGACAACAAAAAGTCCAATGTTACATGTAGCCCATTGGAAAATGAAGAGTAGGATTTTTGTACTAACTAAATAAATGTAATTATGTCAAAAGAAAGGGGGTAATATGGTAAATTTAATGTTGAATAGTAATAAGCTAATGCAAAAAGCTCTTCCAAAAAGCTTTTTCTAAATTAGCTTTTTATACCCAAAAAGCTAATTCAAAAAGCTATCTAACCAAACAACTAAAAGAGCTTTTTGACCCAAGTCAAACAGTTAATACCCACAAAAAGAGCTTTTTGAGGGCAAAAAGCTCTTTATCAAACAAGGCCTAAGTGTGGGGGAATTTGTTAAGTCAAAAATCATGTAATATTTTAATAATTATTTTGATTATATTATATATATTATTTCGTCTAATTTACTTTATTTTATATATTTTTCAGGTTGAGCGTTAATAAAATAAAGAGGAGAAGAGAAGACGTCGAAGTTCAAATTTTACATGCTAAGCTATCAAGTCGGTCCAAAAATAATGATTTATGGAAAAATATTATTTTCATAATAATTTATTTGGGTTAGGGTTACAAAATTATTACTCCTAATTTAAGAGAAACTAAAAAATTTAGAAGAGAAGAAGTCTAAAGAGGAAAACCCTAACAGCTAATATTATAAAAACCACGCCACCCTCTTCCCTCACACACCACGTCTCCTTCTTCCCTCACACACACCACGCCACCCTCTTCTCACGCACTCCTTCACGCATCATCATCTCCACCAAACCCTGCCACCTTCACCATCCTCACGATCATCACACGAGCTGCACCATCATCGTCTGTAACAGCCCATCATCGTTTATCATCATCATCATTCAAGTATCCTCATCACACCATTAATGTCATCGCAATCACAAGACCAGCGTAAGATCTTGGCAATTTTAATTTAAAGCCATGTTTTCCTTCTTTTCTAACATGTTATTAAGACGTGAGAAGCTTTACTAGATTATGTGATTTTATTTTTAATATGAGTGAGTAATTTTTCTATACTTAGTATAATCTATTTGAAACCATGTTAGATTAATTATTTTGAAACAAGTTTCATACTTTATTACCTAATTGATTTCTATTCATGATTCTATAATGATTAGTATTTATTGTTTATGATATTCATGTTATATTAATTAGAATGCATGCTAGTTAGTTTAATACAAATTTATATGATAGTTTAAAAGGCTTTAATACGTAAAAGTTATAGTCTTTTAGGCATTAGTATCACACTAATCAATCATGGATGACTCAAACCCATCGCTTTTAATTAGATAATCGTTATAGATCTTTGTTAAATCAATTTGCTAGTAAATTGGTTACAAGGCATTAGATAATGTTTTTCTAATACGTAATGCTCTAGTTTGATTAAATTCTTGCGCTAGTGTGAGGGTTATCAAAACTAGTAGGGTTTATATTAGGACTGGACCTAAATAAACTATAATATAAAGAAAAATGGGAAAGATCCGCTGGTGTGTGTCTTCTATAGTCTAACTCATGGATAAATTGATGTGTGTGTTGATGATAAATATTAATTTGCATGGTGGATATAGATTATGCTACGTATTTTTCATAAATTTGGCATCTTTGATAATTATTTGTTGCCTTTTAATTAATTTATTTAGTTTGTCAATTTTAATTTTTAAATTTATAAGCTTTAATATAAAGTTTGTCCCCTCCCCCCAAAAGAGTAGTCTTTAGAAGTGTCTTGGTGATATTAGATCAGTTAGATTTTGATTTTTAGTGTGATTATAATTTTCAGATTTAATTTATATTCTCTTTTGCGATTTATTTACCGCTTTGTTAGAAATTAGGTTAAAAATAATTCCTTTTGTGTTTTTTCATATTTTAGTCTATTTTAGGGTTTATATAGTATCCTATTCTGCATCTTTTTAATTTCAGATTTTTTGGAAATTATTTAATAATTATTCAGAATTATTTCGTGAATTGATTATATGCAGGTTTTTATTTAATAAATCTAAAAGTTGTGTTTTTAAATATTAATTTCACGTTTTTAGGGTTTTTTTAAGTCCATAAAATTATATCCTAAAATCTGGGCAATTGTGTTATTTAATTTCGTATTTATATTAGTGCAATTTATTTTTTCTCTAATTTCATATTTTATTTTCTATTTTAATTTTCTGTAGTTAATTTTCTGTTTTAATTTTTCTGAATTATTTTACATATTATTTAGGAGTTATAAAGCCATAAACTTGCAAAATATTAATTGGATTACTTTCTATAGTTTTTAATATTAATTTTCTGCTTGTTATTTTCTATTTTAATTTTCAGCCTAATATTGTGTTATTATTTTTGTTTTTTATTTTTTAGATAATTTAGGATAACTATTTACTGTTTTGTTTTCCTAATTAAATTTAGAATACTTAGGAGCAATATTAAGTATTTTTCCAGATTTTTACTTATTAAATTTGATTTATTTTAGTAATATAAAGAGAAGTTATAATAAATTCGAGTAGTAAAATTATTTAAAATTAAACTAGCTTATTATGATAATCTTTCCTCGTGGGATCAATCCCTACTTTTCTATGCTATAAATATTATTTATAAGTCAAAGAAGTGGTTTAATTTATAGCTCTACAATAGTTTTACGTTTCTTTTTGTTTGTATTAGTGTGTTGCATTTAGTTGATTTTTAGATTTGCATAGGATTGGTTTAGGATAACCTCCAATGATGTTTTTGTTAGGCAAAATAGCTTTCATGAGCTTGAGTATCTTTTGATGTGTAATCCCTTTGGTGCGAAACTTTTAAAGGTTTGCTAAATATTTCTTGTTTTGACACTTGTCTTGATTAAGAACTATATTACTCCCTAGAGTCTTTGGCACTAATGTTCATATATGGAGTCATTTTGTGAGCTTAATGCGACTTTGGTAGATGTTCCGTGAGATTTTGAGGCTGATTTGGACTAATTCGTTATATTTAGTCTCATGTTTCGTTCATATGAGTGGCTCTTCCGTGTTGCATCTCCATAACCTACCTAGATTCTTGTTCAAAACCACATTAGCATGTGGATATTTGACGATAAGATAGAGGCATTCTTTCTTTGATCATTTTAGCCACATAGCCAAATAGCCTACCTTTGTGTTACGTGTTTTTCTTCCCCTTGCTAGCCCCTTTGAGCTTATATCCGTCTTTGTTGTGAGCCCTTCATATTACCCCTTGGCCAAACACATTTTCCTAACCTTTAAGCCAAGTCTATGGAGCATCACTTCATTTATGTAGTGTGTGGTTTTGAGAGTAATTGAGCTTTAGGGCGGCTTTGGTGTGTTGGTTTGTTGAGGGATTGATGATATTGAGCATGTGTGTTTGTTCCCTCTTGTTTAGGTTGTGTGCTTATATATTCGATTGTGAGTTTTTGGTGAGTGGTCCTACGCCCTTCAATAATGTAATTTTCCTTTCATTTCCCGAAAAAACCAAAAAAAAAAAAAAAGAAGAAAAAGTTATTTTGCAGAAAAAAAAAAAGGAAGTTAACTTCATGTTGAGAAAAATCATGTTTAAAAAAAAGAAAAAAAAGAGAAGAATTAGCAAAAAGAATGACTAAGTGTTTGGCATGGGATATGTAAATAGCTTGTGTTCTTTCTTCGTCAACTCATTTCCTACTTGATTCATTGGGATATGTTCATTGTATTGTTAGGTTTGGAGTGTTTGTGAACTTATTGGTTAATTGGTGGTTTGTTGGTTGCTCCCTAGTCACTTGGCTAGTAGCTCCTCCTTTCCCAAATGCATTTGTCCACTCTTTTCCCTTAACCCTCATAACAAAGTCCTCTTGATTGTCTTCTGCATGTTGCATTCTAATGGTGGAGAATTTGAGAGTCTTGTCAAGCATATGATAGATTGCATCTTTAAAGTGAGCCTTCAGTGGACCTATGATATATTTCAAACACATGAATAGGAGTGTTCCACGTTTCTCAAAAATGAGGTTCCACCGGTCCATTTAGCTCTATATAATTCCATGTACTTACATACCATGCTTTGTAATCTTTGGGGGTGATCAAGTTTGATGCTGAGCTTGTGGTCATGCACTTCTTTGAAAACCTTCTTTTCCTCCT
The DNA here is from genome assembly GCA_029747015.1 of Carnegiea gigantea. Classification (NCBI taxonomy): domain Eukaryota; kingdom Viridiplantae; phylum Streptophyta; class Magnoliopsida; order Caryophyllales; family Cactaceae; genus Carnegiea; species Carnegiea gigantea. The sequence goes on along the minus strand of JAKOGI010000407.1, from coordinate 56,411 downwards.
AATTTCAAAATGTTTTGCCCACTATTTGGGGTTACTGTTGATTATTATTCTTGCTTGTGACAAGCTATAGTTTTCCTGTTTTAAGGAGGTTTTCCAATTTGAGTCCTAAATGTGTCTCCCTTGTAGGTTTTATTTAGTGTTTGCTTGAGGATAAGTAACAGTTTAAGCATGGGGGAGTTTGATGAGTGCTTAAAGTATATATCAATTTATGGTGATTTTGCTGCATTCTTAGGGAAAATTATATGCTTTATGTTATAATTTATGTTTCTTTCCCCATTTTACGCTCGAGTATGGTTCTTTTCTGTGTTTTATAGATTTCTGAACCATTTGACCCCAGATTTGACCCAAAAATGATTGTATTTTTGACTCTCCACGGATGCCCATGAGTTACTGTGCTCATGGAAGAGAAGAAGAACAGAAGAATGACGATCCAACGCAGACCACGGTTGGCCCGTGGTGGATGCCACGGACCGTGGTAGGCTTATAATAGTTGCCCTCTTTGTTTTCCCTCATCGTGTGGTTGAGATCAATTGAGCTCTTCTATAAATTGCCCCGTTCTGCAACAGAATGCAATCATCCCAACCATCCCATTCCATACTTTTTCTCTTTTCAAGTGGATTAGGATTCGTTTATATTAGATTGGCGGGAGAGAAAGATAGAGTTGAAGTGAAGACTCGCAAGGATCCCATCACAAGCTTGCAACGACGGTTCAAGCGCAGTTTTTGGCTGAGCAATTCTTCTCTCTTCTCTTCTCTTTTCCGCTTTAGATTTATCATTTTAGAGTAGTTAGATGTTTAATTTAATCATGTGTAAGTAGTTTAATTTTGTCTAGGGATTTTATTAGTTTACGAAGGTGTAGTTAGATCATGTTTTAGTTTATTCATTGTGCTTATCTTCATGATTGGTTTGATTTCGTTCTATCAAGTGTTTGATATGTTATGTTGTGAATTGATTTTTGGCAAAAATTACTTGCACACTTGAAACAATCGAGTGAACATTCGAAAGACGACATTGGTTGTTGGACTACTTGAGCGGACCTAGCGTAACTTCGTCCTCAAAGAGAGATTTATATGTTAGGAGGGCTACTAAGTAATCGAATATATTAAACTTGGATTAAGCCAAATTAGTTTAACAGAACGATGTTTGCTTAGTTTAGGAAAACTTGATTGATTTCGAAACAATAGATCTAGTTTCTAGACAAAATTACAATTTCTCGGAATTAACCAATTAGAGAATAGCACATGTTTATCATTTTGATCCAATCATCTTTCATAACTATATGAATTCTTAGACATTTTTTCTTAATTGATTTAGAATTAGTATATTAGAAATTGCTAATTAGAAACAATTTAAATTTGGATTCGCTTAGCATATTTTGAGGGGATATAGCCCAATAGATCAACCTAGTCTCTGTGGGATTGACCTTGATTGCTACAACGCCACTGCGCACTTGCAGGCCTATCAAGTTTTTGACGTTGTTATCGGGGATTAGTGTCGAATGTTGGATTCATCTCGATGGATTTGACTAAGCAATTTATTCTTCTTTGGAAAAAAAACCGAAAAAAAGTTTGAAAATTAGCCAAAGAAAAAATTTGAGAAATAACAATGGCAATTTTCCATTTCCCCTAATTCGAGCATGAATTATTTTAGAGATATTTTAAGCGTTTAAATGTTTTTCTTGCTCAATATGGTCATTGTGTTGGTAAATGGAAAAGTTTGGATGTTGTTTATAAAGGTGTGAATAGTAAAATCTGTACTCTTTTAGGGTGTTGGGGTTTTCATGGTAGAAATGTTGATGATGCATAGTATTTGCTTAAGTGGAAAGCTTGGGATTCATTTGAATTTGAGAAGGCTACTATTATTTCTAAATATTTAATTTTTGATCCTTGCACGTTCTATTGTAGATCTCATTATGCTCCTTTTTGGTGTAATTTGTGTAATTCTTCTGACCATGCTACTAGTTTGTGTCCATATTATGCATGCTATGATCAGTTCGACTTTGCATCACCCATAGACAACACTGATGTTCTGTTGAACTCACCTAATTTATCCTTTCCTTTAGCTCAGCGCACGGGGCTTAAGGAGGGTGATCCTTTTGGGTTTGATGCTAGGTTTAATGTTATTGATGCATCTTTTGAGTCAGAAGATATTTTTGATAAGGTGCATGATCTAGTTGAGACTCCTTTGAAGGGGTCACGTAATGTGTTTGTGCATAAGAACTTTCTTAGCCTTGGTTTTCATTATAGTGTTCTCCCCAATCCCCTTGATCATTCCCATGTTTCCCCTAAGTGTTCACAAACCTTTATTTCCCCTGAGTATTCTTTAGATATGCCCGTTGATAATCCTAAGATTTGTGATTCTAATGTTGACTTTGGCTATGAGGATAACGAGTTTAATCTGCTTGGTGTGAATGTTGATGATTATACGTCCTTAGGTTACTTTAGAGGTTATGATCCCTCCGTTGATCCTTATTGTATATGCCTAGAGGACTTGCTTAACAATGTCATGTGGACTACATTCTTTAATCCTTCCTATAATTTTTCTATTGCCATTCATATGGTTAAGAGGATACTTATTCTCTTTGGTGTAATTTTGGTTATTGCCTCTTACCTTTTATTTTCTGAACTGTGGTCTCAGGAGTTTGATAAGCTGCTGCGTGCCTTGGCAATGTCTGATTTAATACACCAAGTCTTGAAGTCGTGATGGAGTGGCTGCAAATCTTAGGTGCACTCTGCACCTAACCTGGTGAGATCGTTATATTTTGTTTTCCTTTCCGTTCTCTTACTTTTTTTCCTTTGCAAAACAATGCTTTATCTAGGCATGGGGGAAAGGTAGTTTTCATGTTTTAGGATTGATTTGAGATAACCTCCAATGATGTTTTTGTTAGGCAAAATAGCTTTCATGAGCTTGAGTATCTTTTGATGTATAATCCCTTTTGGTGTGAAACTTTTTGAGGGTTTTGTAAATATTTCTTATTTTGACCCTTGTCTTGACTGAAAACTATGTTACTCCCTAGAGTCTTTGGCACTAATGTTCATACATGGAGTCATTTTGTGGGCTTAATGTGACTTTAGTAGATGCCTCATGAGATTTTGAGTCTTATTTGGACTAAATCATTATATTTAGTCTCATGTTTCTTTCATGTGAGTGGCTCTTCCATGTTGCATCGCTAGAACTTGCCTAGATTCTTATTCTATACTACATTAGCGTGTGCATATTTGATGATATGATGGAGGCATTCTCTCTTTGATCATTTTAGCCACATAGCCAAATAGCCTACCTTTGTGTTACATGTTTTTTCCCTTTGCTAGCCCCTTTGAGCTCATATCCATCTTTGTTGTGATCCTTTCATATTAGTCCTTGGCCAAACACACATTCCTAACCTTTAGGCCAAGTCTATGAAGCATCACTTTATCTATGTAGTGGGTGGTTTTAAGAGTAATTGACTTTTAAGGTGGCTTTGGTGTATTGGTTTGTTGAGGGATTGATGATATTAAGCATATGCGTTTGTTCCCTCTTGTTTGGGCTGTGTGTTTATATATTCAGCTGTGAGTTGATAGTGAGTGATCATATGCCTTTTAGTAATGCAATTTTCCTTTCATTTCCCTAAAAAAAAAAAAAAAAGAAGAAGAAGAAAAATTTATGTTGAAGAGAAAAAGAGAAAGTTAACGTCATGTTGAGAAAAATCATGTTTAAAAAAAAGAAAAAAAAAAGAGAAGAATAAGCAAAAAGAATGATTAAGTGTTTGGCATGGGATATGTAAATAGCTTGTGTTCCTTCTTTGTCAACTTATTTACTACTTGATTCATTGGGATATGTTCATCGTATTGTCAGATTTGGAGTGTTGGTAAACTTATTGGTTAATTGGTGGTTTGCTGGCTGCTCCCTAGTCATTTGGCTAGTAGCTTCACCTTCCCAAATGTATTTGTCCACTCCTTTCGCTTAACCCTTATAGCCCACATTACGACCCAAATAAAGTCCTCTTGATTGTCTTATGCATATTGCATTCTAGCGGTGGAGAATTTAAGAGTCTTGTCAAACATATGGTAGATTGCAAATTTGAAATGAGTCTTGAGTGAACCTATGATATATTTCAAACACATGAGTGCGAGTGCTCCACATTTCCCAAAAGTGAGGTTCCACCAGTCCATTTGGCTATATACAATTCCGTGTGCTTGCATCACATGCTTTGTGGTTCTTGGGGGTAATCAAGTTTAATGTTGGGCTTGTGGTCATGGACTTCTTTGAAAACCTTCTTTTCCTCCTTTGGGGTTGCCGTTGGTTGTTATTCTTGCTTGTGACATGCCATGGTTTGCCTACTTTAAGGAGGTTGTTCCATTTTGAGTCCTAGATGCGTCTCCCTTGTAAGTTTTATTTAGTGTTTGCTTGAGGACAAGCAATAGTTTAACCATAGGGAAGTTTGATAAGTGCTTAAAGCGTATATCAATTTATGGTCATTTTGCTGCATTTTCAGGCAAAATTATATGCTTTATGTTATAATTTGTACTCCTTTTTTCAGTTTACACTCAGGTATGGTTCTTTTCTGTGTTTTGCAGGTTTCTGAACCAATTGGCCCTAGATTTAACCCATAGATTAGTGTATTTTTGACTCTCCACGGAAACCCATGAGTTGTTACGCCGGTGGAAGAGCGAAAGAACAGAAGAATGACGAACCAGCCTAGAGCATGGTCATCCCGGGGTGGATGTCACGGATCGTGGTAGGCCTGTAATAGCTAGCCTCTTTGTTTTCCCTCATCGTACAGCTGAGATCAATCGAGCTCTCCTATAAGTAGCCCCGTTCTACGGCAGAATGCAATCATCCCATCCATCTCATTCCATTCTTTTCTCCTTTCAAGTAGATCAAGATTAGTTTAGATTAGATTAGAGGAAGAGAGAGATAAAGTTGAAGTGAAGACTCGAAAGGATTCCATTCCGGGCGTGCAACGACGGGTCAGCCACGATTTTTGGCTGAGCAATTCTTCTCTCTTCTCTTCTCTTTTCCTCTTTAGATTTATCATTTTAGAGTAGTTAGATGTTTAATTTAATCATGTGTAAGTAGTTTAATTTTATCTAGGAATTTTGTTAGTTTATAAAACTGTAGCTGGATCTTGTTTTAGTTTATTCAATTGTGCTTATCTTCATGATTAGTTTGATTTAATTCTATCAAGTGTTTGATATGTTATGCGTTGATTTTTGGCCAAAATGTACTTGCACACTTGAAACAATCAAGTGAACATTCAAAAGACGACATTTGGTTGTTGGACTGCTTGAATAGACTTAGCATAACTTTGTCTCAAAAGAGAGATTTATATGTTGGGAGGGCTAGTATGCAATCGACTATATTAAACATGGATTAAGTCAAATTAGTTTGAAAGAACGACGTTTGCTTAGTTTAGGCAAACTTGATTAATTTTGAAATAATAGATCAAGTTTCTAGACAAGATTATAATTCCTCAGAATTAGCCAATTAGAGAATAGCATGTGTTTATCATTTTGATCCAATCACCTTTCATAACTATATGAATTCCTGGACATTTTTTCCTTAATTGATTTAAAATTAGTGTATTAAAAATTCTTAATTCAAAACCATTTAATTTGGATTTGCTTAGCATATCTTGAGGGGATATAGCCCAATAGATTAACCTAATCTTTGTGGGATCGACCTTGATTTTTAGAATACCACTGCGCGCTTGCGGCCCTATCAAGTTTTTAGCGTCGTTGCCGGGGACTAGCGTCGAATATTGCATTTATCTCGATGGGTTTGACTAAGCAATTTGCTTTTCTTTGGGAAAAAACCGAAAAAAATTTGAAAAATTAACCGAAAAAAATTTGAGAAACAACAGTGGCAATTTTTCATTTCCCCCAATTCGAGCATGAATTATTTTGGAGATATTTTAAGTGTTTAAAAGTTTTTCTTGCTCAATGTGGTTATTGTGTTGGTAAATGGGAAAGTTTGGACGTTGTTGATGAGGGTGTGAATAGTAAAACCCATACTTTTTTAGGGTATTGGGGTTTTTATGGTAGAAATATTGATTATGCATGGTATTTGCTTAAGTGGATTTCTTGGGATTCATTTGAATTTGAGAAGGCTACTATTATTTCTAAATATTCAATTTCTGATCCTTGCACATTTTATTATAGATCTTATTATGCTCCTTTTTGGTGTGATTTGTGTAATTCTTTTGACCATGCCACTAGTTCGTATCCTTATTATGCATGCTATGATCAGTTTGACTTTGCATTACCCATAGATAATCCTGATGTTGTCCTGAACTTACCTGATTGATCCTTTCCTTTAGCTCAGTACATGGGACTCGAGGAAGGTGATCCTTTTGCATTTGATGCTAGGTTTGATGTTATTGATGCATGTTTTAAGTCAGAAGATATTTTTGATAAGGTGCATGATCTAGTTGAGACTCCTTTGGAGGGGTCACGTGATGTGTTTGTGCATAAGAACTTTCTTAGCCTTGGTGTTCATGATAGTGTTCTCCCCAATCCCCTTGATCATTCCCATGTTTTCCCTAAGTATTCACAACCCTCTATTTCCCTCAAGTATTCTTTAGATGCAACCATTGATAATCCTAAGATTTGTGATTCTAATGTTGACTTGGGTTATGAGGATAACGAGTTTAATGTGCTTGGTAGGAATATTGATGATTATGTGCCCTTAGGTTACTTTAGAGGGTATGATCCCTCCACTGATCCTTATTGTGTATGCCCAGAGGACTTGCCTAAGAAAGTTATGTGGACTGCATTCTTTAATGCTTCCTATGATTTTTCTATTGTCATTGATAAGGGTAAGAGGATGCTTATTCTCTTTGGTGTAATTTTAGTTATTGCCTCTTACCTTTTATTTTCTGAACTGTGGTTTCAGGAGTTTGATAGGCTCCTGCGTGCCTTGGCAATGTTTAATTTAATACACCAAGTCTTGAAGTTGTGATGGAGTAGCTGATGCTCCATGTGCCCCATTTGCGAAGCCGCATAGCTTAGGTGCACTCTGCACTTAACCTGATAAGATCATTATATTTTGTTTCCCTTTCCCTTCTCTTACTTTCTTTCTTTTGCATAATAATGCTTTATCTAAGAATGGGGGAAAGGTAGTTTTCATGTTTTCTATTTTAGTTATTAGTTTGCATTCATGTTAGAGCATATAGTTTTAGGTTTCTTTTTATTTGTATCACTGTGTTGCATTTAGTTGATTTTTAGATTTGCATTTCAGATTTGCATAGGATTGGTTTAAGACAACCTCCAATGATGTTTTTGTTAGGCAAAATAGCATTCATGAGCTTGAGTATCTTTTGATGTGCGATCCCTTTTGGTGCAAAACTTTTTAAAGGTTTTGTAAATATTTCTTGTTTCGACCCTTGTCTTGATTGGGATCTATGTTACTCCCTAGAGTCTTTGGCACAAATGTTTGTGCATGGAGTCATTTTATGAGCTTAATGCGACTTTGGTAGATGTCCCGTGAGATTTTGAGCCTTATCTAGACTAATTCATTATATTTAGTCTCATGTTTCTTTCATGTGAGTGGCTCTTCCATGTTGCATCTCTAGAACTTGTGTAGATTCTTATTCAAAACCACATCAACATGTGCATATTTGACGATATGATAGAGGCATTCTTTCTTTGACCATTTTAGCCACACAGCTAAGTAGCCTACCTTTGTATTACATGTTTTTTTTTACCATTGCTAGCCCCTTTGAGCTTATATCCATTTTTGTTGTGATCCCTTCATATTAGCCCTTGGCTAAACACATTTTCCTAACCTTTAAGCCATGTCTATGGAGCATCACTTCATCTATGTAGTGGGCGGTTTTGGGAGTAATTGAGTTTTAAGGTGGCTTTAGTATGCCGGTTTGTTGAGGGATTAATGATATTGAGTATGTGCTTTTGTTCCCCCTTGTTTGGGTAATGTGTTTATATGTTCAGTTGTGAGCTGATAGTGAGTGATCCTATGCGTTCAGTAACGCAATTTTCCTTTCATTTCCCGAAAAAACCAAAAAAAATAAAAAGAAGAAAAAGTTATGTTGAAGGAAAAAAAAAAGGAAGTTAACGTTATGTTGAGAAAAATCATGTTTAAAAAAAAGAACAAAAAAAGAGAAGAATGACTAAGTGTTTGGTAGGGGATATGTGAATAGCTTGTGTTCTTTCTTTGTCAGCTCATTTCCTACTTGATTCATTCGGATATGTTCATTGTATTGTTAGGTTTGGAGTGTTGGTGAACTTATTGGTCAATTAGAGGTATGTTGGTCGCTCCCTAGTCACGTGGCTAGTCGCTCCACCTCTCCCAAATGCATTTGTCCACTCCTTTTCCTTAACCCTTATTGCCCACATTACAACCCGAATAAAGTCCTCTTGATTGTCTTGTGTATATTGCATTCTAATAGTGAAGAATTTAAGAGTCTTGTCAAGCATATGGTAGATTGCATCTTTGGAATGAGTCTTGAGTGGACCTATGATATGTTTCAAACACATGAGCAGGAGTGTTCCACATTTCCCAAAGGTGAGGTTCCACCAGTACATTTGGCTCTATACAATTCCATGTGTTTGCATGACATGCTTTATGGTTCTTTGGGGGTGATCAAGTTTGATGTTGAGCCTCTGGTCATGCACTTCTTTGAAAACCTTCTTTTCCTCCTAATTTTGAAATGTTTTGTGCACTATTTGGGGTCACCGTTGATTGTTATTCTTGCTTGTGACATGTTTTGGTTTTCTCATTTAAGGAGGTTGTTCCATTTTGAGGCCTAGATGCGTCTCCCTTATAGGTTTTATTTAGTATTTGCTTGAGGACAAGTAACAGTTTAAGCATGGGGGAGTTTGATAAGCCCTTGAACTGTATATCAATTTAGGGCCATTTTGCTGCATTTTTAAGGAAAATTATATGCTTTATGTTATAATTTATACTCCTTTTTACATTTTACGCTCGGGTATGGTTCTTTTCTATGTTTTGCAGGTTTCTAAACCATTTGACCCCAGATTTGACCCATAAAAGAGTGTATTTTTAACTTTTCACGGATACCCATAAGTTGCTGCACCTATGGAAGAGAGCAAGAACAGAAGAATGACGAACTATCCCAGACTACGGTCAGCCCGTGGTGGATGCCACGGACCGTGGTAGGCCTGTAACAGCTGGCCTCTTCGTTTTCCCTCATCGTGTAGCTGAGATCAATCGAGCTCTCTTATAAATAGCCTGGTTCTACAGCAGAATGCAATCATCCCATCCATCCCATTCCATTCTTTTCCTCTTTTCAAGTGGATTACGATTAGTTTAGATTAGATTAGAGGGGGAGAGAGATAGATTTGAAGTAAAGACTCGCAAGGATTCCATCCTAGGCTTGCAATGACAGTTTGTGAGTTGATTTTTGGCCAAAATTTACTTGCCCACTTGAAATAATCGAGTGAATATTCGAAAAACGATATTTGGTTGTTGGACTGCTTGAATAGACTTAGCATAACTTTGTCTTGAAAGAGAGATTTACATGTTAGGAGGGATACTACCTAATCAAATATATCAAACTTGGATTAAATCAAATTAGTTTGAACGAACGATGTTTGCTTAATTTAGGCAAACTTGATTGATTTCAAAAGAATAGATCAAGTTTCTAGACAAGATTATAATTCTTCAGAATTAACTGGTTAGAGAATAGCACATGTTTATCATTTTGATCGAACCACCTTTCATAACTATATGAATTCCTAGTCATTTTTCCTTCATTGATTTAGAATTAGTGTATTAGAAATTATTAATTCGAAACTATTTAAATTCGGATTTGCTTAGTATATCTTGAGGGGATATAGCCCAATAGATCAACCTAGTCTCTGTGGGATCGATCTTAATTGCTACAACGCCATCGTGTGCTTGCAGGCCTATCAAGGTTTAAAGATATGGATTGACAGGATTATGATCGGAGGGAGAAGGATTAGTTGCCACATCAATGTAGAAGTTTTCATTTTGCTTATGAAATAGATGGAATTGTAAAGTTGTTAATTGGGGTGGATGTTAGTGCAAAATACCTATATAAATTATAACTTCATCATCTAAGATTAATTGGTTCACTGAATCCTTGAAGAAAAATATCTAAGAAATCATTATATGCTCTTACCTGATTTAAGAGTCCAAGGCTTACCCCTTTGATTCCTTTAGCATTGGCCTCAAGTATTGCTTCTGATTGAACCCCTATTTGTAGCCTATCATTGCTATTTTAAGACATATAACAAGTACGATTTACAAAAGAAACTAGTTTCAACGTATAACAAGAAGTTAGAGCTTAAGAATGTAACTTGAGTTTGTGGAAGGTGTTTCTTTGAACAATGAATTAAGGTCCGACCATAAATCCTAGTCTGTGACCATGGACCATAATGTAACAGGCCATAGCCACCTATACCACTTAGAGGTCACAGGTCTGGAGGCAAGGGAGGCAAAGCCAAGCCTAAGATGGTAGGTAGATTAAGGTGTTGTTAGATGTGTCAGGTGCACCACCACATTTGGAACTTCTACAGGCCTTTGTAGACAAGTTTCATACAAAGAATCTGTGGATTTGTCCACTGCACTATAGTTATAATTATAGATTGGCACAAAGTGTAAGCAGTTGGTCCTAAATTAGGTGTGATACAATGAGTGAAACGTGCTATTGAAGGGAAGGAAAATCACCCTATACTCAGCAAACCAAAGCCCTAATATAATGATTCTAGATTTATAAAAGAAGCCTTACCATGTAGTACTTTAACAAGTTTATTATTATGTAATAAATGCTTTTAATTCTATTGTAAAACAATTTAGAATATGTTCTTTTCAATTTATCATAAGTAAGTCAATGTTGATCAGAAATCATTGATCAATCCTGATTAGGCTTGGTGAGGGTTTGTTAGGGTTGAAGTCACCATTTGAAAATTGTTGAGTAAACTTTTGCAAGTGCATGGTGCCAATGTAGGCCCTGTTCTTTTCGTGGGGATTACAATATTTTTTTCATCTTATCGTGTCATTTAGGACATTTAGTTTAAGGGACTTTTTTATCATTGGAGAAGTTATTATGATATTCTTTTTCATCTTCATTGGAGTGCTTAATAGGTTTATACTTACTAATTTAGCATTAGATTGATGACTTATGACTATTCTTAAGTTACATCCAGGCCCTTCCTTTGTAACTTGTAAGGTGAGAATGAGATTCTTTTTTAAGTCACACATGGTTTTGTCTTTCGTATGACTGGTCTAAGTTATATCAAGAAATTAGGTTTTGGTATTTTAAATGGACATTGTGAAGTGGTATTGATAAGGGATTTACACATTTGATTGGTGTCACAGGTCAAATTTTAGCTAGTGGTTCAAATATGTTTAGCTCTTATGGAGTAGTGTACTCTAGCACATGATTTTGATGTGTTCGCACGATATTTTTGATCTTCTCCCCCATCCTTTAGATTGCTAATGTTTAGTTGTAATGCTTATATTGACTTACGTGATGACCATGGAGGTGGGCTGTTAGAAATTATAATGGACAAAAGTTGGATTCATATGCATACAGCTTCTCTTGAATATAGGAATGGAGTTGAGTCATGGAATTTGCTTTTTGCAATGTTGGGGGTAGTAAACTGATCATATACCCTTACAATAAATGCAAAGTTGGACATAATCGTTGCTTCACAAAAGAAGAAATGGCGTACTATCTCACGTTTAATGATTTTTAGCTATACTATAAAGAGTGGGTGCAACATGAGGAGGAAATTTCTAGACATTCTTCATTTTTTATGAGAAAGGTCACAATACTACTAATACCCAAGCAAAAAGTGGTTTTGGTGACGTTGATAGTATGAGAATACTTAATGATATTTTTGGCATATGTGAAGATCATGGGAATGACATATTTCACCAAGAGGGTGATATAGACAAAGAAGCCAACAATGAGCGAGGGAATTAGGGGAATGAGGGGCATGAGGGTGATAGTTCCATGGTAGACAAAGATGCTGGATATGAAATGTTGCTAGAAAAGTTGAATAGGAGCTATATCAAGGTTTAAAATTTTCAAAGCTCTCTTTTTTATTGCACTTACTCCATTTGAAATACATGTATGGTTGGTTTATTAAATCATTTAATATGCTGCTCGAGCTTTTGAGTTTTATCTTTCCCCATATAGACCCATTCCCATCGTCATGGAGTAATTGCCAGCAATTATTTAAGGACTTAGGCCTTGAATATGACAAGATACATGCATGTCCTAATGATTGCATATTATATTGGGGTGAAAAGGAATGACAAGAATCATATGACAAGTGTGATTCTCCATGATGGAGGAATACTAAAAAGAAATTGCCAGCTAAGATATTATGCTATTTCCCTCTCATTCCTAGACTACTTAGGCTTTATAAATCATCCAAGATCGATGAAGCTATGATTAGGCATGATAAGTATCGTACAAAGGATGGGATTTTGAGGCATCCTGCAGATGCAAAGGCATGGAAGGAATTTGATGAACAATATCTCAATTTTGCATCTGATCTTGTAGTATAAGGCTTAGGCTAGCTAGTGATGGGTTTAATCCCTTTCATGTTATGAGTAGCACGCATAACACTTGGCCAATCTTGCCAATTCCATATAATTTGCCTCCCTGGCTATGCATGAAACAATCCTCAATTATACTATCGATGATTATTCCTGGCGAAAAAACCCCAGATGTGGACATCGATGTATATCTTCAACCATTGATTAAAGAGTTAGTGTAGTTACGTCACGGTGTAGATGCATATGATGCATACACAAATACGAGATTTACATTGTGGGGTGCTCTGCACTCTATAACAAATGACTTTCCTGCACATGCTAATATGTCTGGGTGGAGTATGAAGGGTTGTTTCGCATGTCCATCTTGTGGGAAAGCAACTAAATCACTTTGGCTAGAAAATGCACATAAGTTCTGCTATATAGGTCATTAGAGATGGTTAGCAGAATACCATCATTTTCCCTATGATAAAGATGGATTTGATGGAAATATGGAGTTTGGTACCACTCCAGCTTCATTAACAGGGAGTCAGGTACTTGCAGAATTAGAGGGAACTACATTTACATATGGGAAAGGCCAAAATCAATATAGACGTTGATGGGAGGGATGAAGAGTAAATATGGAAGAAATGTTCTTTGATCTTGAATATTGACAGTTTAACCATCTTCGTCATAACGTGGATGTAATGCATATCAAAAAGAGCATTTGCGATAATTTGTTAGGAACTTCATTAAATTTGGAAGGGAAGAGTAAGGATAACTCGAAAGAGCGCAAGTTATTTAATTTGAAGAGCAACGATTGCAATATTCTAATTCAAGATTTACTTCCAATTGCATTGCGAGCGGTTAAGGATGATAATCTTTTAGATTTGGTATGTGAGTTACCTAATTTTTTTTAGGGATTATGTGCGAAAGAGGTGAATGTTAATAAATTGGATGAGTTACAAAGCAATGTGATTCTCACGTTATGTCGTATGGAGAAAATATTCACACCTAGTTTTTTCACCATTATGGTGCATCTGATTGTTCACTTGATGGATGAAGCAAAGCTTGGAGGGCCTATATTTTATAGATGGATGCACCCTATTGAATGGTAAGTGATAAGGCCATAAGCGCATGGTGGTATTGTAGCAAATCAAGGTCGATCCCACAGAGACTAGGTTAATCTATTGGGCTATATTCTCTCAAGATATGCTGAGCGAATCAAAACTTTGGATTGATAAAAATACGAAGATAAGGGAATGACTATAACTAATTCAAGGGGTTTCAATTTAACAACTTTTACTTCACTAATTTTAACTCAATTAAAGAGAACACGGCAAGGAATTCATGTAGTTATGAAAGTTGATTGAATCAAAATGATGAACATGTGCTTTTCTCTAATCAATTAATTTCGAGGAATTGCAATCTCTCCAGAAATTTACTCTATTCTTTCAAAATCAACCACATTTGCCTAAATTAAGCAAAAGTCATTATTTCAAACTAATTTGTCTTAATTCAAGTTAATAATCTTCGATTACTGTTTAGTGCTCCTAACATGCAAAACCCTCTTTCGAGATGAAGTTATGTCAGATTTTACCAAGCAGTCCAACAATCAAATGTCACCTTCCAGTTTTTCATTCAATTGTTTCAAGTGTACAAGCAAAGTTTGGCCAAAAATCTACTCACAACATGATAATCACTTGATATAACAAAATCAAACCAACCATGAAAATAAGCGCAATTCTATAGATGAAAACATGATCCAACTATACTTTCATAAACTACTAAATCCCTAGACAAAAATTCAACTACTCACACATGATCAAATTAAACATCTAATGACTTTAAAATGATAAATCAAAAGAGAAAAGAGAAGAGAAGAGAGAAGAGTTCGCTCAGCTAAAATGTATGCTTGAACTGTCGATTGCAGAGCCTGATCCCGCTTCCTTGCGAATCTTCTTCTTCTACTTACTCTTCCTCTAATCTAAGTCCTAATCTACTTGAAGAGGGGAAAAGGAATGGAATGGGACGGCCGATGATTGTCTTTCTATTGCTAAATTGGCCCTATTTATAGGAAAACCCAATCAACCTCAGCCACACAATGAGGGAAAACAAAGAGATTAGTAGTTATGCTTCCACCACGGATCGTGGCACCCATCACGGGTAAACCATGGTGCTGGTTGGCTCTTCATTCTTCTGTTCTTCTTTCTTTCCACGGGCATGGCAACTCAAGGGCATCCGTGATGAGTCAAAATACATCTAAATCAGGGTCAAATGCCAAAATGGCCTAAAATCCTACAAATATCATCAAACAACCATACCCAAGCATAAAATGGGAAAAAGAGTATAAACTATAACATAAAGCATATAATTCTCCTAAACATGCAGCAAAATGACCCGAAAATGATATACATTTTAAGCACTTATCAAACTCCCCCATGCTTAAACCATTGCTTGTCCTCAAGCAAACACTATATAAAACTAACAAGGGAAGATGCATCTAGGACTCAAAATATAAAACCTCTTTAACGTAGGCAAGTCATAGCATATCACAAGCAAGAATAGAAATCAATGGCAACCCCAAAGTGGTGCACAAAACATTTCAAAATTAGGAGGAGGAAAAGGTTTTCAAAAAAGCATGAGACCACAAGCTCGATATCAAACTTAATCACCCCCAAAAAACCATAAGCATGTCATGCAAGCACATGGAATTGAGTAGAGTCATATGGACCGGTAGAACCTCACTTTTGAAAAATGTGAATCACCTCCTGCTTATGAGTTTAAAATATAGCATAGGTTCACTCAAAAGGCATTCCAAAGATGCAATCTACCATATGCTTGATAAGGCTCTCAAAATCTCCACGACTAAAATGCTTTGTGCACAAGACAATCAAAAGAACTTTACATGGGTTGTAATTTGGGCTTGAAGGGTTAAAGCAAAGGAATGAACAAATGAATCTAGGCAATGTGGAGCTACTTAGCCAAGTGACTAGGAAGCAATCAATAAACCACCAACTAACCAATAAGTTCATCAACACTCCAAACCCAACAACATAATGAATATATCCTAATGAATTACATAGGAAATGAGTTGACAAAGAAGAAACACAAGCTTTTTACATATCCAATGGCAATCAACTTAGTTTTTTTTTTCTCTTTTTTTTGGGTGTTTTTTGGGTTTTTTTTTTTGCTTTTTCGTAACATGACATTAACTTCATTTTTTTTCTTTTTCTTCGATAGAACTTTTTTTCTATTATTTTTTGAGAAATGAAATGCAAATTACAATTATTGAAAGACATAGGATCACTCACTATCAACTCACAACCGAATATATAAACACAACCCAAATAAGACGGAGCCAAAGCAAATGCTCAATATCATCAATCCCTCAACAAACCAACATACCAAAGCCACCTTAAACTCAATTATCCCCAAAATCACTCACTACATTGATGAAGCGATGCTCCATAAACTAGGTTTAAAAGTAGGAATATGTGTTTAGCCAAGGGCTAATATGAAAGGATCACAACATAGATGGATATAAGCTCAAAGTGGCTAGCAAAGTCGAAAAACATGTAATAAAAAGGTAGGCTATTTGGCTATACGGCTAAAATGACTAAAGAAAAAAATGTCTCTTTCGTATCATCAACTATGCACTTGCTAATGTGGTTTTAAACGAGAATCTAGGCTAGTTCTAGAGATTTAACGTGGAAGAGTCACACACATGAAAGAAACATAAGACTAAATATAATGAATTAGTCCAAATAAGCCTCAAAATCTCACAGGATATGTAGCAAAGTCTCATTCAGCTCATAAAATGACTCCCATATAGAAACATTAGTGCTAAGGACTCCAAGGGATAAAATGGTTCTCAATCAAGACAAGGGTCAAAATAAAAAATATTTAGCAAACCTTCAAAAGTTTCGCACCAAAGGGATTACACATCAAAAGATACTCAAGCTCATGAACGCTATTTTTCCTAACAAGCATACCATCGGAGGTTATCCAAACCAATCCACACCATCGCTCCATGCAAATCTAAAATGCAAATCTAAAAATCAACTAAATACAATATGCAAACAAAAAGAAACCTAAAACTATATGCTCTAATATGTATGCAAACTAATAACCGAAATAGAAAACATAGAAACGACCCTTCCCCTATACTTAGATAAAGCATTATTATTTAAAGAAAAGAAAGTAAAAGAAGGGAAAGGAAACAAAACATAACAATCTCACCAGGTTAGGTGCAGGGTGCACCCAAGCTATGGGGCCTCGTAATAATCGGGATACATGGAGCATCAGCTACTCCATCACGTTGTCAAGAGTCGGGCCGTTAAATCAGACGCTGTCAACACACGTAAGAGTTTATCAAACTCCTAGGACCACAATTTAGAAAATAAAAGCTAAGAGGCAATAATGAAAACCACACCAAAGAGTATAGGTATCCTCTTAACCTTATTAATGGCCATAGAAAAATCATAAGAAGGATTAAAGAATGTAGTCCACATGATTTTTCTAGGCAAGTACTCTAGGTACATGTAATATGGATCAAGACAGGTATTAAACCCACTAAAGCAACCTAGAGACATAAAACTATTAGCATTCCTACCAAGCATATTGAACATGTTAACCTCATAGGCCAAATCAACATTAGCATCAAAAATCATAGGATTTTCAATGGGCGTGTCAATGTAGTACTCAGGGGATGGGGAGGGTAATGAACACATAAGGGAAACATAAGAATGATCAAGATGATTGGGGATAACACTATCATCAAAACCAAGGTTAGGAGACTCCTTATGCATAAACACATCACGTGGCCCCTCTAGAGGTGTCTCATCTAGATCATGCACCGCACATAAAATATCTTTGGACTTGAAACATGCATCAGCAATATCAAACTTAGCAACTACCCCAAAAAGGTCACCCACCTCAAGCCATGTGCATTGAGCTAAAGGGAATGATGAATCATGTAAGGATAGGACAACATCAGTATTGTCCCAGGGTGATACAAAGTCAAACTAATCATAGCATGCATAATAAGGACACGAATTAGTAGGATGGTTAGGAGAATTACACAAATCACACCAAAAAAGAGCATAATAAGATCTAGAATGGAATGCGCAACGATTAGAAAATGAATATTTAAAAACACGACTAGCCTGCTCAAACTCAAATGAATCCCAAGTAATCCACTCAAGTAAACAACATGCATCATCAGTATTTTTACTATGAAAATTCCAATACCCTAAAAAAATAGGTTTCACTATTCATGCCCTCGTCGACAATGTCTGAAATTTTCCATTTACCCACATAATAACCACGTTAAGCAAGAAAAATATTTATACGCTTACAACACCTCTAAAATAATTCATGCTCGAATTGGAGGAAATGAAAAATTGCCACTCTTTTTTCTCAAAAATTTTTTTTTTAATTTTCAAAATTTTTGTTTATGGTTTTTTTTCTTTCAAAGAAAAACAAAATGCTTAAGATATCTATATTTTTTTTTCGAAGAAAAATAAAATGCCTAGTCAAATCTATCGTGAAAAACCCAATATTCGACGCTAGTCCCCGACAACGACGCCAAAAACTTGATACGAGCGCGAGCACACAGAGGCATTGTAGCAAATTAAGGTCGATCCTACAGAGACTGGGTTGATCTTTTGGGCTATATTCTCTCAAGATATGCTAAGCAAATTAAAACTTTAGATTGATAAAAACACGAAGATAAGGAAACAACTATAACTAATTTAAGGGTTTTCAATTTAACAACTTCTAATTCACTAATTTTAAATTAATTAAGGAGAAAATGTCTTGGAATTCATGTAGTTATGAAAGTTCATTGGATCAAAATAATAAACATACACTTTTCTCTAATCGGTTAATTTTGAGGAATTGCAATCTCTCCAAAAATCTAGCCTATGCTTTCGAAATCGATCAAATTTGTCAAAATCAAGCAAAAGTCGTTCTTTCAAACTAATTTGTCTTAATTCAAGTTAATAATCTTTTATTACTTTCTAGTGCTCTTAACCTGCAAATCTCTCTTTCGAGATGAAGTTATGTTAGCTTTTATCAAGTAGTCCAATGACCAAATATCATCTTCCAGCTTCTTATTCAATTGTTTCCAGTGCGCAAGCAAACTTTGGCTAAAAATCTTCTCACAACATGATAATCACTTGATAGAACGAAATCAAACCAATCATGAAAATAAGCACAATTCTATAGATTAAAACATGATCCAACTATACTTTCATAAATTACTAAATCTCTAGACAAAAATTAAACTAGTCACATATGACTAAATTAAACATCTAACTACTCTAAAATGATAAATCAAAATAGAAAAGAGAAGAGAAGAGAGAATAGTTTGCTCAGCCAAAATGCGTGTTTGAACTGTTGATTATAGAACCTGATCCCGCTTTCTCGCGAATCTTCTTCTTGTACTTGCTCTTCCTCTAATCTAAGTCCTAATCTACTTGAAAAGAGGAAAAGGAATGAAATGGGATGGTGGATGATTGTCTTTCTACTATGGAAATGGTTTTATTTATCGGAAAACCCAATCAACCTTAGCCACACGATGAGAGAAAATGAAGAGATTGGTAGTTATGCTTCCACCACGGATTATGGCATCCACCACGAGTAGACCATGGTGGTGCCTGGCTCTTCATTCTTCTGTTCTTCTTTCTTTCCATGGGCATGGACCCTCAAGGGCATCTGTGGTGAGTGTCAAAATACATCTAAATGAGGGTCAAATGCTGGGTCAAAATGGTCTGAAATCCTGTAAATATGATCAAATAACCATATCTAAGCATAAAACAGGAAAGAGAGTATAAACTATAACATAAAGCATATAATTCTCCTAAAAATATGGCAAAATGACCCTGAAATGATACACACTTTAAGCACTTATCAGTAGGCCTTAAATTTTACAGGTTTATATTTATTGTTTCCCCTGGAAATCATATATTAGTGAAAAATTGTAGGTACTTGGTACGGTTAAAAGGATATGTTTATAATCGAGCACAACCAGTGGGATCAATGGTAGAAGGATACATTGCACAAGAGTGCATAACATTTTGCTCAAGAAACGTTGAAGGGATAGAAACTGTATTCAATCGTCGACAAAGAAATGATGACTCTATTCCTGATGAAGAAATGTATTTATTTGACATCGGTGGACAACCTAAAGGTCCGGTTGTAATGGTGGAAATGGATGAGTTGAGCCCTACACAAGCCCATCAATATGTGCTCCTACACGTTCACACGATAGACTTTTAATGCAGGTTAGTAAAATTAGCCTTACCGCCTTTCATGGTAAATGCGTGAAGTTTACTAATATTCATTTAATTTGATAAAATTCATGACTTGTAGATCTTTCCTAGAGGGACACCCTGTAATTTGCTCATAACAACCTAGTGATAAGCTTAAGAAAAAATGGTTACTTGAAGACTTTCTAAGTTGGATGCAACAAATGGTAACTTCAAAACTTTATGATGAGTGCTTTAGGAGTATAACTATATCAATTACTAACGTGAGCGCTCAATTGTTTAGGTTACTAATAGTGATGATAATAAGCCAGAGTCAAACGTGTTGAGAGCTGTGGCTCAGGGTTCGAACTCCATAGTCAAAAGAATGAAGGCTTTGAATATCAATGGGTATAGATTCCACACCCAACCCCAAGATAAGACAAAGAAAACTCAAAACTATAGGTTGATGGAAAACCTTACTATGAAAAGATCATCGACATCATTAGTTGAATTACTTTTCTAATTGTAAGGTATTTCTATTTCAATGTGATTGGGTGGATGTACACTCAAGTTGGGGAAGAAAAGTGGACAAAAGGGGATTCACTCTCTTGAATTTCTCACATAAGCTACATAAAGGAAATGCCTTAAAGGATGGTCCATATATTCTTTCATCGCAAGCCAATCAGGTTTTTTACATTGAAGATGAGAAAGACAAAGGGTGGGCTCATGTTGTGAGAGTAAAGCCTAGAGATAGTTACCAATTAGAAGCAACCATCGCAGATGAGGATGAATTGTATCCTCAATGCATGCCTCCTAATATATCAAAAGCGGATGCATTTAGAGATCCAATAAATTATGATACCATTGATTGTGAGGAATAGGAACAATTTTAGTTTTTTCATTATCATGTGTTGGCATTTACAGATCTTTGTATTTTGTTCTTATTTTGAAAGTAACTACCATATTACTTCTAATTGACATAATAGTTCAAGCATATAAGGATCCACATCCTTTAGTCATACGAACCTCATAGGCCAAGCCTGTGCACAAATGTTTGTACATCAGATTATTATGTTTATTTTCAAGATTTGATTAATTACCACATAGGCCAAGTAAGTAAAAGGAAGGAATATCAGTACACAGGTTTATGTGATTATTTTGTTTACGTAGTTTCCCTTAGTGGATAATGTTTGATTTTTGTAATATAACCTGTCTAATTTTACTGTTAACCATCTTTTCCTTGAGCTGCATCATAAATTAACACGAGTTTGCCTTGTAAGTTTTGACACATCATAATCATGTTCTGATCCAGGATTACCTCAGAAGAGTACCTTAAGTCTGTTCAACATGAAGATGCAGCAGGTGAAGATATGCCTTTAGATGATATTGACATGATTCCCGATTTGGAAGAAGAAGAAGTTGAACATGTTGGAGAGAATATTTTCGAATCAAGAGTTTTGATTAATATGAATCCCTCTCTTATCAACATACCTGATGATTTTAAAGATGACAAAGAGGTGTTAATAATTGGTAAATGAATCTTTAAGTCATTTTACTTGCATAATGGTTTAAGTAGCTGCATTTATTTACTAATGTGATGATCATGTTCTTTTTTATACAGATGAACGTGGCAATGCTAGAAAGTTCGGAGGGAAAATAAATGTGAACATGGCATATGAATTGGTTCCTCCAGAGAGGATTATGGTACCTTTAAATAGCTTGTCGCAACTAATAAAGAAAGCAGGGAGTCTACTTAATAGATTCCTCGCTGATGTGGCTAAGAGACCTAACCTATGTCCTCTTAACTATAAGGATTGGAACTCAGTGCCACAGTACTTTAGAGGTCATATCATAATGTTTATCAGTGTAAGCATTTATTTATGTCCAAGTTGGTTGATGCATGTTATCTAAATGTAACTACTTTAAATACTTACTTGAACTTTTGTTTTGGTAGGGGAAGTTTCTGTTACCAAATGAGGTACACCTCAATCAGAAAATTCTAAAGTCAGTTGGGGAGAGGGTTTGAGGTGTCAAGTATTCCTTGAGATGTCAGTATGTTAAGGAAGATACCACAAAAGAGGCATTATATAATTTAAAAAAGAGTAAGTGCCTGTCTGCTGTAGGTGACCAGATGTGGGTTGGTTTGGTCGATTATTTCTTTTCAGAGAAGTTTCAGGTAAGTTTAAAAACAGTTGCTTTTATCATGTCTAGGTGTCTTACGGTTATAGATGCTTTGGTGAAGCTATATGGTTTTTTTTTTTTTTTTCAACTCCCCAAGCATATCATTAGTTGCTGGTATTACACAAAATGCGGGAATTAACGGGTGCTCACCAAAAACCAAAATTGCAACCTCAAAAAACGAAAAATTGGAAACAAGGATCCGTTGATTTCTAAGAAAAGAATTGAAGTTGTAGTTTACATAGTATTCTTCATAGAAATCATGAGCTTATTCTCATTTGCATTCAAGGACCTTGTTTGCGATATCACACAAATTCAGGACGTGGTTTGGGTGCTTTGTTAATTGCTTTGCTAACTATTTGCCTTCTCCACCTTTATAACAATATCTCTTATAACAATGTAATACCTTTTGTTATGTACAAATGGTCTACCAATGGAAAAAGAGCAAGAGGGAAGCAACTACATGCAGATACAAGTAGCTCACAAAGTTTTGCAATCAAAAGGGATAATTTTCTAAGTCATGTATGCTTACTTTGTTTATATTAAGTATGGTGTGGCTATTATAAGCTCTCGACATCTTGCAACTGCTAACCGCTCTAAACAGCTCGATTCTACTCTTAACTACAAACCATCAGTTCAAATTAAGTACGATGTCATATGCTTACTTTGTCTAGGTGCCGTAACTACTCCTAACTACAGCTCGATAATTTTGTAAGTCATGTATACTTACATTGTCTGGGTGTCATATGTTTAGAGATGCTTTATATCATTGGAACTCCGGCGGTGTGGGCTATGGAGTTATGATCCTGGGTGTGTATCCATCGAGTCTAGTGGATATATTCATTATGCTTTTATTGTTACAAGTACTTATTGTAAGGCTATAAGTCTAAGTTATGGTCAGTTTTTAGGGGATACTCCATCCATTTATTTCCAAAATTCTTAGAAGTTGTGTGTTTCTTTCGTGAATATCTGTGTGATAAGGATGTGTGTATAGTTTTTGCATTTTAGATGATGCATTTAAGAATTAATTAGGGCATTCTTAGTTGAGCATTTTGTTTTTTTAGGTTTCTTTTCTTAGTTTTAGTTTTATATTGGCATTTTTAACTTTTAGTTGCATTTTAGATTTGGCATGCATAAAAAAAAAAAATCGGAATGAATAAAAAAACAGAAAAAGTTTGAAAAAAAAACCCCAAAAAGGAGAGTCAAAATTCTCAAATGATGAGTCTTTAGGCTAAATAGCAGAGATACTTAAATATCTTCTGATGATCTTTATAATTAAAGTTGACGGTTTCACTTTGTCTCTTAAATGAAATTGATTGAATTTTAAGTGGAAGGCATCTGTACAGTCAATTGTCTTTCTCTCCAGCTCTATTAATCATTCGCTTGTCATGATGTAACTAATGTCTTTTTGTGTACAAAGAAAACTAAGATGTAGGCACCTAAGCCCATTACTATAGACATTTTTTATTTGAACTTTTCATATATTTGTTTGCTCATGTTTGTTTTCGTAGCTATCCTTAGATGTTCATGACTCAAATAGGACCACAATACAACTAAGTTGAGATGTCTAGCTTGTTAGCGCATTAGCCTTATAACACAATATACTACCACTATAATCCATAACTAAATCTTTGAATGGAAATTTTATTACTATAGGCATTTTTCTAAACTAAAAGTCTAAAATGCATGGCATCTACTTTTATCTTTCGTTAAGTATTGTGTAAAAAAGTGCTATTCGAGTTCCTGCTCACATTTTTCTTTTCCTGGTTAATTTTATTACTATGGCCGTGTGGGCTATGGAGTTGGGATCTCTGGCGTGTAGCCCTCGAGTCTGGTGGACATATTCATTATGTTTCTATTGTTACAGGTACTTATTATAAGACTATAAGCCTAAGTTATGGTGAGTTTTTAGGGAAAACTCTATCCGTTTATTTTCAAAATTCTAAAACGTTGTTTGTTTCTTTTGTGAATACGTGCATGATGAGGATGTGTGTATAGGTTTTGCATTTTAGATCATGCATTTAGGAATTAATTAGGGCATTCTTAGTTGAGCATTTAGTTTCCTTTAGGTTTCTTTGCTTAGTTTTAGTTTTACATTGGCGTTTTTAACTTTTAGTTGCATTCTAAAATTGGCATGCATAAAAAAAAAAAAAAAATTCAAAATGAACCAAAAAAAAAGAAAAAAAATCTGAAAACTAAACCCCGAAAAAAAGAGTCAAAATTCTCAAATGATGAGTCTTTAGCCTAAATAGCTTTCTTTGCCTTAATTTGACCCTTTTAGTTGTGACCATTTGTGAGTAAAATATTTAATAATGAGTTTTTGAAATGTGCTTCTTGATTTGATTATCAAGTTGAATGTAACTTGAGTGCTGAAATGGCACTTTGCATGAATTTTTGGGACACTTTGCATGAAATTGATTGAGTTTACTCTCATTTTCAGAAAAGTTTAATTAGATTTACCTCCCTCTTTCAAGTTGATTCTTGGTTGGGACTAGTTCTCCTATAAGACATGAGGCATAAGGTTTTATTTTCCATAAACATGATGGAACAATAAGGTGCAAGATTCAACATAGTAGTTTGATTTTCTATAGTTTACTTCATTTTGAACGATACTATTTATTTTTGCATTGTTCTTTTGTGTGTTTACACTCATAATTTATGTATTAAAGACTAATTTTATTGTAATTTTGCTATGTGTATTTGTGACCTGTATATGATTTTCCTCTCAATTTGGATGGCATCTTAACTTCTAAATCCTAAAGATTTCATCCTAATTTATCATTGTCCTCCACTTTAATTCTTTGTTTATGCCTATACAACAATTTATAGGAGAATGAGCATCAAAGAGAACCTAGTCCCTTCGAATTGTTTATGGAGACTTATCGGAATAAAGAAGGATCTTACCATGAACCGGCGACTAAGAAATTTTTAGTATGTGTATTTATACACTTATTGTAATTTACATAAAGTATGTCATCAATTAATACATACGTAAATGACATAATGATAAATGTTGGTATCTACGGCCAATAATTTATATAGGATATTGCTGTTGATATTGTCAAACAAAAGACAGGGGCTTCAGAAGTGGTATTCTTTGAAGCCATAGTATCGGTTGAGACTTTTGCTTATCATAAGTTGATGGGACTTGAAAGTAGTGCGAGGGTTAGAAGAGTTGGGCCTGGAGTAATCTCTAATCAACTTAATACCAAACATAATTGTCCAAGTCAAACTGAACCTTCAGATTCTAGCATAGTGAGTCTATTGCTGAAAGAGGTTCAACCTTTATGCCAAGAGGTCGCTTACTTGAAGTCTCAACGAATTGATTATGTGCTTGTTCTATTTTAAGTCATTTTTAAACCATGGTTTTATTACTTCTTATTGAGTTGCCATAATTAAAAATAGATAATGAATACATGTAAACTTTGGATGAGGTTGATGTTAATTTCTTTACTTGGCTTGGGATTAGGGTGATGATGTTGAAGAGAATCAAAGGAATAACACACCCTTAGCTGGTGAACCCATAAGAGATACTTTGATAATTATGCCTACATTAGCTAAGAATAATGGGGCATATATTAAGGATGCAGGTCAAATTGAAAATACCACTGTATTAAGGGATAAAGTTGGAGCTACTCATACATCTAGGTCACCTCATGTTCTAAACCAAGTGAGTTCACATTCTATGTGCGCATAAATATGGTCTTCTCGTACAAAATCTTGTGTTTGACTATTTTTTTAAACACTATCATACCTGATTTTGGGTGCTTGCAGGTACAGTAAAGATGAAGTGCTAGAGGCAAAGAGAACATAAAGGTGCAAATAAAACAGAACAACCACTCCTTTTTTTTTTTTCCCCTTGCATTTAGCTTCAAGTTGTGCCACTTGGGTAAAGATGAGATTTACAATCATGACAGTTGCAATTACGTTCTTATTAGCTATTTCATCTTACACAATCATATCATTATTTGACTCCTAGTTTTATTTAGTCAAATTCACTTCAAGTAGTTAACAAGTCCTGCACAAATCAAATTGGCAAAAAACACATTAATGTGACAAATAGGATAGAAAATTCCACAATTGGCATCCCACAAACCCATAATCTTGTAAATCAAGTAAGTCCTTATTTTGTGCACATAAACATAACATTATAGTACAATGTAAAAACCTTGCACAGTTAACTTTTCATTATTCAAGTTTCTTTTCAATTTTTAATTTCATATAGTCGAATGCTCAAAACACATATGTTAGGAAATTATAGCAACTAATAGCGGAAGCAATAGGATGAAACAGATATTCAGAAATAGTTAAAGAGCGATAACAAGAACAAAAACAACGACACATAAGATTTACGTGGAAACCCAATGCGGAAAAAAACCACGGACGGCGACGAGCACAATCAATCCACTATATGAGTAGGGAGAGTACAAATGATCACAATCACAACAAGTGATTCGATCCCACAGCAGAATTACAATCTCTCTTGTAATCTCTCAAAGTCTCTCTACCTCTCAATGTGTTTTGGGATTCAGGAATTCAGAAGTGATTTTAGATCCTTGACAAGGCCTCTTTATATAGGGTCTAAAAATTCAGGGTTTTACCCCTAGTTAGCCACCAAGTATATTGCACGCCGAAGCAAACCTTAGCTGGTAGGACAAACTCGCGCCCGAACAGAGCACGGCACACCAGTGCCATTTTTCTGTCTTCCTTTGACGCTTCGCTTCTTTACCCTGAAACGACGGTGTCGTCTAGCACGGTCCCACCGTGCCAATTCTTGGATTTTGAGCCACAAAATCCAACAATCTCCACCTTGGACCAAAATCTCCAATCACCAATTCTCTACCACCGTCATCGTACCCCGAAGGGTGATGCCCCCTCGAGGGGCAATGCCCCGAAGGGCGCTTAAATACTGTGAACGCCAACTAAGTCCAAGCAATACTTGAACTTAGCTCTGGGAGATGATTTATATGAACATTTCTTTATATAACCTGACGTAGTAGATGCCTGCAAGATATAGAGGCGTCCATGTCTCAAACCCTTCAGCAGAATCCGACTGCCCTTCGAAACCTTCAGAACTCCACCTTCAGTTGAATATTTACATCCTTTGGATTCAAGGGTGTCTAAAGAGATGAGGTTGTGCTTCAAGTCAAGAATGTGATGAACATTCGATAAGGTCCTGACAACACCACCATGGGACTTGATTTTAACAGTACCAATTCCAGTTACTTTACATTAGGCATTATTGCTTATGTGAACAACAGTTGAGTCAACTAGATCATATGTTGAAAATCAATCCTTGTGAGGACACATAT
This sequence comes from Carnegiea gigantea, assembly GCA_029747015.1. Lineage (NCBI taxonomy): Eukaryota > Viridiplantae > Streptophyta > Magnoliopsida > Caryophyllales > Cactaceae > Carnegiea > Carnegiea gigantea. The sequence continues at coordinate 29,200 of JAKOGI010000407.1, read as the reverse complement.
GATAAGTACACCTATAATCAAGAATCCAATCAGAATCGCTCCCCCTTTCAATAGAGGTAGCAAACAAAATGTCACCATCAAAATCAGATTTAGCAAACGAAATTTCAGCAGACTCATGAGAATTATCTTCTTCTTTCTCCCTCTTCTTTTGCAGTTGCCAACAGTTAGCAACAATGTGACCCAATTTACCACAGTAATTGCAGGTCTTACCAGCGTGAGGATTTTTAGACTTAGAACGGTTCTTACTCCTATTACCGTTCTCCTTTTTAGTTGTTTTACCCCTTACTACTAATCTCTCCGTAGAATCAGCATGAATGTCAAGATCAAATTTCTCCTTAGACAATAGGTTTGACTTAACCTCCTCAAACGATATAGTGTTAGAATTACTATATAGCATAATCTCCTTGAAGTGTTTATAAGAAAGGGGTAACGACATAACAAGCAAAATAGCCTTATCCTCATCCTCAATTTTCACATCCAGACTCTCCAAATCAATAAGAATAGAGTTAAACTCATTTAAATATTTTTGAACGGGGGTACCTTCAGCCATACGAAAGGTGTACAACCCTTCCTTCAAACGGATCTTGGTAAGACTCTTCGTCATGTAGAGTTCCTCCAATCGAACTCAAAGATCCATCGCAGTTGTCTTATCAAGTACCTCGCAACACATGTGGTGCCAAGCACAACTGTATGGCTAAAACTGCCTTCAACTCTAGTCCTTCCCATTTCTCATCTGTCAGCGATCCACGCCTCTTTGTTTAGTCTGCTGTCCATTGTTCATCAGTTATCTTCTTGGGTTTCGTATAAGGTCCTGAAAGAACCTTCCACAACCCATGCTGGATGAGAACTACTCTCATCTGCACCTTCCAGAGATTAAAACTAATCTCCCCATCAAATTTCTGAATATCAACCTTCATAATTGAAGACATCCTAAACCAAAGCTCTGATACCACTTGTTAGGAAATTAGAGCAACTAATAGCGGAAGCAATAGGATGAAATAGATATTTAGAAATAGTTAAAGAGCGATAACAAGAACAAAAACAACGACACACAAGATTTACGTGGAAACCTAATGCGGGAAAAAATCACGGACGGCAACAAGCACAATCAATCCACTATATGAGCAGGAAGAGTGCAAACGATCACAATCACAACAAGTGATTCGATCTCACAGCAGAATTACAATCTCTCTTGTAATCTCTCAAAGTCTCTCCACCTCTCAATGTGTTTTGGGATTCAGGAATTCAGGAGTGATTTTAGATCCTAGGCAAGGCCTCTTTCTATAGGGTCTAGAAGTCCAAGGTTTTACCCCTAGAGAAGAACCCTAGCCGTCAAGTACACTGCACGCCGAAGTAAACCCTAGCCGCCAGGATAAACCCGCGCCCGAACAGAGCACGGCACGACCGTGCCATGGTGGCATGACCGTGCCACATGGCACGGCACGGCACGGCACACCAGTGCCATTTTTCTAGTCTTCCTTCGACGCTCCGCTTCTTCGCCCTGACACGACTGTGTCGTCTAGCATGATCCCACCGTGCCAATTCTTGGATTTTGGGCCACGAAACCCAACAACGTCTATGGGAGAAAATACAAATACTTCTGATTGCTCAAATCAATCGAACATCACTCGAAGGCTGAATTTTGACCAAAGAGAGTAGGTAAGACATTAAGTAATTTTCATTTGAGCAATTTAAAGAGCAGACTTGGAAGTGAAATACTTCTAGTGCCTATTATTTGACCTATTTATATAATTTGGTAGCTATTTGACTAGTGTTTTCATTCAGTTGAAACGCATCAGGGGAGTTAGTAAGGGTCCTAGCTTAACCTCTGTGCCTTCACCACTTTCAAGAGAACTTATGTGTTATAGGGTAATTAATCCATATGTAACAACGCAAGTGCATGTTTTTTTCCCCTAAAATGATATTTGTTAAATTGGAATAGATTATTCAACTCATTTGGTTGTCTTCATTATTTGAAAGACAACTTTACTCACCGTAATCACTCATCATCTGAGAAGATGAATCGTTTGCCTTGTAGCCTTACAAATTCGAAGAGCATTCGAGTTGAATTTGGGACTTGTAATGATGGTGTCACCCCGAATGATGAGATTTCTGGAGATGGTTGCTGGAGACTTGTAGGAACTGCATATAATCAACAAGCACAAAATCCAATCAATGGACAAAAGAAGAAGGAACTAGATACTTCTAATTTTCAGCCAAGTATCAATTTGCTTGAAAAGCAAGCAAATAAGATACTGCAAAATTAGGTGAATAATTGTTGACAGATATTAAGGACTCTATACCTCCAATGTATTTTTACTCGTGTATGCATGTGATTTTCTAAGTTTTCCTTACTTCAAGTATCCTCACCAAATGATTTCATTTGAATGAATCGTAAATGTGGTCGTGCTAAGATAGAAAAGTTGGTCGATAGGGTGATCGAGGAAAATCCAGACACCGTGAGAAGTTTCAGGAATCCAAAGAGAAGAGACTTTGCTCATTGTTTTCTAGGCGGCACGGTACATAAATGCTTGTATATTCTTACATTTAAGGTTTGCATTTTTCGTTTACTTTGGGTTAACTAAGTCTAAAAATAAAACATCATTTATTGTAGGCCTATATTGAGGGTAAAAAAAAGGTAGACAAGGACTGACTGAGCAAAATTCTTTACGATAAGTTGTTTGCTACTCTTCAGCAACTGGGTAAGAGTATGCTATTCATTTCCACTTAAGGTTTTATTGTTAGTTAAAGTCAGTTGTGGTTCTATTCTTGGTTGAACTTAGTTGGATTCTATTATCAGTTGAACTCAATTGGTTCTGTGGTTGGTTGAATTCAATTGAGTTCTATAATTGGTTGAACTCATGGTTTTATTGTTGGTTGAACTTAATTGGGTTTTATTGTTGGTTTAACTTACTTGGGTTCTGTTGTTAGTTGAACTTGGTTGGATTTTATTATCGGTTGAACTCAGTTAGTTCTATTGTTGGTTGAATTTAATTGAGTTCTACTGTTGGTTAAACTAGTGGTTTTACTGTTGGTTGAACTCAGTTGGGTTTTACTGTTGGTTTAACTCAATTGAGTTCTATTATTAGTTGAACTTGGTTGGATTATATTATCAGTTGAACTCACTTAGTTGTAATTCTATTATTGGTTGAACTCGGTTGGTTGTATTATTGATTGAATAGATTGTGGCTAAGTCTATTGTTGGTTAAACTCACCTAGGTCCTATATATTGTTAGTTAAACTCGATTGTGGCTCTATTCTTGCAGGTTCAACTCTGTTGTGGTTTTATAGTTGGTTGAAACTCTGTTGTGCGTCTTTAAACTTGATTACGCCAAGTCTACGTCTTAATTAATCTCCTTGGTTATCTTTTCCAATAATTCATTTTTTTGTGTGTTTCAATTGTCCAACAGGCTGCATTTCTAGAGCTAACATCTCTCAATGAAGAAAACAAAGATGGAGATTTTTTTATATGTTCTTGGACGTTAGGCATGTTTTCAAAGTGTAATTTTAGGTAGTATATAGAGCAATAAAATATTCAATCAGCTATATACCTACAACAAAAAACATTAGCTGGATGGAATGAAAACAACGCAAGAATGTTTAGTTTTGATTACCTCTCATTCTTTGTTGATGTTGTCTACAATTAATTTTCTTCAGCCGCTAATGTGTATATAATTTATTTAATTGATATTTGATATACTTTAATTTGTCGGTTTGTTAATCATTTATGTAGGGTGATACACGCTGGTAATTAGTAAAAACTTGTTAATTAAAAAAAGAACAATTGTATACAATTGTTCTATTTTTAACTTAGCAAGTTTTATATTAATTACTAGCATTATTTTTACAAAACTAAAACAACACTAGTAACACTTTTAAGTGTGGGAAAAATTATAACTTCTTGCATCTTTCAAAGTAGGCATAGTATAAAATGGCCACACATAAATTATGGGTAATTGGTACTTACTCTGCATTTATAAGTGTGAGAAATATAGCTCTACCTGCATTTTCATTAAGTGTGGAGAACACTTTCACACACTTTACTTCCCTACATTGAGTTTAAGTGTGGGTAACTGCTATTTCTATACTTATAAGTGTGGTTATTAGCAAAATTGAATGTGGAGGGAAGCAACCTTTTTTCTAGTGTTTCTACCATTTCTACTAACACTTTGTATTATCATACTCATGAGAATCGACAATATACCATACCTTTGGATGATATTTGTCTTATGTAAGATATTTATTTGTTGATTTGGTGACCGCTTTTTCATATATGACTAGTTTGATAATTCATGCGATGCACGAAATTTATTTTATTCTTTTTTAAAAAATGTAACTATTTTTTAGAGTTGTTTACAATATTATCAGTAAAAATTACACGCAATTATGTTAAAAAGTAGATTATAATTGGCTTTAAATAAGAAAATTTTGATCAATTAATTTATCGCAATTTCTCTATATTAATTTGGCTTCATGATAGTGAAAGCAAATAAAAGATCATCTAATTTTATTAAGGAACAAAGTTATTAATTAGGGTAATCATACAAAATTTAGAAAATTACTTGTTAGATTGTCATACTTCATATGCGCTTATTAATTTTTTTCAAAAATAGTTATAAAGAAATTTTTGTAGTATAGATATTTATTTATAAAGTGCTTGTTGAGAGATAAATTAATACATTTGAAACTATTACTTATAAACTATGTTATTTTGTTTTGTTTCATCACATGCCCAAATATCCTATATTTTTGCTAATTAAGCCTTCTTCAAATAGTTCCTTATGATTTTAAAGAAGCAAAACTGACAATCATTCTTCCATTCACATATATAGGCACTACTAGAAGGGGGTACTTTTGTATACTTTTGTCTCCTTTTTTTATTCTGTTCAAAATTATGTATACTTTTGCAAAAGTAGGCAATTGCTTCTCTTCTAATTGAAGGGTGGTACTCTCGTAGATTAATCTCTTGGGTATGAGCATTTTATAAAGGAGAGAACTAGATAAAGGCACTACTAGAAGTTAGCTTTTTAAAGATGATATATTAACTATCACATGAGAAATCGCCGTGAAAAATATATGAAGAATCATGAAAACATAAAGTCATTGTTTAATTATATAAAGCAGCAAGTGTTAGACGATGAATAATCAACATGATTGCTATTTCGTTTTTACAAACCATCGTTAATGACATAAACTATCGTTTCCACAAACTTAATTTAAAATAAGATGCTCATCGATCTTGAAACTTTCTAGCCCCGGAAAGCCTTCCACCCAGGAACTTCCCTGCCATTGAGGCTCGGCTAGCCTGCAAGAACCCATATGCATCCCCACAGAAAGTCTTAGCACACACCAATCAAAGTTCAAAGTTTGGATGCATAATTAGCCATTGTAGTCTCAAGGACTAATGGAAGTCGGGGCAACCCCATAATTTCTTGTTACCTACTTCGTTTCTGCACATCTGTATGATATGCAGGTTTGCTTTGATCTTCCACTCCTCCTCCTCCAACTCCTTTATCTCTGTCCTTGGATAATCTAGTTCTAATCATGCCAGCACTGCATGATGTCTGATCATTTCAATTTCCAGTGACGACTCAAATGAAATTGAGATCTAAATGTTGAATTGATTTACAGATCTTACTGACTATCATTCTTCTCTCACTCCTTGAATTAAAGTAGCTCAGTCTCCATTTATTGTTTATTGCAAATCCGTAAGAATAGGGTGTCAATGCATATGCAGATTTCTGTAGTTATGGTTTACAATATAGTTGCTCCCCCGTATTTTTTACTTTCTATTTTTTAGCTGTGTAGTTGTATTTTGCATTGAAGTAGTGTTAATTGCATGGTATTTAATTTACTTCTTGAATTTGGAATTTATACATATTGCAAGCATCCTCTAGTTCTAGTTTACAACTAGTGGAGTATGAGAAAGCCATTATCCTATTAGGTTCTTTACAGAAGAAAGCTTTGAATTGTTCTTTTTTTTTTTGGCCCATGAAAATATAGCTATGTTTATACTCAATGTTTCCTTTACCATCTCATACTCTTGCTTGTTAAGGCTAGTTATCATCACTTCAAAAATAAGGAATGAAAACGGTTTAATGTTGTATGGGATCAAAGTCCCCATGCAATTGTTGTATTCCTTTCAGCATCGGTGAAGTCTTTGCCAATTTTCAATTACGACTTCGTTGTAAGAGGCGTTTATCTCACATTAATTTTTGACTCATGTATCCTAATGTCATAGGAATTGACATCAGAAATTAAGACTTATGCAGAGTGAAATGCTATGTTGATTATAAGTTTCATATCATACCATTATGGGGAGTCCATGTACAGCATGACATTAATGATTTTTGTTTGCTTCCCCCTTTGGGTTTAGATTACACATTCTAAGTGTTTGAGTTACGTTGAATCTTTTTGCACTTGGCTTAATTAATTAGTTTTAAAGTTTGTTGCAGGGGAAGATGAAGCCTAGAATAACTCTCCCTCATGTGGATGTATTTTACTTATTACCCTTTTTTTATATGTCAGTGAACTAATTTCACTTTGACAAAGAGGATTGGGCGGTCTCAAAGTTTTAACTTATATGTATTTTTGTTTGCTATCTTTGCTGGTGTTGAAGCCTCTAAATTGTCACTCAACAAGTTTAACTTCTTCGTATTTTCTTTTTAGGGGAGGGGGGAATGTTGTCTTAAAGTTTTAA
>JAKOGI010000407.1:0-17500 GCA_029747015.1 Carnegiea gigantea | reverse complement strand
CGCTCAACGGGCCACACGCCCGGAGTACACCAATTACACATTTCAACGGATCACACATCCGGATTATTGGGGGTTTACATTACACAAAATCGGGCAACACAACCTCATTATACATTTATACACATATGTACGAACATAAATATGCATACTCAAAAGGGGGAAACAAAACCAGTTTACATATATTGCAAATTGTACCATCCTTACCTTAAAACAATTCCACCAAAACCGCTTGTGATCCGCAGGGGCGTCCCGCCAACACGTGAAAGCATCCTTGTAGTATGTACGAATGGTCTCGGAGATGGCTCGTGCGACATCTCGATCACCAAACCTGCGATACAACAGTGCCCACAAACTAAAGGAAATCGTATGACGTCTCGGAGTTACGAATTGTGAAAGTTACTGACGCTTACCACTTGTCCGTGTTAGGCACAAGTCGGACCCGTGTGAATGTAGCGCTACCGCCCTCTAACGGGAACTCCGGAGGCTGCGTCTCCTGGGAGTCGTACTATGTAATGGCTCCGCTCGCCCCGTCCATGCTGACCTACTCCTACACCATGTCATGGAAATCAATCAGAGAAGTGCATGCATGCATGTAAGTACGAAAAATGTATGCCAAACAACACTAAATAGTATAGCATTAGTAATGTACGATATTGTGTTCTGAGGCTGACAACATGCATGAATACAGTACGGGAGCAACTAAAACGCAACCTGGTGTGAATACAGGTTCCATACTAAACATAACATATAGTAGCACATGTTGACTCTACAGTTTAAACACATTTGACGTACGTAACACAATGTCCATGTTACGAAGACGCAAACTGCGGCTTCGTCACATCGAATTGCTCTACAGGAACATTGGCTCGGTGAAGTCGCCCCCATCATCGTCGTCGACGGTATCGTCGTCTTCATCCAGTAACCCGTCAAGCGATGCAACTTCAGAGCCATCGTCGACGCCCTCAACCTCCTCATCCTCATCAGTGTCATCCGTTTCATTCTCCGCTTCTTCGTCGATGCCATCATCTTCGTGCACATCAACATCTGCTACATTAGGCGGGTTGGCTAAATCATCCACTTGGAATGGTGCATCCTCTTCGGGGGCATCAACTATAGGTCTCGCTTTCATTCTGACCACTGCCCACCAATCCTTTTTAGTGTTGTCCTTCATAGGATAAGGCACGAAGCAAACTTGGGTGACCTGACTGGCAAGGACAAATGGATCGTACTTGGGATATCTCTTTGTGTGATTCACATCAACCAATTTGTACGTGTCGTGGACAACAACACCGTTAATGCAGTCATACCAATCACACTTAAACAATATTGTCTTAGAGGAACGAATATCCCCAACATAGTGCAACTCGATGACATCTTGTAGCACTCCATAATATTCCCTTCCATCCGTTCCTTTGACGCAAACACCATAGTTAGTTGATTGGATCTCGCAAACACCATAGTTAGTTGATTGGGATTGTACATTTGCAGTCCATTACATCATTGATTCATAGTCATATTTATTGTGACTTGTTAGTTGATTGGATCTCGTAGACATACTTCCCCAATCAACCACGCTTTTTGAAGCAACTAAATCATTCATATAGACATCCCCACTTCAATCCATACTCAAGCCACCACCCATAAAACCCAAAATCCTTACCTTGTTAGCTGACTTTCACAGGTTCTTCAGAATATGAATGCAGACTAAGACAAACGAATTTCACAACAAAACCGGCACTATCGAACAAACCCATCTCAATCGAAACAAATATCCTATACTATAGCAAAATCTAAACCCAAAATTTACAAAATGAAGCAGCTGTGAATAAGCATTTACCTTCGAAATTGAAATCGGATATGCAGTTTTTTTCACGGGAAATGCATCTCAAACAAATGCAGTTAGTGAGCACTCAAACTCTAAAAGCAGCAATCAAACCAGCTAGTTTCAAATGATGAGGTGAGATGGAGAATAACACATGAACACATCAACTGTGAGCACGCAAATGCATCTCAGACAAACCAGCTGTTAGTGAGCACTCAAACATCTCAAATACAAGTGAGGCAATTTACCAAACACCTGGCGTGCAATGCAAAGTCAGTAACCAAATGAGACAATTCCCACGAATGGGAGACAAATTAGGGCATTCCACCACACAAGAAGCAAATCAGAGGGAGGGGGAAGCAAAGAAACGCACAAAACAACCCTAGAATCATCAATTGGGCAGCTGAATTTGCAAGATGCAACAGCAATGCGGCGTGTATTAGCTAAGGCGACAGAGAGGGAAGTCATACCTTGGTGGCTTGCCGGTGCGACGAACACGACGGAGCAGGTTGAAGGCGGCAGGAAGAGAGTGACCGGAAGCTTGAAGGAGGATGAGGCTGGAGTGAGGGAGATGGCAGACACCAGAGAGAGCGAAGATGGAGAAATAGGGCGTTTGAGTGAGCAGAGGTCGCGCGCGATGGAGCTTCGTTCTGTTTTTCTCTCGAAGCTAGAGACCGAACAATACTGGTCTCAATTGGAGACCGAAACAGTGAAATGGTCTCCAAATCAGAGTCCAAAGTCAAGATTCGTCTCTAATGGAGACCAAATTTGGATTTTGGTCTCTAAAACCTAAGCCGAAAATTACAAACACTTTGTGTGGTTGGAGACCGAACATGTAATTGGTCTCAAATGGAGACCGATTTCAAAGGTCGGTCTCTGAAGTAATACCTTTTTTTGAGACCAATGAAGGGATTTCGGTCTCTGAAATAACCAGATGCTTCTGGAATATTGAACCGAAACAGAGACCGAAATCCTTTGGTCTCTAATTGAAACCGGGTGCAGATTTTGGTCTCGAAATCTGAGACCGGCAATTAATTTGGTCTCCAAAGAATTCAAATTGGAGACCGACATTTTTGTTGGTCTCTAAAATCTGAGACCGAATATTATTTTGGTCTCTAGGTGAGACCGCATAATATTTCGGTCTCCAAATTCTGAGACCGAAATTTATGTTGGTCTCAGGTAGAGACCGAATAGTAATTTTCGGTCTCCAAACTGAAAGTAATTGGATACCACATATTTCGATCTCTGATTTCGGTCTCCAAACTAAATCAGAGACCGGTTTTAATTTCGGTCTCCAAATTTCGGTCTCAAATGGACCGGATTCTTGTAGTGGAAAGTAATTCATTAATGACCCTAATTTTCCTTAAAGGTGTACATAAATTAACATTTAACCCTTCACTTTTATATATATATATAGATATATATAATATATATATATTATAATATATATATATATAGATATATATATATATATATATATATATATATATATATATATATATTACAAGGGTAAGCGAACCCAATCCACTGGCTCTTGTCTCAGGGGTACCTAGTGGACCTAAACGGGCCAGAGAAACAAGAATGTCAAAGTTTAGACTAAAGCCCAGGCCCACAAACCTCCCACACACAATTGCACAGAGGCAAACTTGTGTCCCCCAGGTTTGAACCCAGGGGGGGCGGGGAAGGACTTGTGGAGTGTTGGCCACCCGGCCAACTCCTCTTCGACAACCCTTCACTTATATATGGGAGATGTATGTATTAGTCTTATTCCATGGGTCTGATTTTTTTATCTTTTTTGTAGAATAACATGGATGGCAGAATAGACTGTGTTGATCCGAAATTGGTTTACCACTACGCTCACTTTGCATCTATTCTATAGTGCGAAATACTTATATGAGATAGTATTAATGTTACTTCGTTAATACTTGTGGCAAATTATGCTCGTTTATTAATATTGAGAATGCTTTACATGAAAATGACTAAAAACTTATTAGTACATATGTTAAAAAATGAGGTTATTGCTTATCACATGAAATAAATGTTGTAAAATTGTTTAAAGAATGCTCAACACAATAAGGAAGGACTACTTTCACGATATAAGATATATTTCAAAATTTTAAGATAAAATGTGAAGTCATTAAAAAATTCTAAGATACTTGATGTTATCACTATTATCATTATTGTTACTGCTGCCGCTACTATTACTATTACTAGTATTATTATTATTATTGTCACTATTATTATTATTATTATTATTATTATTATTATTGTTGTTGTTGTTGTTGTTGTTATTGTTGTTGTTGTTGTTATTACCACTAAAAATTTCATACAAGATGATTGTTTTTTTGGTGAAGTTAATAGCATTATTAATTATTATTGAAATAGTGTATGTGAAAATTAAATTGATAGTATGAATGAAGAAAAGTTCAATAGCGTATAAAAATAAACAAAACAATAAAAGGCGATATGCTTTTGAGAATATCCTAGAAGTCAGATATGTTGTACATGACAAAAACCGTAAAAGCAATTAAAGACAAAAGGGAGGACACATTTGGCAAACAAAAAATGGGATGCTAACAAGGGGAATGAAACGTTAACATCACTTAACGTTTCGCAAACATCATCACAAACGCCAAGGTAGTGTTCGACAATAGTGTTTGAAGCATGATGTAATGTTTTGATCAAGTTATGATATTAATCAGTTAATTTTTAATGTTCAGTAATAGTGTTTAGACTATATTTTCAAATAGAGTTTAGCTTTTCAAGTAATATTTCTCAAAAGTGAATATTAGTAGCATTTGACATTCAAAAGGAGTGTTTTCTATTTTTTGGTCAAAAAAGTACCCTTTTGAAATTTTGTCTTTGTAAATCATCCATATCATTTTTATGTCAATTTATATTAATCACGTAACCCAACTGCCAAATTTGTTGAACACATTTCTTCAACTACTCATCTAAACACCTAGCCACTAATAGCTAAATTAGAATGGTTTTCTACTCCTTAAATAGCTATTTGCAACCTCAACAACTATCCGCCACCTAAATAGCTAATTCTATCGAATAGAGCCTACATGTCGATGCTAAATGCTAATTTATCAGACAATAAGTGTTGAAGTAAATACTACTTTAACTTAGTCGAAATGTTAAACGCTACCTGAAATGCTACCGCTGAACATGACCTAAATCCCTACTTACCTAGGTGGTTAGGATAAGGATTATGATATTATTATTGATGATGATACAAACAATATAATGTATTCAATGCTTGAATTTAGCGCTGGCAAGTCAATGTCCTTTTGTTTTTTCATTTTCTTTAAGGTGGATGACTGTTGAACTTCTTTTCCTTAAATTTCTATGATAAACTAAACCAATCTTAATCTTTCAAAATTCAGTATAAAAAGCGAGAGTAATACACTTTGTGTGTGTGTGTGTGAGAGAGAGGCAGAAAGAGAATATAAAAAGAGAAAAATATGCTGATTCAAATATTTCACAAAGTTTTCAATGTCTAAATTTTAAAAGATTCCATGTATAGAAAAGGGACTAATACTTGAGTGCGTGCACGCATATGTGTTCATTCGTTGTGGTGTTAAAAACACGTTAAGTAGATAGAGCATTATGAAACTGATACTATAAAACTATTAAAAACATGTTAAGTAGATAATGCATTACAAAACTGATACCATAAAAATATAAAAGGGTGATATTTTTAACATTCATATATGCTGGAATTAATAACAACTAGTAACTAATCTACACAGTTATCCAGAATATTCTGCCCGCTAATTATAAAGTTGTTGTACTGTGCTTTAGGCTGGAAAGATCATTTTTTGTATAAATATACTATTCTCATGTTGTAACCCTTCTAATACACCTCACAATAATACAACAAGGCTTCCGGCTACATCTCTCTTCCCCGCTCTTCCCCTCTTTCATTCTCTCTATCTCATGAAATCTTTCATGGTATTAGACCAGGATCTTTGATCTTGATTTTCTGAATCAAAAGGTCTTCATATCTTTTTTTTCTTTGATTGATCAATGTTTTTTTTCATTGAGGAACCTTACGAGACACCAAATAGTTTACAATATCAGCATACCAAGGGTTAAGATGGACGACAAACAACTGGTTATTGGGAAAGCATTTAGAAATATGAGACTCAAATGCTCTATTGTAGACAACTCTAGACAACTAGTCAACAACTAGGTTTTTAGAACCTCTCTTATATCTGATCTCACAATTGAATTCTTGTAAAAGAAAAATCCATCTAAGTTCAACATCCTTTTTAAAAAGCAGCGCCTTGAGGGCAGAACGGTCAGTGGAGACAATGACATGAGGCCCAATCAGGTAAGGTCTAAATTTCTCAAAGCCAAATATCACAACCAAAAATTCTTTCTTAGTCAAAGTATAGTTTAGCTAGACATCATTCAAGGTGTGCCTGGCATAATAAATAACATGGGATCTCCTATCAACATGTTATTGTGAGGCAACCCTAACATCATAATCAGGTGCATCACACATGATTTTAAAAGGTTCTCCCTGTATAAGATGATAAAGAATGGGACTAGAGGTCAAAACTTTTTTAGCTTAGTAAATGCCACATTCACTCCTTTCGGAAATGAAATGGTTCATCCTTATCTAAAAAGTTGGTCAAAGGGTTGGCTCTCTTACCAAACTCCTTAATGAAATGATGATAAAATCCAGCATGTCTAAAAAAAGACCTTATCACACAGGTGAGAGGGGGAACATTAGCAATCAAATTAGTCTTAACTTTATCATTTATCAAGTTCAATTCCATCTCTACAAATAACATGGCCTAAGACTATCCATTTCTTTTGCCATGAAGTGATGTTTCTCCTGATTTAAAGTCATTTTTCTCCCTACATCATTTTACCATTTTACTCAGATCACGCAAACAATCCTTAAAGGAAGATCTATACACAGATAAGTCATCCACCAAAATTTTCATTTAATGTTCAACTAAATCTGAGAAACTAAAAATCATTACCTATCAAAAGTAGCAAGGGCATTGTAGATTCCTAAGGGCATTCTTCTAAAAGTACCCAATACACATGTGAAAATAGGCTTTTCCTCGTCCTCATGAGTAATAGAGGTCTAAGTGCAGTAATAAAATGAATGTGTAACTAACCTCTCTAAGATCTAGTCAAGGAATAGAAGGGGGAAATGGTCTTTCTAATGGTAACATTCAATTTTCTATGGAGAATGCAAATCCGTCACCCAGACTGAACTAGAGTGGGATCTAGCTCATTCTCATAATTCCTAATAACATTAATACTAGTCTTCTTAGGAACAACTTGAGTAGGACTAACCCACTTATTATCAGAAATGAGATAAATAACTATATGACCTAACCGTTTAAGAACTTTCTTGCTAACTACTTCCTCCAAGATCAGGTTTAAATGCCTTCGGTGGTCAGGGCTTAGCATCATCCTCCAAATGGATCCTATGCTACACAATTGAGGCGCTAATATCTTTGATATCTCTTAAAATCCAACCTATGGGTTCGTTGTTCTCTCTCAGCAAAGCAACCAATTTTTCCTTTTGGTCTCTGTTCTGTTTAATTCAGAAGCAATAATAATAGATAAAAATTCATAGAGTCCTAAAAATGAATACTTAAGAGAATCAGGAAGAAGTTTTAATTCAAGAGATGCAGAATTCAGTAGCACAAGTAAGAAAACATTCAAAAGTAGAGAACAAGTCATCAAACTCAAACAAATTTTGCTCAAACTCATCATCAATAAAAAATGACCCATAGTCAGTAGCAAACACGTCATCAAGCTTATCATCAAAAATAGAATCCTCTACCTAGTTAAGTGTAGAAGCCTCCATATCATCAAATCCTAAAGGTTGTCTTTGCATATTAAAGATATTGAAATCTAAAGTCATATTACCAAAAGACAATGGCATCATTCCATTTCAATTAGAGCATTCAAAGTAGCTGCGAAAAGATGCCCTAGAATGACAAGGATATGATTAGCAACATTAGCCACCTTTCCAGTTTCAAGCGCAACAATATCTATTGGGTAATGAATTCATCCGCTTTTATAGCATATCCTCCACTGCTCTTCTTGACCCTAACTTTTTATACTCAGTGAAGGATAACAAAATGGTACTTGCCCTTAACTGAAGCACTGTTCTATGGAGGAGCTAGTTCTATATGACGGTAGAAATGGTAGGGCAACCGGGGTCCTTGTACTTTACGAAAATTTGATCAAAAATAATAGAACTAGCACCAAATGCTAAGAAATCCTTTTTAGAAATAGTAGTGGCTTACTTGGTAGTACACAAGTCCTTCAAAAATCTCATATAAATAGGCATTTGCGGAATATCATCGAGTAATGGAATGTTAATTTTGACTTAAGAGAAAGTCTATCTTATCTTATCGTCATGAGCCTGGTCTTTCTTTTTCAATCCATGAGGGAAATGAGGTATGGGATGATGAACCTGCTTAACAACAATAGGAGAAAAAGAATCCTTACGAGATGAGGAATCCACTGCATCAACAAAGTCCATCTCTTTAGGCTCCTTTTGGTCAAAAGATCGGTTAGAAGGGAAATCACTAGGGACATCGCCGATATTATTGCCTAAAGTGCTGGATGAACCAATCTCTAGAAGAGAAGAGGGGGAAGAAGATGAATTTTAAAGAAAGTATGAGGGTATCTGCAAATTTCTTTTGAATTACCCACTTTATTATCAATCTCTCAGCCTTATCTAAGGTAATAACTACACTTAATTTCCTCACATTTTCACTAGGGTAGGCACAGCAAAATAAGATGCAGTAAGGCCCTTAGGGTTTACCTCTGTCTAACTATAAAAAGTACCTGGCTCACCATTAGATGATACTAACTAAGAAAATTCTTCAGTCATCATTCTCATCATCTTTTCCATACTAGGATTCATCATTCTATCTATATTACTATTTAGTCTCCTCTTAATCTCATTAATATCAATGTAACCAAGGGGAGGATGAGTATGAGCAATAGGAGATGGCGGTCTGGGTGTACTAGGCATTCCTTGAAAACTTGGTCTTTAATAGGAGTTATATAAAGATAGAAAATGGGCTAGAAAATTTTTTTTTTCTCCAGAAAATACTCTAGGCTGAAAGTTAGGAACCATAACATTTGGTCTTCTATTCCATAAAATATTAGGGTGATTTCTCCACGCTGTGCTGAAGTAAGTGGAGACTAAGTCATTCTTGGACTTCTAGAAGGCCATATTCACTTACTCTTGTCTAGTAGATAAATGGTGAGCAAAATAGGGATAAAAACTCAGTGTGTGGTCTAAGGCCTGACAATGAGAACAAGACAACAAAGAAGTCTAGGGAGTTCGGAGTTGTCAAGCAGATAACTCCGTCAACATGTTCTCTAATATTGCAATCTTGAACTTAAGATGACTCATATCAAAAATAGCATGTATTCCATCCTTAGCACCAAATTTGGAACTTTAGTTGTCATCTCTAGTAGTTCCCCACTATATTATCCCCTTCACTAAATCCTCTAAAAAGTCCCAAGCAACGATGCTCTTAGAATGAAAGTCATCCTAACACATGGCTTCTAACATGTTTCTTGTACGTTGGTCAAGTCCATAAATAATTAATTCGGTAAAGACGTGACTGTTCTATACCATGATGAAGACATTGAGCCAACAAATTCTTAAACCAATCTAAGTATTTCCAAAATGATTCTCTTTGTAATTAATTAATTTCATTCCTTAAACTTTACAGGTTTGACATTCGAAAAATATTTTCTTAAGACAACTTAATAAAGTTATTCCAAGTGGAAACAAAATTAGCAGCCAAGTCATACATCCATATTTTAGCAGAATCTTTTCAAGCAAAAGGAATTAATGTCATTCTAACTACATCAATGTAGGTGTAATGAAAATGCATCATGCAATATATTTCCTCAAATTCTCTCAAAAACATATATGCATCTTCTAAAGCATAGACCTTAGAAGGCATTTAAGTGTAATGAGGTGTTAGTTCAAAAGTCACGTTAGGTTTTCTACAAAGATAACATTTAAACTGCAAAGCATACAACTTCAGTGATGAAACTTAAGGATTGGTCCACAAGGATGGACACGCGTAAAATTACGTTTTAAATAACTAGTCTAACCTAACATTATACCATCTCAATAAAATAAACCAACTCATACGTAATCTTAATTGAAATGAAATGACATGGTTAAAACAAAGGCAAATCCAAAATCTAACAAGCCTATAGCCATTTGTCCACCTAATAATATTAAGTAATAAATAATCAACACATGACATAACCCATGAGCTTCAGTAGCATGTGAGAGGAAAAGGAGAAAGAAAATGCAGGGGGCCACAAATTATATCATAGTCCCTGGTCTATGGACCATAACACTTTTTTTTTTTGGGTTGAAATGTATATAGACCTCGATCATCTACTCATCCAGTGGTTGATGTGTTTGCTACTGCCCTTTGTTATTCCGGCCAGGACCTCGAATCTACAACGTGATGACACTTTTGTTTTCAACTTTCTCATGGGGTTGACCATTTTGTTTTATATACTATAGCAATCTATTATATCAAGTTGAACATTTTGTTTTACTCACTTGAGCATTTTTTGGGTTTGAAGACCCATGATTATAATACAAACGGTATAGGGGGCTGTGAAATTAGCACATGACGAGAGCATTAGTAAGAAAACGAAATTAAAAAAGAGGGGAGATTATGTATGAGATAGGAAGAGAAAGAGAGAAGATTGGGGGGAGGTTGGAAATTGCTACTCAACTGGGTGTATGGAAAGGCCAAAGAATAGGTTGTGTAAGAAAGAGGAGTCGGACTAGGCTGCGAGTAAGCAAGCACACTAAGCTTTTTGTTTTTGTTCTTTTGTTTCAATCTTGATCCAACATTTCTTTCATCCTTCTCTTTTGGCATCCCACTCAAACAATTTGCTCACTCGCTTTAAATTTCCACCATCTCCACAAATTAAATAAAAATATGTTAAAATCCTAGTTTAGTAATTTATTTGAGGAAATATTAGACAAGAAAGGGTGTAAAAATATAAGAATTTCTGGCCGAACACTATTGCTTGCTTTTTGCTATCAAAATAACATGAGATGCAAGATTCAGATCCCTTATAGTGTAGGGAGATTGTTTACACCTAATATAGAAGTTAAAGCTTTAAAAAAGCTCTAAAAAGTATTTGGACATATGGTAGTTGATATTCTAAACTTTGTAGGTAATTTTAATTTTTTGAGTTGGAGTCATGTTAAAAAAGCGGGAAATTGAGTAGCTCATTCCCTACCTATGACCCTATGATTCTACTGATATATTTTAGTTTGAGGAAGGGTCCAATCTTGGACTTAGCCTTAGACAATATGCATTCTTTCTTTAATTTGAATCAATAAATTAGCTTTAAGGCTTTCCAATTAAAAAGTGTTTTGCTATAGTGGATCTCCAACACCACGGCTCTTGCTCCTACTTAAAGGAATCATTACTCAATCTAGGACCAACTTTGTGAAATTGATTGGCTGTGACTTAGAACAATAGGAGTGGATCAACCAATAGAATTGTAGCTTGGGGTTCTGGGTACTGCTTTTAGAAGACAATTGGTAGCTAGCTAGATCCTCATCCTGAGGTGCCAAGGGGTGAAACTCGATCCTTGATTAAAGTTGCTACCAAGGTTTCATCTATTTAGAAGACATCTTCCAACCCTAATAGAGATGTGGATATGCTTGTGATGCCTTGACTCCTTCTTGATTGAGAACCTCAGTCGCAGATGAGGTTGAAGATAATGAGAAAATCTATCTGAAATAATTTTGATATTAATAAAGTAAGAAATGCTAGGCCTAAGCTGTCTTATATCAAACCATAACAACATAATGAGCTTGTGTACACTAACATATCTATATAGGATCTTCGATCTGAAGATGAATTTTGAGAAGTTGATGCTATTTACTGTGTACTATGAGCTTCCCTACCTTTTATTTATGTCTAATGGATTTGTTAGGCATACTTGGTGTAACTATCCTGTTGATAGAGCTATGATGATGAAGAACAGTATACTGTTGGTGTGCTTTGCTTATATTGACATTCTTAATGAAGTCTTGCAATTGGGGTTCTAGCAATTTGACAAAAAGTCATTCATTGTTAAGCATCAAACCCTTCACGCACAAAAAGAAGAAAGCTAAAAATGTTCTGGTGTGGGTGCAGTTTCCATAACTAGGTTTGGAAGATTACGAGCGTACATATTTGTGGAAACATGCTAGTACCTTGGGTGCACTCATTATGGCTATTAAGAACATCATGAGCAAAGATACGATTGATTTTGCTTGTGTTTTAATTGATGTCACTATTACAAAGGAGGTCTCTGAAACTGTTATTTTGTCAGGATGCAAAACGACATCAAAGACTAGACTATGTCGTCTTTGAATAGAAGAAAGCTTTACGTGGCAAATACAAAGGTTATGGTTATTCCACAAAGAGTTATAGGGAACAAAATGGTAATTTACAATGAAAGACTATGTACCAGCCAAGCAACACTCAGCCAGTCCAAGATGAGCCAACAGTGAAAAAAGAAAATATTGAGTGGCAAGTTATGCAAGGCCAATCTGTCATAGTTAGAACTAAACTACTATTACATCCTAGGATCTCAAATCTATGAGAAATTTCAAATTCTACTGATACTATTATATAGATGACCACCTTCTGAGTTGTAGAATCAAGTAGACAAAGATGGTGGGGATATTAGCCTTCAGCTTCTGAAAAATGGAGAACATGGCAATGTGGAATATGAACAGTTTTAATATCCTCAATAAGCAAAAGGCTTAGCTTGATCTCTGCAAGAGAAGTAAGGCTAGATTCATTGGCATCGTGGAGACTTAGATTAGATAGACGAATTATAACAAAATTGAAGCTAATTTGCATGGTTGGAAGCACTTTATCAATTATAATGCTCATTTTAGGGGGAGAATTTGGTTAATATGGAGGTTAGCTCACTTTCAGGTTACTATAGTTTTGTTTATAGCTCAATTAGTGTACCACTGTGATGTTTCCACAAGTTATCTATAAAATAGTTTCATATCAGTATGAATTATGGCCTTATGCTCTTCAGGACATGATGAATTTTTGGGAGGCTAAAAGAGCTATCAATGTGCATGCACCTAGGTCATGGTGTTAGATAGAAGGCTACGATCATGTTCTAGAAAGGCTAATGACAACATAGGTGGCATTCCACTTTCTTTTGATTTCCAATCCTACGTATATAATGTTGGATTGCCAGATATAGATAGTGAGGATGTAGATGTGCTTGAACAAATAAAGAATAAAATGGTTGTAGAATATTTTCAATGACGGACAAAGTCATGGCAGTTTCTATTTGGCAAACCATATATCTTGACTCTCAGCTTATATTTCTACCCGATCATTGTGTTACATTGTTGAAGAAATTCCAAATGTTGGATTCATTCCTTTTAATTACTTCAACCTGTAGAACTTTTGTGAGACTTTTAAAGTTATTGTAAGAAGGGATTGGAGTGAGCCTATAGTTCGTACTCCTATGTACCAAATTTATATGAACTTAAGGAAGCTTCAAGAAAACATCCAAAGGAACTAAATAGAAATGTGTTTGGTGAGGTTCCTACTCAGTTGGCTAAAGTGAAAGAAGAGATACTATAGGTAAATTTGCTGCAAGGTAATCCTTTTGGTGCTAATCTTATTAGGAAGGAGAACTTTATATGCAGACGGGACATAAAGCTTTTATATGTAGAAAACTAAAGGTGATTTGCTTAATTTATACCCCACCATGGCCATAATTATTGAGAAGATATCTCATTTGACTGTGGCCATTAGCAATCAAAATGAAAGGTCTTTTTTTTTTTTGGTAAATACATATATGAAGCAAAGAATCTATCATCGTAGGATTTCCTCTATCATAGATGCTCAGGGTTACTAGTTGTGGACTCTCAAGAGGTAATCAATCACTTTGTGTAGTTTTCCCAAGATTATCTTGGGTCTTCTTTGCATTACTTTCAAAGGTTATTGGTATAGGTTATGTGCTAACTATTAAGCAGAAAGTGACTTTGTTATCTATCCTTGCTCATAATAGCCCTAAACGTAATAGGTATGGAAGTTATGTCTTCAAGAAGTGTTACCATATCATTGAAAAAGATATTACTAAAGTTATGCTTGATTTTTGGAGTGGGGTAATCAATTAAGGAGTAGGAAGAAGACTCTTGTCACTTTGGTCGCAAAGAATCATTCTACTGGAGCACGTTTTAGGCCTATCTTGTTATAGTACACTATACAAAATGCATTTCAAAAATGATTTTGTCTAGGCTTAAACCTTTACTCCCTAAGTTTGCTAATGAAAATGTCTAGCACAGCTGTGGTCATAATGGTATGTAAGTAAAAGATTTGATAAAGGTGTATAGAAGGAAGAATGTCTCTTCTGGGTGCATTGTGAAGATACATTCGATACAAGCTTATGGTGTAATTTCTTGGAGTTTGTGGGGAAATTGTTACTAGCCTTTGGCTTTCCTTATAAATTATACAAGTAGAACATGTGCCTTATTGCTCTGTACCAATTTTTCCTTGGTTATCAATGGAAGGATTAAGGTTTCCTTTCATAGAGCTAAGGGGCTTACAGATGATTATCATGTTTCTCCTCTTGTTTTGTTCCTCTTATAGGATTTATCTCTGGGGCCTTGGCTACATTTGCATTGGACACTCGGTTTAGATTCCATCCTCACTGTAAATTTCTTAAATTCGTGAAGCTCTCCTTTTCTAATGATTTCCTACTCTTCTGTAATGATCAAAAGCCCACTGTAGAGAAAAAGATGGATATGTTTAAGCATCTTTCAACAACCAATTGCATGTGAAGGTAGTTAAAGCTTAATTACAATATACTATTGACTTCTCATTATGTCGCTTTCATATGGGATCAAGGGGTTCATGGGATTTGAACCCAAGTAAATGGTCCAAGATTGAATTTTATAGTTAGGTGGACCAAAACATTAAAAGGATTAAGTATTATTCTTTCAAGAATCATTTTTATGTAGCCCGAGTGCATAACTCTATCTTGTTTTCCTTACATATCTATTGTTTTTTTGGGGGGGGGGGATGAGTAATCAAAAGTTATGTTTAAAGACACCAAAGACATATCACACATGGATATGAGTCTTCTATTTTCCTACTTCCTCAATGTTCGAAAAGGAAATTGAGAGTAGACATAGGAACTTTTTTTGGTCCCAGCGTTGCGGCTATAGCAAGAGCATTTTTATTGCTTCAAAATTTGCGTGTAGACTAAAAAAGTTTAGGCATTAGACATTAAGAACTAGAATTATGTTGTTATTACTAAACACTTATGCACATTGACTAATAATAAGCAGCGTCTTTGGTTGAACTAAATTAATAGGTTTACTTTAAGAAACAAACACCCATAGATAGTTTGTGTTGTAGATACCCTGACATAATAGAATCTCATCTAGATTATTTTGTTTTGTGTCTTAAATGTGGTATTTGGATAAACTAATCTGAGTAGAATAGGCTTTACGGATTTAGTGTATTTCAAAAACACGGCCTCCTTAAAAATTTGTAACGCTATTTACCCACTAGTCTTGCTATTTTACCTAATGTTCTTAATCGGTTAATGTAGCATCAGTTGAAGTTTCATGTGGAGGCATGTCACTAGCATAAGAGATATTCATAAAGTTGAGAGTAAGCCCCCAACCAAAAAAAAAGATGGTAGGTCCTACATTAGTGGAGGATAATCCTTGTTGGAATCTCTAGTACTTTCTCAATGTGAGTCTAAATTTTTGTAAAAATCAAGGTTTGCCACTTTTAGTTGGTTGTTCGCATTTGAAATTATACATTTACATATGTTTAAGCCGGTTAAGTCTGAAGACTACCACAAAAGAGCAGGCATAATTACACTTAGGACCTAATATAGTCAAGATGGCAATCTCGACCAATCTTTATCTTACAAATGTAAAAATGGGTAAACTCCTTACAATTTAGGAAATAAGCAATCCTGAATTGTGGTGTAATTTCGCCTAATAGCTGCCCATTTAAGTAATTTAAAATTTAAACTATTTTATAACATGTAACAATCCATCCTTAATTTTAGATAAAAACTACCCATAACTAATGCTTGAAATAACCACCCCCATCTTCCACTCTCCGTCAAACACCCACTAACTTTTATTATTTTAAAAAATATCACCCCAATAACCATCCTCTTTCTTCACGCAGCCGACTCTTATCATCCACCTCACCTATACTCTCCCTTCACGCCACTCTCTCTCTCTCTTCCCAGTTTATTCACTCTCCCTCAAAAACAGTCATTTTTGCTTCTCCACATCTCACCACCCTTTCTATCCACATTTGTAGGTGTTTGATGTCTTTCTTCTAGAATCCTAGGTACTATTATTTTGTTCTCTTTCCTTTTCGATTCTCAATTCTATTGTTCTTCAATTTTGTGCCTCATTCTAAATTTTGTTAACTAATTTTCGCGTTTGTATTGATAGGTTTGTCTCCTATTCTAGGTTTCTTCTTCGATTCTCTTAGTATTCAAGCTACTCTTCTTCAATTCTCTTAGAATGCCAGATTTTCTTCATCAGTTATCTTCCCTCTTTGATTCTCAATTTTGTTGTTCTTTTCTAACCGTGATTTCATGCTTCTACATCTGAAATTGGGTCTTTTATGCTTTTGCTAACATACATGGATTTTTGGGTTTTTCCAGCCTACTTTTTTTATGGATTTAAGCTTTTTAAATTTTTTTAAAAATTTAGGTTTAGATTTGTGTTTTACGTTGGCTTAGATAGCATAATTATGTATAGGATTTGAGGCTAGATTCATTCATCTTGCGATTTAATTGACTCTACCACTTTTTTTTTTTTTTTTTTTTTGGTGCTAGAGTAGAAGTAGAAGAAGAAGAAGAAGAGTTGAAAGTGTCCACAAGGAACTGGGGGAAAATTTTAAAACGAGCAGAACATTTAAAAAGGGTAAGGGAATTGAATCAAGCAATTTATGTAAAGTTGATCTATGAGTCTACTGTAGAGGTTAGTTCCATCTCTCTTTGATGAAACATTGTTGAGATTTTAGGTAAAATATGAATACTTGCATGTGTCTTTAAATGTTTAGTTATATGTAGGTTGATCTTATGCAATTCAATTGCAAATTTGGATCTCTTGCTAATATTCGATAAAAGTGAAATTCTCTCTCCTCATTTCTGTTGAAAGTGTAGAAATTTCTCTCTAAAGAGATATGATTCATTGAATGTGATTGCTCTAGAAGCTCTTGAATCGTAGGTTAGGTGAACCAAAAGAAGGTAACCAACCACCTAATCTAGGCTACATTCACTTGCTATATTCTTCACTCCATTGCTCGTGTATTTATATGTTGAATTTGATGCCATTGGGCATTAACATATGAATTTTGTTGTGATCTTTTAGCTACTTATGGTGAATATATGGGTAGGCATTTTGGTAATCAAACATTCTATTAGTTATAGAAGGAAGGCAGTGGTTTGATTCGTGTTATTAGCTATTATGTGGGTGATCATATGCAGGAATTCCAAGGTGTATATTCCCTGGATCGGGAATGGAGGGGGAATTGATAAAGTCTTAATTTTGGTGGTTGGAGATTGAAGTGAACTTTGGTGCTATAGGTTCCTCCCCTCCCCCCTAAAAAA